>JANUWF010001059.1:1245000-1845000 GCA_026120185.1 Voacanga thouarsii | reverse complement strand
GTTAACCTCGTGCAGCTTCAGTTTCCTCGAGGCATAGGTGATAACATTCCTATCTTGCATTAACACTGCCTCTATAGTGCTTCCATAGAGGCATTTGTGTACAAGGAATAGGGTTTACCTTCCTCAGGTAAACTCAATACTGGTGTGGTAATCAATCTTCTCTTAAGCGCTTGGAAACTATTTTCACACTTATCACTCCAGACATATGACACGTCCTTCTAAAGCAATCGGGTCATCGAAGTATCCAGAGTAGAGAAGTTCTTGATAAATCGACGGTAGTATCCAGCCGATCTAAGGAAACTCTGAATCTTAGTTACACTCTCCAGTAGTTTCCAATTAGATACATCTTCAACTTTTGCTGGATCCACCTTAATTTCATCTTTAGATATCACATGACCAAGGAATACAACCGAATCTTACCAAAACTCACATTTGCTAAACTTAGCATAGAGTTTATGCTCTCTCAACTTCTCCAGTACCAATCTTAAATGCTCAGCATACTCTTCGGGACTTTTAGAGTAGATCAAAATATCATCTATGAACACTACTACAAACGTATCCAAATACAGCTAGAAAACTCGTTGCATAAGGTCCATGAAGAAGGCAGGTGCATTGGTTACTCCAAACGGCATCGCCACGAATTTGTAGTGCCCATATCTAGTGTTGATGGCTGTTTTGGGTATGT
Source organism: Voacanga thouarsii (assembly GCA_026120185.1). Lineage (NCBI taxonomy): Eukaryota > Viridiplantae > Streptophyta > Magnoliopsida > Gentianales > Apocynaceae > Voacanga > Voacanga thouarsii. The sequence continues at coordinate 1,844,315 of JANUWF010001059.1, read as the reverse complement.
ACTCCTCCTTAATTTGCACTTGGTAATAACATTTTCGGAGATCTAACTTAGAAAAGTAACAAGAAACTTGCAACTGATCGAACAACTCATCAGTTAGAGGTAAGGGGTACTTGTTCTTGATTGCGAGGTTGTTCAACCCTCTATAGTCTATACACAACCTCAGCGTCCCATCTTTCATCTTTACAAATAACACCGGGGCTCCCTAAGGCGTTGTAATTGGTCTTATATATCCTTGCTTAACTAATTCTTCCAATTATTTCTTCAACTCCTTTAATTCCATGAGTGCTATCTGATAGGGAGTCTTCAATACTGGCTCAGTTCTAGGAACTAGATCTATAATGAACTCGACTTCTCACTGAGGTGGAAGAGAAGTGAGTTTAGCCGAGAATATGTCCGCAAAGTCCTTCACCACCTCAGTTCTCTCCAAGGTGCACTGATCCTTTGGCTTATTGATTAAGTAATCTAAATATCCTACACAGCCCTTTTTCAGCAACTTCTGCGCCTTCAGTCCTACTATCAGGAATTTCAACTCTTTCATCTTTTTCCTACTAAACACCATGATGTGTTCAGACTTGGATATAAAAATCGTACAAAAACTAAGCACATTTCCAATCAAGTTTAAATTAAAATGTTCAACCCAAATCACACATATGAGCAAGCGTACTCATCATTAACTGAGCATAGGGTTCAAATGAGTGTCGATCCTCCAAAAACAAGTAGACATTAATCACATTTCTTTCATTATTTAACCGACTCGATAAAGTGAAAAACAAAGAAAAATAAAATAAAAGAAAATCAAAATAAAAATATATACATGTCAAGGATGGAGAAGTATGTAATTCAAACCATTGTTTAGACAAACATGATCTTAAAGAACTCAATCATTATCATAACTAATTATTCTCTTGGCATCATGAAGGATTAAGATAGACTCGCTTCTTTTTCAATCCATGAAATCACTATCTTCTAGATAAATTAGAATCACTTGGTCTCATCTCAACTAATTCACCTAAAAGATGCATTAAACACAATCCTTGATTAAATTCCCTTGGTTTCGGTGAATTTATAACATGAAATTAACTAATGAATCCTTGGTCTCGGCAAACATCAATTAACCTTTAATTACCCAGTCCTCATCAACTAACCCCCTTGGTCTTGGCGAGTTACTTGACAACAAATATGAAATTAATCAATCGAAATTACCATCAACCCCCTTGGTCTCGGCGAGTTAATAGGAAGAACCAACCAACTAACCTCATAATAAGCACAAGTAATTAAATACCAAGAAAAATAATCAATCAATCAAAAGATTAAATACTCTAAATATCATGAATATCTACAACAATGTCAAATTACACTAAAATAATTAACACATCATTGTTCAAGAAAAAGAAAACAAAGTAAAAGAAAGCACTTATAGATAAGCCTCATTCTTCTTCCTTTGAAGACCTTCTTGCACAACTCTCCTTAAACTTAAAGAATTCCTCCTTGGATTGAGTAATTTTCTGTGATGATCAATGAATTCTCCCATTTTCCCTTGTGTTTTCCAGTTATTTATAGGCTTAGGAAGTGCCTAAACTCGTAGGTACAAAGCTTTTGGCTGAGTAGAAGTTGGAAGATACTAAAACTCCTCAGATTACTAAAAACCACGTAGAAAATCACAACACCGCCTTAGCTTCAGGCACAACCGGCACCGCCTTAACTCTCAAAGCCGGCGCTGGCTGTGTTCTGCTTCTCTACTCGTTCGCCTATTTTTCTTCGAATTTTGCACAATGTGTCCAGAATGCAGCCGGCGCTGGTTCCAGCTTCACAGCCGGCGTTACCTCGGTTCTGTTTTGCTCTGTTTCAATAATTTTTTCGTCGCTTTGAAGTTCGTTTCAACAGTGCACGGCCGGCGCCAATTCTAGGGCCATAGTCGGCACCGCCTTTTCTCTATTTTGAGATGTTTTTATTTCGTTTTACCCTAAAAATATGAAATAAAGAACAAAATACCTTTTCAAGGGTAAAATCTCAAATATAAAGGAATATGACTAGTTATTGAACAAAATGTATTACAAATGAACCTTAAATAACTCAGAAAAACATGACTAATTTAGCCCCTATCACACTAATACATTATATTTGGGTCTAACGAACTGCACCATCTTGATCTTGCAATCTACCCTTACTCCATGTTTTGCTATCTAATCTATACCAAGAATTAAGCTCGTAGTCTTCGATCGGTAGGATTATCAGGTCCGCCTTCAAAATCTCCTTTCCGACCAAAATATCACACATTTTCACCACCCAACTCATATCTCTCTGCCTCACCAGTAGAGTACTTACTAGAATGGTTTAAGGGAGTTCTACCTCGTCCCAGCCCAAATGACATGCACACTTAATGTTCACATATGAATAAGTCGATTCAGAGTCTATCAAAATAGAAATAGGTTGACCGTGTACAGAAAGTTGTACCTTCTACTATTGCTGCATTAGCTCCAGCCTCTTCCTGGTTCAAAGTGAAGACCTTGGCTTTTACTTGAGGTTTTTGACCTCCTCTTCCAGTCGTCCCAACGAATGCACCTCTGTTCGCCCTAGTTGGTTAGGTTTATGCTTCTTGCCGTATCCTAAATAGCTTACGCAATTTTTTCTTAGATGGTTTGGATCACCATAGTTAAAACATCTCCTGGGTGCTCCTTTTGACCAACAATCTCTTTTCGCATGACCGCATCCCCCATTGCATTGGGCTAGCAGGTCATTTGTTAATCAGAGGTCTCAGTGGTGGTCGACTCGATTGGAATGGCCGGTTCATCGGCCGGTTCTTATTCTCATTTTTAGTTCAAGTCGCTACGTCTACTGCGTCCATTGCAGCCGTGTAAGTTGCTGGTGTGATGGTGCCAGTGCTTTCCTTAGGTCTTGCCTGAGACCTTTCACAAACTGTCATGTCTATTTCTACTAAGCGTTTACCAAGCACTTGCAATACTTAGATAGTTGAGTGAATCGAGCGGCATACTAGGCCACAGTCATACCTCATTGCTTGAGGGTTTAGAACTCATCCTTCCTTTTCTCAGCTATCTATCGAGGAATGTACTCTGCTCTAAAAGTCCCAACAAAGTTCTCCTATGTCCAGCCACAAGCCTCTCTCTCCTAGTCCCCCTAGACTCGTTGCCACCATGCCCGAGACTGTCCTCTCAACCTAAATACAACAAACTTCACCCTCCTCTTCTCGATGTACTACAAAGTAACAAAGGTGTCCTCCATATGCTAGATCCATTGCTCTACTTTTTTTATCCTGTTCGATCTTTCCCTGGAACATTGGAGGCTAGAACTTCAAGAATCGTTCCAGTGCATCATCCTTACCCTTAGGTGGTAGTGTTGTACCCTAGAGGCAATCACTTGTACTTTGTATATGACACATTTGTTTAATAATACAAGGTATTACTTATCTTTCAGTTTGTTTTCTTTACTTTCATGTAAAATAACTATTAGATAAAGATCTTAGTACAACACTGTGTTAAGAAAATCATGATAGAGATCATGATGAGAAATTCCTACTGCACTGTATAGTGTTAGTACTTAAATAATCCTTAGTCGTAGCATTAATGAGATAGGACATCATTAATGCATTAAGACTAGGACATGTTAGACTTTCTGATCTGATCGGGCGGTGGTTCTTATATTTGTGAATATTGAGATACTCAAAGTTAACACGTGGATGTTTGTTAATAGAACAAGTACATTAGATGACCTGACTATGAGATAATCACATGGATAACAATGTAGTGCCAGTGATAGAATCTCATTATAGTAAAAGTAGTTGAGAGGGTCAATAAAGGATTCACCACTCCTAATAGTAGGGGTGAATATCTCATGGCTACTTGTTGGAATTACTACTAGTGAAATCCTTGGCCAAGGTTATTATGTTTATGGAAACAGTTCCAATTGATACACATGTAGAGTAATGGATTCCTGGTACAAGTACTAATATATTTGGGCCAGAATTAATATTTGTTATAAAGAGAGTTGGCACTAGTTCCATACTCCAAACTAAATGAGATATTATATGGTGAAAGGAGTTTATTACACTATATTTTGTTATTGAAGAGATCATGTCAAGCCACTTAACTTCCTGGACTCTTGGGTTGTCATGATGTGTTGCTAGATATCGCTCATAATATGCTAAATATGAGTTTATTAATTGATGAATTAATAAAGAAATCATGTTTAGAATTAATAGATTAATTCTAAATTATTAAGGATTATTAATCTCAATGACATTTTGATTACTTCATATTCGCTACCAATAGACTGGGAAACCTAATAGGTCACACACAATAGAGGTTTATGTACTTGATTTTATATGATAACATTGTGGGGTTAATTGTGAGAAATAGAAGTTATTTAGGCCAAATTATAATTAGTTATAATTGTTGGCTCAAATTATAATTATGAGAACTTGAAGGATCCAATTACAATTTAATGAATTCTAATTTGATTAGAATTCATAGAGCTTTGTATTGGTGTGTTTTATGGGATATTTCCCTTAGAATATGTAGTGGTTGTTTTATTTTTGCTAAGACAGAGAACAATTGTTCTCTCTGAAAAAAAATAACACACGACTCTCCCCTTCTTCTTCTCTGTAATATTACCCAAGTCGTCACTGTTTTTCTCTTCTAGCAAAGAGACTATGTTTAGGTTTCATTTAGTAAGCATCATTGTGTGGATATTACTAGAGGGAGTCTCACACTTAGACTCCAGTGGCGGCAACAAGAGACTCTAGTTTTTGTGCTGGATAGTGCCTCAGCAGTTGGAAGAAATTTTTGAATTGCAGAGACATCACTAAAAGGTATATTCCTAGTTTTTAATCCGTATCAACACATATATGCGGTCCTATTTTCATAGAATCCTTGTATTTCCAATGCATAATGCAAAGACGATGCATGTATGGATTCTAACAATGGTATTAGAGCCACTTGTATGTGTTTTACAGACATTTGTTCACCATGAAAGTTTCTTCATGTTTGTCTCTGTTTTTCGTTTCATGCTGCGATCATGTTCCTAGAAAAACTATTTTCCGTTGATTTTGTTGTCTATGTCCAAAATTATTTCGCGCATATGTTTAGATAATAGAAAACATTTCTATGATTCGTTAGATTAAGAATTGTTCTGTTCTTAGGTCCGAGTCTCTTGGTTATTTTTCCTTTCTCTGTTTTCTAGAAAAATGGTTTTCATTCTAAGAGAAAGTAGTGAATGCATTGATATCTGGAAATTGTTTCCAAGATTTCAAAATAGCATCATGAATGATAAATGAATTCCGTTGTATGTTGAAAGCCGATTCTCATGTTTATGTTCTATATAGGAAATGTTTTTGTAATCTTGTTTTTCTGTAGATTTTGTGTTATTGATTTGGTTCTGAAATGATTTTTTTTATGAAAACATGATTGAAGATGAAATTGTTTCATGAGTTTTTCCCTGAATTGAACATGAACAGAATGTCTGATCCCAGAAATTTGCTGCAAAATCGTAAGAAATATTATCAAGAAATTGTTTCTAGAAGACGAAGAAGAAAGGAAAAAAAAAGTTTTTTTCTACCTAAGCCACGGCTCGTTGGGAGCCACGCTGCGGCTTGGGGCACAATTGGCCCCAAGCTGCAGCTCGCTCGGGCCCTGCTACCCGAAGCTGGGAGCTGTGGGTCTTCCTCAATTTATCATAGGAAGGATGTATAACATCCTCCCTGTGATATAATTTTGTCTTATATGGGCTATATATATATATATATATATATATATATATATATATATATATATTCACTTGCACCCAAAGTTTTGCAAAAGTTATGTTTTGGGACTAACCAAGACTAATTTCTAAAATTGGTTTTGGAAATGAATTATCTAAAATAGTGATTTTAGATGTGTAATAAAATAAGTTTTTTTTATTAATTCTCAAAATGAGAATTAAATCTAATTATGATTAGTTTTTCATTGAGACCCATGATTTGGATAAAATTATATTTGAAAAATTAATATATTTTCTAAAATATTGATTTTAGATTATATATTATTATTTAATTCCTAAAATAAGATTTTAGCAATTAATAAATTTTCTAAAATATTGATTTTCAATTTTATAGTAATTAAATTTCTAGAATTAGATTTTAGAAATTTAATCTAAAATATTGATTTTAGATTTTATCCTAATTTAATTTCTAGAATTTGATTTTAGAAATTAAATATAAATTTGTTTTATTTTTTAAAAATAGATATTTTGGAATAATAAAATTATATATTTAATTTTTATTTAAGCATAATTAAATGGCATGGTGGATGGTTATGGACTAAAACCAAATTATATCTGTTCATGCATTTTTACAGTTTTGATTTTTATTAAATAGGACCTGCGAGTCCTGCCTTCTCTAAAATTCTTATGTAATTCTTTTCTCATCTTACACTCCTCGAATGTAACTTGAGGTTTCTTTATTTAGGAAATTTATGTAATTAGATTACATAGGTTAGATAGGGATAGAATTATTATAATTTTTTGAGATGGCGACCAAAACAAGGCGAGATGGTAAGACCTTCAACTTAAAACATGCATAAACATATATGGTTAACCATGTTAATTTCTATTTTTACTCGAAAAAATTAATTTAAGGAAAGTCCATAACCGTACCATATACTCGCTTTATTACCCTGATTTTCTATTTATGTGATTTATTGACAATTTTATGCATGCCATTTGATGAAATCATTAAAAGGAATAAATTCCTCAATTAATATTAAACCTAATTTTTTCCGTTAATATAGTAAGAACGAGAGCTCTTTTTGGAGACCAGATTGTTGGGCTAACCCAAGCCTACTCGACATTGGGCATGTTCAAGCTATGGAATTAAATTCTTGATTAATGGGTCGGGTTTAACTAAATTCTTTACCCCAGTTGGGTTAACTCAAGCATAATGAAATTTCGAGAAAATATTAGTGTAGCCCAAAAGGCTTTAAGATTAAAAGGTGTTAATCACCGAATGATCCAGTAATTACATACGATGTAATTGGTATTGGATACCTGCTATTGAACTCAAGGGTGGCTTGTTAGACAAATCCAAGGTTATTCTTGAAGAATTTGGATACCGATCTACTAGGAAAGCTTCCAACAGGCTTTCCCGAATCAATAGTGGGGGCTATTGATTTGAGTAAAATAGTGGAACAACAATGTGATTAATTAAACACCAAATTATTTGCATTACATGTGCATAAACACTTAGCTAATTTTTTGTATCTTTACATCTAGATCATCTGCATCATGTTAACGAACCTAAACCTTTGTAGCATCTTGTGTGAAATCCCACCCAAAGCCAACCCTAGAGTAAGAATGGTCGGGATGCATATCATATTATTTTGCATGAATATATAAATTTTTGAATGATTTTATGTGCTTTAGAATTATGATTTATAGGTTAAAAGGCTTAGTTATGCTTATTGAGTAGGAAGGGTAAAATGGTAATTTTGCTTGTGGTCAAAATAGGAAGATAGCTTGGGGATTAAATAAGAAGAATATTTGGGTGAGAAAATAAGAATAAAAGTTATTGTGGTTAAGTGGTTAGAGTTTTGGAATTAATCTCTAAGGTCATGAGTTCAAATACCATATTTTAAGTTTTTATTATGATTATCTTAATTAAGTTTGAATTTTTGTTTTCTTGCATTCCATAAAAATAGGAATGTTGTCCTAGGGGAGACATAAAGAGAATGCCCTAATCCTATCATTATATCCTAAAAAGAATTCTAGAGGAATTCTTGTTCTTTTATTACCAATAGTTTGTCCTAACCTCTTCACCAATTAAATTTGTTCAAAATTTATCCAAATTCATGTTTTTAATTCCAGAAAATTCAGCAAGGATTCTTGGTCTTTGAATTTCGAAAATGAATCTTGGAGGTTGGAGATTTGACTGAAAATAGGAGAGGAGTAAGGGAAGGTTCCCAAGAGAAACTAATCTCCATGGTTGAGCTTTCAAACTCTACTCCATAGTGTTCATATTCTCTATGAAAGAAATCTGAAAATTTTCCAGATTCTTGAGCAGCCTAGCCTTCAAAAATCTCAGCCATCTTTCTTACTCAATTGCTGCCAAAGAAATGGCCAATTTATTCAACTTGAAGACTAAAATTCCTGTGCAAAAACTGGACTTCACAAACCAGAAAAAAAATCTGGGCAGTTTTCGCTGCATAGCAGCGTGAAATCGCAGCTGTTTCTTCTGCCTTCAAGCCAGCAAAATTCCTCTACTTTTCCTCCATAAAGAAGGCTGGAAGCCAGCTTTAAAGGACCCTTAAACACCTCTCAAGAACTCCTAGAAGTCGAGCTAAAACATTGCAGAAAACTGCACAGAAAATTGCAGCAAAATATTCGAATCATAACCAGAAAATTTCCAGCCTTGTTCCCTTCAGGCCTTGGCCGAAAACCACCTTCAAACCTCTGTAAATTAACCCTTGTTCAGCCATGAACTAAACACCATTACCTCCCTCCACTTACCTTGCACAGTTGGACTCCATAACCACACCTCAAATTTCTCCTACAATCACTCTATTCAAACTTCCATTTCAATTTCAAAATTTTCAGCATTTACTCTATGAAAACACCCTTGGATTGGGCTTCATAACCAGCTATTCCTTTGCCATTGAGCTCAAAATTTTAGCCATCCTTAAAGCTCCATCAATCTTCATTCATTTCAGCAAAACACAGTGGTCCAGCCGGCTCTATTGCAGCTCCAAGAAACCTCCATCAATCAAACACCAATAACATATCTTCTACCTCAAAACACTCCTCAAATTTCTCCATTTGAATTTCAAACAACCAGATTTTCTCTTCCTCTCTAAACTGAAAACTGAAATCCCTGAACTCCCTCAATCATTCGGCCAGCACTCTCCAGAAATTCATCCAGCATTTTTCCTTAAATTCTCTCCATTTTCACCAAGACACCAAGAACACATACTACCTTTCTTCAAGCCAAAGGCCACTCTAAACACCTCCAATCCCTCTCAAAAACTCCAGAATACTCCTACATACTCCCTAGAGTTCATTTCTGGAATTTATAACATCAAATCTCAAAAACAAAAATTAGCATTCGGATCAAAACCAGCTTTTCCCCTTGAAGTCTCAAGAACATCATCAAGGTAACCAAGAACAACTCTTTGTTCATCTTCTTCCCTTCAACCTATAACATATCATTCTAATGCTCTCTCTCTCTCTCTCTCTCTCTTGGCCGAAATAGTTGTTACAACCATGGCTGTTTTTTTTCTCCTCCTCTCTTGCACAATTCAAGACTCTCAAGTGCGTGGACCTTTTCAAATCTTCATCGAAATAATCATCAACCAAGTATTTCTCCTTAACTTTATTTTTAATTCTGAATTCATGTCTATTAGATGTTGATAGAGAGGATAGAATATGAATGGAGGATTGAGTATATGCATATGTATGAAGGGGTTGAGATTGGAACATGAGAATGGATGATCATGATTAAGCTATATTGAATTCCTTGAGAATCGATGTATGTTCATCATGTCTTAAGAAATTATGAATGTTTAAGCACGGTAGATGTTATGACACCTTTGGTGAATAGGATTTTTATGTTCTTATTTTCATTGAAGCCGTGAGTATGATTGTGCTTAGTAGAGATTTGGCCATGTAATAGTAGGTATGGATTTAAGCCTATGTTCATGAATAGAATAGTTGTTGATTGATGTTGGAGAATATGTTCATGAATCTTGTTAGCAATAGGAAAATTATGATCATGATCTTGTTGATCCTAGGCTTAGCAAATTTTATTACTATAATTAAAATTATTACTATATTTTTCCTCTAAAGATTTCGAGATTCCTAGGAAGTTTTGGAAATGGGGTATTAAATGAAATATTGATATTTTACTAGTCGAATAAACAATATTTTTCATTAAAAATAAAATATGTATATGTATAATAGTAAATAAGATCTTTTTATATAAATAATATAATAAATAAAATATTAATGACCTTGTAGGCCTATAGTCATAAATATTATTCATATTAAAATTTGTTTGTTATTTATTAAACAAAAATTTAAATAATTCATTTATTATTAATTTTATTTATTACTAATTATTTATTATCTATTAAAAATTAATTAAAAATTAATTGTAATTTATTAATTATTTATAATAAAAATATTTTTTAAATGGCTGTTTGCTAATATTTAACAATTAAACCCTAGTTTATTTATTAGCAATAGTACTCAAGATTTATTATTTGAACCTCTAACTTATTAGTAATTATTTTACAACCCCTAGTTATTTTAACTTATCATACTAGACTTATTTAAAAAAATCTTTTATCATCTAGCCTTAAAGCTTAGGACATTAGGGTCATGATTGTAGTAAGTTGAGTTAGGATTATTTATGTAAGCGAATATAGCTTGAGTATAACATTATGTCTTGTGTTTATCCCAGGCGGGGTTAGGTCAGCCTTGGAAGATTTTTGAATTTGAGCAAGCAAAGGATCAGGTAAGCTCCTGCATGAACTTTTTTGAAGAAAAAAGATTACTATGGCAAGCCGAATGAGATGTGTATGGACACTCATTTTGTAAAGGCAATTAAGGACTGTTTTCCTTTTTATTTCAGTCAAGCAATTCATTTGAAAATTTAAACAAGCAGATTTGCACAATACTTAACTCTTTCTAAAACCCAACTTTGACAAGAATTTTAGAAACTCTTAATTGCTATTTCTAAGTAAATCAATACTTTATTAGTTTTCTCCCAAGTGGGACAATCAATCTTGAGTACTTAATAAGGATAGACTACTAGGACTAGTCTTTGAAGGGTTAGGGTAAGTCTCTCAGTAGGTGGCCACCTCTGAGGGGTGAGTCCTTCCCGAATAGGATGCCAGTCCAGTAGGTCATGCCGGTTCGAGCTAGCAAGTTTCAGTCATGTGGACTGTGTGTTTTCAGAGTGAACAACCGGTTAGTTTGGGTGTAGAGAAGGAAGAGTATCTCACCCGTTAGGCTGTACACCTACCTTTTATTAGTCTGCACAAAGTGTGGTATTCTGACCGTTATATGGTCATGGGGCCCAACGTGTGGTAACCCATGGCTACCTATTTGAGTGGTTGTATTTATTGTGCATACGTATAGTTTGGAAAGCAAAACACCACTCTTTATTTTCAACATTTATTTAATGCTTGCCAGCACTTTCTCTTGTGAAAATTTTCTAACTTGCATACATGAACTATTTTGCCTGAAACACTCAAAGCACACATGGGTTTACTGAGATTTTTATCTCATCACCTTTTATGTCATGTTTCAGGTCGATCCTGCTATGGAGATGAATAGCTAGATTTGTTGCCTATGCTTTGAAGACTTTATGTTATTTTTCTTATGTGTTGTTTTGAGAGATGGTAGTAATCAATTTATTTTGGATTTGTTCATGTAATTTTTGAGTTGTAAAAAGTTCAATTTTAAAGTATTGTTTTTATTTTCTTTTGTGTGACCTAATTATAAAGACCCCTTGTCCTATGGACGAGGCGACATCCCTGGCCCTGTTGGGCCTAGGTAGTGGGGTGTTACACGTGGTATCAGAGACTAGGTTTAGGCAAATATTGATAGTATATGTTTTATTTTACTAAGTTCAAATATTTTATCTAACGTATCTTGTTTATGCTATAGGATGGTTAGAATGCTTAGAACCGTAAGGAAAGGGCAGCAATGGCATCCTCCCATCCCTATCTACCCGGAAGACCTACCAGTGCCTCAACCTGCATCACAGCCAATTATTCCCTTGGATGATAGCAGTGATGATGAGGTCCAGATTATTGAGCCACCCCTAATACATGTGATAGACTTGGTTACTGACGGTGAAGATGAGGAGATTGATATGGAATATGTTTCCCTCCCTCCTAGTCCCATAGTTGACTTGACGGCTGATAGTGATGATCCGGGGGAGATAGATTATGAATCTTCACCTAGACCTTCTTTCATACCCCTACCTAACCAGGTTAAGACCGGGGAGAGTTCTAGGTGACCCAGGAAAGAGCCAATAGATGGGTTTGCAAATGGGGCTGGGATAGACTTCACTAGGAATTCTGGGGGATGGTTATATGAGGCCGACTTTGAAGACTCCGATAAGGACTAGAGAGGCTAAGAGCTGCTATGATTAGGATGTTTTATTTACTTCTTTTCATAAACTCCTATGTTAAGGATTTCATTCCTGTTTACTACTTTAATTCCAAATTTATGCAAATAAGAGTACTTGGAGTACTCTAAGGTTTGAATTTTTTTTTTTTTAAATGCAATTCTTTATACAAAAACTTGCATATGATTTTCTTCTACTTAAACCTAAATGTGAATGCATGCTCAAATGAATGTTTTAAACTTGAATGCATAAACTCATTATCTGGGCATGGTTTAGAATGGCACCCAAGCGCCGTATAGCCACATCAAGCAGAAGAGTTCCGGAAGTAGAGCCTGTAACACCGGAGTTTGAGACGACTCAAATGTTGTCACCCAATCGGGGGATAAGAACGAGTCAGATTTGGAATTGGGGTCAGAAGAACCTATTGGAGTGACAATGGGGTAAGCATTCAGCAAGATGACCAAGATTCTTTAAACTTTAACTGAACGGAGGAATCTAAAGGGAGAGGACGAAGCTTTGGAGCGGTTTCTAAAGTTCCAACCGCCCATTTTCTTGGGAGAACCCGAGCAGGATCAGAAAGCTAAACAATAGATAGAGTAGATGGAAGACATCTTCGCTAGGCTTCAGTACACTGAGAAGCAAATGATGAAGTTTGCTGCATTCCGATTAAGGGGCCCAGCTCGGGCATGGTGGCAACGAGGTCAGGACGATTGGGAACTAATTGACTAAGACTGGACATGGACCAATTTCGTGGAAGCATTCAGAGTTGAATATATCCCTCAGTGGATAGTTGAGAAGTGGGAAGATGAGTTTCAGAATCTCAAGCAGGGAGGTATGATGGTAGCTAAGTACGCGGCACGGTTCACCCAATTGTCAAGGTACTGCAAGACGCTAGTGGACACTGAGCAGAACAGGACAAGACAGTTTGTCAAGAGGCTAAGGTAGGAGTTAAGAAGTGCATTGGCACCTTCTTCTCGAATGACTTACTCAGGGGCTGTAGACGCAGCCACTCAAACTGAGAATGAAGACTGCAATGGATTGGCACCAAGACCTTTTCTGCTGCCAAGATAACTGCCGAGACCTTTTCAGAGGCAGTAACCCAACAAGCGCCCCTTGTCCTATGCTATTCACAAAAAGTACCAAGAAGACAGTAATATAACAATCTGTATTATGCTGGCGTCAATGTCTCCTGAGCTACAAAAACAACATGAGCATAGGATGCTCAAACGATTATTCTCCATCTTAGAGAGTTATTCAATCAACAAGCAAGAACAGAGAGATATGAGATCTTTAAAGAATTGTTTCAATCTATGATGGTTGAAGGTGCTTCTGTGGCCACTCATGGGCAGAAGATACTGGACTTGGTACTGAAGCTTACATCTCTTAGGTTTATAATGGACAATGAATTAAGTATTGACTTAATTCTGCAATCTATGCCTAAAAGTTTTTCATAATTTGTGATCAACTATCAGATGAATAAGATTGAGTTCACTATTCCTGAGTTGATCAATTTTCTCAAAACTACGAAGTCCTTCATGAAGAAGGGATCCAATGCAGTCTTCATGGTAAAATCTTCCTCTTCTAAGAAGAAATTTCATAAGAAGAAGAAGAAGGCTCCCACTAAGGCTAAAGGTGGTGTGAAAAAGAAGGATGCAGCCACCAACGGCCCATGCCATCACTATAGTAAGATGGGCCATTAGAGGCGTAACTGTAAGGCCTACTTGGATACCGTAAAGGAAAAAAAGCGAAAGGAGAAGCTTGCGGGCACTTCTACTTCCACTCCTAGTATGTTTATGACTGAGAAAAATACTGCTGAGATATGGGTGTTGGATACTGGTTGTCTCTCAGTTATGCAAAAACTTGCAAGGACTAAAGGGCAGTAGATGGCTAGAGAAAGGCGACGTGAACCTACGTACTACAAATAGAGCAAATGTTGCTATACTTGCTGTGGGGACTACGAGCTGAACCTGCTTTCTGGATTAGTTTTAGAACTGTAAAACTGTTTTTTTTGTACCAGTTTTAATGAAAAATATTATCTCAATTGCTTACTTAGACTTTTATGGATTTCATTTGATATTTAAGAATAAATGTTGTTCTTTTTTATTGAATGATATTCATTATGGTTCTGTAACTTTGGTTAATAGTTTATATGTTCTAGACATGGATAATCTAATTCTCAATATAAACAGTAAGAAACCAAAGATTGATAACTGAAATACCTCTTACTTATGGCATTGCCGTTTATGCCATGTAAACAAGAATCGTGTTTCTAAGTTACATAGGCTTGGTGACTTAGGGTCATTTAATTATGAATCATATGAAACTTGTGAGTCTTGTTCACTAGGTAAAATGGCTAAAACCCCTTTTTTTTTTCTGGAAAAGGAGAAAGGGCCAAATAGTTATTAGAACTCATACATTCTGATGTTTGTGGTCCAATGTCTATACAAGTAAGAGGTGGTAATAACTATTTTATAACCTTTATCAATGATTATTCAAGATGTGGGTATTTGCATTTAATGAAATACAAATCTGAAGCTTTTGAAAAGTTTAAGGACTTCAAGAATGAAGTAGAGAAACAACTTGGCAAAAGTATTAAGACTCTAAGATAAGATCGAGGTGGTGAATACTTAAGCCAAGAGTTTTAAGGTTATCTTACATATAATGGGATATTATCTCAATGGATTCCACCACATACATCTCAACATAACACTGTATCTAAGAGAAGGAATCGAACCCTTTTAGACATGATACAATGATGGCTTCTGTAGACTTGCCAAAATCACTTTAGGGGTACACACTAAAGACTTCTATTTATATTCTAAACAGAGTTCCATAAAAAATGATTGATACTACCCCATTTGAGATGTTCTTTGGCAAAAACCAAATTTATCTCACTTGAGAGTATGGGGTTGCCCTACCATTGTCAAAAGGACACAGTCAGATAAACTTGATAGTAAGTGTAATACGTGTTTGTTTGTGGGATATCCAAAAGAATATTTTGGGTATTACTTCTATTTCCCCTCCAAAAATAAAATGTTTGTTTCGCAACATGCTATCTTTTTAGAAAATGAGCATATACTCAAAGGGGACAATGAGAGTAAAATTATACTTAGTGAAGTTTAAGAAGAACAAGTAAACAATGATCAATCATCTAATCCCACATCTATTGAGAGAATAGATGAACCTTCTACCACACAAGATCCTCGTAGGTCGTGTAGGACACGTGTGGCACATGAGAGATATAGATTTCTCATAAGTGACCACAATGATGTATTGCTCATAGATGAAGATGGGCCTACTATCTATAAGGAAGTTCTGAACAGTTTAGAATCTGACAAATGGCTTGAGGCCATGAAGTCGAAGATGAATTCCATGTACAACAACTAAGTATGGACTTTGGTTGATGCATCTAAAGGAATCAAACATATTTCATGCAAATGGGTTTTCAAGAAGAAAACTGGCATGGATGATAATGTAATTACCTATAAAGCATGACTAATGGCTAAGGGTTATCGTCAACAATATTGTATTGACTATGACGAAACTTTCATACCAGTAGTCATGCTAAAATCCATCAGGATACTCCTAGCTATTGCCGCTCATCATGATTATGAAATCTAACAAATGGATGTGAAAATAACTTTCCTAAATGGAAATCTAACTAAGAGAGTGTATATGACAGAACCTGAGGCATTCATATCCAATGATAGTACAAAAATGTGCAAGCTGCAAAGGTCTATTTATGAACCTAAGAAAGCTTCTAGTAGTTGGAACATTCGCTTTGATGAATCAATCAAAAAGTTTGGTTTCTTTCAACACATGAATGAGCCTAATGTGTACAAGAAGGTTAGTGGGAGTGCAATCGTGTTCTTATTGCTTTATATAGATGACATATTGCTAAAAAGATATGATGTACCTATCCTACAATTAGTTAAATTTTGGTTGTCCAAGAAATTCTCCATGAAAGTCCTTGGAGAAGCAACCTACATTCTTGGAATAAGGATCTATAGAGATAGGTCAAAAAGGTTGCTAGATCTTTCACAGTCTACATACATAGACAAAGTGCGAAAGAGGTTTACCATGGATTAATCCAAAAAGGGATTCTTACCCATGTCCTATGGGATAAGCCTTTCAAAATCGATGTCTCCCAAGACACAAGTTGAAAGGGATCACATGAGTAAGATTCCATATACTTTGGTAGTTGGATCTATCATGTACGCTATGATATGTACAAGGCACGATGTATCCTGTGCTCTCAATTTGAGGAGCATATACCAACCTTGGTGAGGGTCATTAGGTAGATGTAAAGAACATCCTTATGTACTTGCAAAGGACTAAGGATGTGTTCTTAGTTTATGGAAAAGGTGATTTAAAAGTAAATGGGTATACTAATGGCAGTTTTCAATCTGATAAAGATGATTTCAAATCACAATCTGGCTACGTGTTTACATTGTATGGAGGGCCAATCAGTTGGCAGAGTTCCAAACAAGAAACTATTGCATACTCTACAACAGAAGCTGAGTACATAGCTGCTTCTGAAGTAGCTAAGGAAGCCATTTGGATCAATAAGTTCGGGATGGAACTGGGTATGGTCCCTAGCGTTGTTGGTCCAATATCACTGTATTGTGACGAAAACAAAGCTATTACATAAGCAACAGAACCAGGGTCTTACCAATGATCCAAGCACGTGCTACGATGCTATCATCTGATCAGGTATATCATAGATAGACAAGATCTAAAGATAGGGAGAGTTCCCATGGACAAGAATACTAGCTAGTCATTGACTTCTTTGTATCAAACACCTACCGCATTTTCTAGCTCTTGACCTTTTAGGGTATTCTCGAACTACTATAGACTTCTATAGATGAAAGTAGAATTAGGGTGAATTAATCAGAAGTAAAATGGAAAAGATATATTAAAAAAGAAAAGAAATCGAAAGAGAAAATAGAGAGTTAAAGAAAAATAGCTATTGCTATGTTTCTGTTGACTGAACCCTTTATGTGGACTAGGACGTCCATATATATTCTTAAAATATTAGATTCCCTTTCCTTTTCAAACACCACCTCCGTTTTTCTCTTTCTTTCTTTCTTTTTTTAATTTCCTTTTCTTTCTTACTCACTGGCGGCTTCCAGGTTTCCAAAAACCTTCAAGCTATCACAACAACCATGGTGGGCTAGGGTTTTGTTCTTTTAGCCCAAGAATAATTAGATAGCTCTCTTATTAATTAATTAATCCATTTGGGCCAAATATAAAATTACTCCAGATAATTAATAAACTAAATCAATTTTAAACTAGTCCAATAAATTATTCTAGCCCAAATAAATAATTAGATGGACTCTCAGAATAATTCTTTCAATATTAAATTCACCCAATAAGCTGATACAGTAAATAAATTTACTTAGGTTATTTGAGCTACTCTGAGGACCAAAAAACAAACTATTCTTGGCTACTAAAATGACTAAAATACCCTTACTAATGAATAGTAATTTTTATCGCTTTAAATATTCTATTTATCTCCATATGAAAATATTGACCCCAAGAATAATATTGCTAGTTTGATGACTAGTCCGATAATCTATGAGATATAATATATACCCACTTATCTTAGAGAGCTACCCAAAAATATTCATACTTAGTCATATTTTCCACAGACCTAAATTATTTATATTATCCCGAACAATCACAATGGGGTGATTTCTTCGTGTAATGAAATAGAGAACCCCAAGGTATAAATCTGTCTTAATTAACTAGAGTCATACACCCAACATATAAGGTTATTGGCCTTGCATTAAGACCTCACCCATCATATATCAAAATGCACAAATCCAGCTTCATCAAACCCTCAACTTATACTCAAGTCATAGGGTATTCGTCCATGCAATAGCAACGATAAATCAATCTTTATTTATTTTAGTACTTTTATAAAGTTTATTATCGTGTAGTACAGTTCTGTGTATTCTAAATACGCTTACACTATCAGTGTGAGTGGACTACTTACTGGTTAAAGGTAAATCATTCCCTATTTAGAAACTATAATATAATAATTTAAGCATTGATAAAATGCCTAGCTTGAACAATCGATCAAACACATTTTTCTATTATGTGATAGAATCCCATAATTTACACCTTATTGTGAATGTATGACCCAATCACGTAATTACGTTCTAACGCATTTAGACTTTAATGTGCATATATATGTAAACAAACAAATATTAAGGAATAAAATATTTTATTGATTTTTTAAAATACAAAAATATATTGTCCATTTTTGGCATAGATTCCAACAATACTGATGCCCCGTGAAGAAAGAGACCACAATCCGGAGGTGGCCCCATACCGAATAGTGTTCTCAAACCTGCACAAGTTTGAATAAGTGTAAAGTCCCTTTGTGTACTCATTAATTAACATGGCACAAAGCTTCATGAATAGATCAACTTGATGTTTCTACAAAATAGCTCAATATATTTTAAAGAGATTTCTTAAACATTCTCAAAAATATTTGATATATAAAAATACTCCCAAGTTTAAATAATATACTCCAAAAATTCAAAATCACAACACAATATTTTACCAATCACAGAGTTTCATAAATTCATAAATGTCCCAAGATTTTGTAAACGTTCCAAGATTTCATATATGTATAGCTCATATATACAATAATGAGATTTCATGATATATGAAACTAATGTTTTCAAAACATTTTGTATAGTTTGCAATTCATTTATGCATGAGAATTCACAATTTTATATACTCAATAAAATCAATGCAAGCTTTTATACTCAATATATTATGTATATGAAAATTTCCCAAAAATATAGCATATTTAAATATGTCATAATCAATAATTTACTGTTTACTTTACAATAGAGCAACATGCTCAATATATAATATTTCCCAAATAAGGACCATATATAAATAATTGACAAAATATCATTTGCATAAATATATCATTTCATGAATCAATATTTCTTGAATAATTAATCATTTTCTTTAATAAATAATATTTTTACTAATAAATGTGTATGCATTTAAAACATTTTTTATGATTGAAATATCTTGCATGTATTTCTAAATTTAGGAAATTATGAAATGTGGAGACTTGCCTTAAGTTCAAGCAAAGTATAGCAAAATCCAACTTAGTTTTGGGAATTATATCCTTACTCACCAACAAACACTAGCATACAAATAAATAAATATTAATTTTCTATAATAAATTTCACACTTAATAGAATTCCTCCAAATAATCAAGAACTTAGGCAGTCCTAATATCACAATCTAACCCTCACCAATTCTCAATATCAAACAATACATAATCTTCAAAATTCAAACTTAAATAATAAGTTAAGGCATAAATACACTCAGTAAATTCATATTTGTTCACATAACATTTAATTACACAATGATGATCACATTAGATAAGTAGCAAACATAATATAGTTAGCATATATAAGCTCAATATAGTCATAATTATCACCTAAGTATTAAAGTACAGAACTAATCATTTCATATCATTCCTATATCAAAATTAAAAAATTAAATTGATGAAGCAAAAATTAAATAGCTAAAACATAGTTTTCTTAAAATTTAATCAAATCAGTGTTTTAATGAAAATTGGGTAGAACGAGGGGGGGGTAATTTGGTGTGTTCAGATCATGAAGAAAATTAACTCAAAATGCTATAACAATTTTCAATATATAACTTCAATATATGGAGGAGTTACTATAAAAATGTCATCAAAATCTAAGGTGTCTAAGGATGTTAATTGAATGTTCAAAGTAATAGTAATGATTTGATTTGGCAATGATAATGTAAAAATTACTGAGAACAATATACTTGGCCAAATCAGGTGATTCCAGTGTCTAATTACTCAACACAATGTAATCTTATTCGTAAATTTTAATTTAGAATTCAAACTGAAATAAGCTAAATAGTGGGTCCAAATTCATAGAAAAAATCAGTCTCAGTAGACACTGTACAAAGTAATTTTAAAAACTCTTATAAAATCAACCAAATGTGCAAGTGACACAATTCCAATAGTAAAATACTCCTAAGTTATAGTAGAGTCAAATGGAATTAGACTATGGCATCGTCTTTAAAAAAACTTTTAGTACTATACGCAAAACTTTTAGTACAATAATTCAACATCATATCTTCTTCAATTCATCTCCAATCACTCAAATCCATCCATCCAACAATAATACAACATATTAACATCAATTTTGCAACACCTTCTTCAAATGAAAACTGTAACACCCCACATTCTCCAACTATAGTAAGCCCTATCTTTGTGAGGCGTCGCCTCGTCTAATCTCCAGACAACAGATCTTTATAACAAAATAAACTTATAGCGGATACAAAGCAATAAAACTATTTTAATAATCTTTGTACTATTTGTAGATAATTCTCACACACACACACACACACACACACACACACACACACATACGGATCCAAATTACATGAAATGAGCAGATCTACAATCTGTACCTAGTGAAGGTACGGAAACTTTTGCTAGGCTGAGCAAAAAGGGTGATACTAGTGTTACACATGGGACTCACTGAGTATAAAACTCGTACATACTCAAAGTTGGAGATAATTCATCTCCAATCACTCAAATCCATCCATCTAACAACAATACAACATATTAACATCAATTTTGCAACACCTTCTTCAAATGAAAATTATAACACCCCACGTTTTCCAACTATAGTAAGCCCTATCTTTGTGAGGCATCGCCTCATCTAATCTCCAGACTACCGATCTTTATAACGAAATAAAACTTATAGTGGATACAAAGTAATAAAACTATTTTAATAATCTTTGTACTATTTGTAGATAATGTACACACACACACATATATGCTGATCCAAATTACATGAAATGAGTAGATCTACAGTTTGTACCTAGTGAAGGTACGAAAACTTTTGCTAGGCTGAGCCAAAAGAGTGATACTGGTGTTACTGTCACTTATCTCCAACTTTGAGTATGTATGAGTTTTATACTCAGTGAGTCCCATGTGTAGTAGTGTTTTTCCACCACGGACAATATAAAATAGTTGCATTTTCCATAAAAATAACTCATTACATCAAGTAGTGGAATAATGCTTTTTCTTGAAAACAAATAAAAGGATTTTATCCTATTTTTCCACTGAAAAAATGACTCTTTAGATATCATACTTGGAAAACCCGCCAACAATTGTCAAAAGAGCTCATGCACATTTTAAAATCAAGGTTCATTGAAAACCGATGCCTCACTTTTAAAGAAAAGCAGGTACCTCGCTCAATAGAAAATCAACCTACGTGCAAAACTTACAAGGCTTTGCCTTCGGCCAATGCGGTCTTATTGTGCTAGGGATTGCACCTTCAGTACTCAACCACATTAAGTTGTAATAGTGAGTAACACAAGTATATCACCTCATATTTATACTCAATCATCTGATTTGCTGTAGTATAGGATCTTCCATTCCATACTCCTCCCATATAAGGTCTGGTAAGGGTTGATCACTGAGTATCCCATTCAACATTAACCAGTGGCTTATGTATGATTTGCTTACATATTCGAATATCCTGCTACCCCGTATAGAGTAAGATGAACCCCAGTACTTGAACGAAGTTACTTGAGATCATCTATCTCTAACAAAAGCTAATACAAAGGTTAAAGTCCTTGCAAAGTACTCAATATCTGACCTGGTCTCCAAGACCAGTTCATTTTCACATACCCCGAAAACTGATCAAGAAAACCAATTTTGGGACAAAAATATTTTTTTTCTAAATGCTTATCATATTTTCCATAATTATGTCCAAATTGATAGACATAAAAACATATTAAGCTTTTCACAATGTGCATGAATTAGTTTCAAAGCAACTTGAACCAAAATCAGCATTATAATGCTTTTCAGGATTAGAACATAGCATTTATACCAGCAAAGAAACTCATAAATGCACCTCGTTTATCATAATAGACATTTGCACAATCATGGAAGAATATTTCTTCAACAAACCTCATTTATCAAGGAAACATCCATGTACAATTTACTGGAAAAACAACTAGCCAAATAAAGTTTGATAAATGATGGAACTCACCCTGGTTAATAAAACTGATATACTCGCATTTTCACAAACTTGCGACTTTTCCTAAACTAGATCACATATAATAATGAGGTGTTTCCATAAAACATTATTCAATGTTCTCAAAGGGCAAATGGTACATTTTTTCTTTTCTTAATCTCAAAAGACTAAAGGAAATTAAAGTAATCAACATTTTCAGCTTTACCACCCTTTAATTGTTTTTTCATCACTTTTGTTACATAACTCTAAATGAGGTCAAACTAGTTCCAAAATACCCCCAAGACATTTTTCTACAGATTCCAGTTCATGAGATGTCAACATTCCTTATTATTTTCAGTTTTTGCTGCAAAGATCCAGCTTATGCCATTAAGAAAAAATAAGCCATTTCTTGGTATAACATTCACTGAAGTTTTCCCATGAATTCTTCAACATAACCAACCATACCTAAGCCTTCTAAAACCTTGTTTAGCATCCCAACAATAGTGTATCAGCTTGTTAACCAGCCTAGCACCCTTTCAACCATCCAATATAGTTGTTATATTAAAGTTGCCAAAATAGAATTTTTTTTTTCTTCTGAATGGCAGCTTTAGGTATTCTAAATGCGATGATATTCTTAACTACCAAAAATCTATAAATCTTATTTCAAATCATTTCTAACACGTGCAGGTTCATTCTCACCTCTTGTCAACCATCTCAATCCAAGGAATGTTTACAAACTACCAAATAATTATGTACTTGATCTTTTTCTACCAAAAAAGGTAGCTTTTCTATCTTTTCTTTTTTTTCCATGAACTCTTCATTACCTTAATCACTTAAAATACCATCATGTAGGCTGAAAAATATATCAAACCCCTTTCTTGAACAATCCTATCATCATTCTCTCTTAAATTTAAAATTTTCTTTGCAACAACTTCATGGAATCATGTCCTTTTTGCAACAAACTCATATCAAATTACTTCCATATTAATCAAGAAATAACTCTAGCTCTTTAAAATGAAGTCTTTCTTACTTAAAGCTGTGAAACAAGCTACCAAGAAAGTGGTTTCTCCTTCCCTTTTTCCTTCTCTCTTGCTCTTGGTCCTTCCTTCTCTCTTTCTCGATTTCTTCCTTTCTTCTTTATTTCTCTCTTTTTTGTTTTCTTTTCTCTTGTTTTTTCTTTCTTCATTTCTTCTCTCTTTTGTCTTTCTTTCTTTCTAGTTTCCTCTTAATAGGTTTCCTTCCTTTCCTTTTCTTCTTTTCTTCTTATTTATATATTGTTTCCCTTCGTCTTAACAACTCTACTACATCTTAGAATTCCTTAGAATATTATTTGGCATTTCTAGATCACTTTAGAAGCTAATAGGAGCTTGTAGAAACTTAGGAAAGCTTATAGAAGCTAGCGGAGGCTAGTAGGAAATATGAGAAGTTTATAGAACTTACAAGAATCCCATTAATCTTGCACGGTCTTGAATGGTTAAAGGGGTCAAAGTTTGGTCAAAAGTGGTTTATGCATAGTCAAAATTATCAACTAAATTGGGCCACATCATTAACCATTTGTGGGCTTTACAGGCCACCTAATATTCTTTATATATAATACTAATAATAATACTAATAATAACAGTAATAATATATATATATATATATTATTGTATCATATTTGTTAATATTATGCTAACTAAATTCTCATATAAGGTGGGATGTTAGAAAAAACCATCGAAAATCAATTCCCCTCAAGAACACCAAATTTATCCAACAAGGACTTTACATATAAAACATGAATTCATAAAAGAGGTGAGTTTAAATCTCTTACCTTGTGGAAGATCACTTTAAATCACTTCAATTAGCAACTTTAAAGCATTTCAATCCTCAGTAATTAAGCTAAATTTAAGGAGTTTGAGTGAAGAAAATTGACAAGTTGCAGGAGTGAGGGTGAAGCGGTGGAGAGAGGAGTGAAGAGCAAGAGAGAAAAATTTTGTAAGTGTTCTTCTTAGGGTGGCCAAAAATTATAAGAGCAAAAGTCTGGAAATTTTGGCTTTTGTTTGTTAAGTGAGTGTTTTAGACTAATAGCTTGTTTTAGAAGTAATTTTTAATGACTAGGATCTAATAAAAATCAATGGTTGAGATAAAAACACACGAATAGCTAGGATTCAAAGAGGGGTGGCAAAACAAGGAGGGATATGATAGTCATTTCACTTATTTAGGACATTCTAGGATTTATTAAAATAAAATAAAACAAAAAGAAATTATTCTTGTATAAAAATAAATTGGCAAATGTTCAAAAAGTTGACAGATAGACTAAAAGGTTTAAAGAATAATAAAAAATGTTCAAAGAGTTCAAAGTCTTGTTTAATTAGTAGTAAAAATTATTTAAAGTCAAAAATTAAAATAGTCAAAATATTGAAATAGTGCTTCTATTTTATAAAAATCAACATTAGGTCCTTTATACAATTGATTTCTCATATTTACCTCAAAAATAATATTTTTCACTAAATAAATGCACAAAATACTTTCTAATAATTAACTCCCAATCCAAGACATAAAATAAATCATAATAAACCGTCACAATATATTCACAGAAGTGTATACAAATTTTCTACACAAATATTTCACTTAGAAACAAATAAACAAAAAGTAGTTAAGAAATTTATTCAAATAAATTCCCAACAAAATATGCAAATATTCACTCATAATATATATTGAAATAAATTTCCATATAATAATATGCACTTGAAATGCCATTATATTTGTCTATGAATGCATGATTATGAGAGGTATTACATAGTGTAACTATTTTATCTATTTCTTTTGTTTGGTAAACAATAAGATTAAAAGTAAAGTAGGATACTCGCCTGTTCCTGTGGATTTGATACATGCTATTTTCTATACTACATGATAGGTATACATGTCTAATTGTGTAGTTTTAGTATATAGTATTCTATTAAAAAACTTGATTGAGTTTAACCTTTGTTGATAATTTTTCCAGCACTAAGAAACACACAAGAAGTTTTTGGCATCGTCATCAAGGATTGTTAATATCATGAAAAGCACGAGTCTTGTTGGACTAGTCATTTTTCTATTTGTAAGTTTTCTCTTATTTTTGTTTTTTATTTTAGTCTTTATTTTTTTTATTTTATAATTTTCGTATCTTTTTTATTTTTGCATTGATTTTCCTTGTTACTAACTTTTATTTTTATTGACAAGCTCGAGTCATGTTGGATTAGTCATTTTTGTACTTGTAAATTTTCTCTTGTTTTTCTTTTTGGTGTATGTCTTTATTTTCTCTATTTTATGTTTTTTGTATCTTTTGTATTTTTGCATTGATTTTCCATGTTACTAACTTTTATTTTTCTTCTGTAACTGTAAAACATCATCATGGTGAGCTATTCATAGGGATGTATAAGGCAATGGCACCAATGGTGTGTTAGATTTGGGGCAATAAAAATCATTCATTTTTAGATCCATTCCCAATCAAGTTTTAATTAAAATATTAACCCCAAATCATATATATGAGCAAGTATATCCATCAATAAGCATAGTATATCCACTATGAGCTAGAACCCACTTGTAATACCCCCATACTACGTACCTTTTAAAAGGTAGGGATGTCACCCTGTCCAAATGGCTAGGGGTCTTTATAACAAAATAAAACTCAAATAAATTGTCTAACTCTTATTACAATGGAAAATGATTGCAAGCCTCCTCAAACTTAGCAAATGTCTCAAAAGGAAAAATAAATACAAAACCTCAACTAGAATTAAACACCTAGCCCTCAAAAGGAGTAATAACCTTCATTGTTGTCAATTTGAAATCATAACATAAAAGGTATAAGAAATACATCTTAGTAAGTCCCATACGTACTCATGATATTTCAAGTATTTTCGTGTATGCACATTTGAAACATTTTGCAAAACATATTTTTAAGTCAAGAAAACATCATTTTCTAGACATTGAGTGGCATTTCACAGAATATATCATTAAGGTATAATAGAAACATTCTCAAGAAATTCTTTCACTCATCAACAAAACAATGGGATTAGGTAATTCTACATTAAAGTTCATATCATGAATTCCATCATGATAGTTTCCCAGTGAAACACAGCATCACTGGGCAGTGGGTGATCTACCTACAAGAATAAGATACTCCTCCATATCTACACTCGAAAAAACTAGTTGTCCACTGATAGGAATCTGTCCACGCAAAAAGGCACATCTAAAGAAAGGGAATGGAAAGTCAAGACTTGCTTCAAATCTCCTTGGGAACATTCAACATTTAAGAAGTTTCAAGAGGATTTTCAAGCCATCCAAGCATACAAGCCGAGAGCCAAAAAGTTTGTCAAGAGATGGGTAGTAAAGGGAGCTGTAAATGGGATATAAAAAGAACAAAAATCCCTGTGGAGAATCAAGTCAACATTGAAAAAAGGTTTGATATCCAAAGGAGTAACAAGAAGAGCTCAAAACGACCAATATTTTAGTTGGAAGATCAAGGGAACACATAGAAAATGAATGGAAGTTAAATGAGCAAGGATTGGAGTGCAACAAAATAAGAGAGGCTTTCAAGAGATGAGCCTGTGTCGGCCTAGAATGACAGACCAGGCACCGGCCCAGATCTAGCTTGGACAGAACCAAGCCGATGCCGACTCCGTGTGCTAGAACCGATACCAGCCCTATTCGGGCCAGTTCTGAACTTTTGCAAATTTTCTTATTTCAACTTTTTTCCTTTGTAATTTATTTTTCACAACTTTTATTAAGTTTTAACCTATTTTAAGACATGTAAAATAGCCTTAAAACTTGTATTAAGGCCATTTAATAGTTGGGATTAGTTTGCTAAGTAGTTTAGGTTAATGCAACAATAAATATGCTCTTATAGCTTTTTAAAAACAACTTTTGGAGACATATGAAATTTTTGAGAGTTCAACAACCCTTTGAGAGGTTTGGAGAGGATGATCCTCTTGGGTGATTCCTATAAACATCAAGACTAAATTAAAGGATTTAGTCCCACCTTTGATCTTGTCTCTAAATCTTAAGGGACAATCTCAACTTCATCTCTATTCTTTTATGCTAGGTTGCCTAGTGTGTTTGTAGGATTGAGTTAGGTGCCTTCAAATTTATATCCTTAGTGTTCTAATCTCTAGTTAGATTAGGGTATTAAGGTGTCTTTGAAGTAGGATAGATTCACTGTGAAACCCCGGTCAAAACCAACCTTAGAGTAAGGGGGTTGGGATGCATATCATATTTTATTTCATGGTTAAATATATTTTCATATGATTTTTATGTGTTTTGGATTCGGATTTTATTGTCTTGAAGTCTTGTTGGTGAGTATTGTGTGAGAGGGGCAAGATGGTAATTTTTGCCCGAGGTGAAAATAGGGAGATAGCCTGTGGATTGAATGGAAAATAATTTTCTAGTGAAAATATCAACAAGTGTAGTGGTTAGAGCTTTGGAATTAATTCTTGAGGTCTTGGGTTCAAATTCTATCATAGAAGCTTTAGCTAGATTAAATTTTATTTTTGCTTAGTGGAGGAAATTCCAGTCTTATGAGCTTAGAGTAAGGTAGGGATGATGGTCCTAAGAGAGACATGTTAGGAGTATTCTCGTTCCACTCCTTTACTCTACTCGAATTTCTTAAAGGGAATTCATTTTCCCTTGATCCTTAATTTTTCTCAATTTTCAACTCTTTGGTTTGATCAAGATGTTCTATCCATTTTCTTTCCAGAAATTTCAGTAAAATGTTGTGATCTTGTGAGATCAAAATATCCTAGTAAAAGACTTCTCATGGTCTGAAAAATGTGGAAGAATGGTAGGAAATTCCAAGGGGAAAAATCCCTCTAGTAAGCTTGCTGAAATTTCACTCTAGACTAGTTCATCTTACTTCTTAGAATGAGCTGAAAATTTTCAGCTTGTTGTACCTTCAAATTGTCGAGCTTCTTAGCTAACTTTCCCTCCCAAATGCTGCCAGAAAAATGGCCTTAAGATCAGTTTGAAACATGAATTATTTCTGTCATTTTCGGGCTGCACAAAGGCTGTGTAAAACTAGTGAAAATTCTGGGCAAAATCGCTACTTTGGAGGTCCAAAACCAAGCTGATTTCTTCCAGATTTTGTTCAGTACCTTAGCCATATTTTTCCTCCATAAAGAAGGCTGGAAACCAGCCTTGAATACCCCAGAAATCCCCCTTCAAGCTCTCTGAAAATTGGCTGGAAGTGGCAGCCAAAAATCTGCCCAGAAATTTCTGTTCAGCGAAATTCTGGGCAGTCCAAACTTCCAGCTTTGTTTCCTATTTTTCTTCCAGCCAAAACACCAGCCCTAATCTGTCAAAACCTTTCTTAAACCTCCATTAACAGAGCTCCATTGTTTCCCTCAAGCTTCTGGACGAAAGGCAGCAATGGCTGTCCGAAAATCTCTCCAACAAATCCCTGCAATTTAGCTTGATTGGTTTCCAAAATTCCAGCCATCCTTGTTTAGCAACCTTCCATAAAATCTTACTCAATTGGCAAGAAATATTCTTCACCATTAAGCACCCTACTTTCGGCCACCATAAGATTCCATAAACCAGTATTAATCCCACCGAAATTCTGCTCAAATATTCAGCCATGACAGACTTCTAAAGCTGTCTAACAATCAAGATATTCTTGGAATATTTAGTTTTCAAATTCACTTCCTAAAAATATTCTTCAAAGATTGTAACACCTAACCTTTCCTTTTCCCTTCCAAATCAGAGAAACAACTCCCTAAACCCTACAGAAATTCGGCCAGCCCTATCTCTCACAAAAATTCGGCAGCTACACACTACAATCTCTCGAAATCTCTCAAGCTCCAAGAGCACACACACTACACCAAGAATACCTACCTCTTCCCTACACT
Source organism: Voacanga thouarsii (assembly GCA_026120185.1). NCBI lineage: Eukaryota > Viridiplantae > Streptophyta > Magnoliopsida > Gentianales > Apocynaceae > Voacanga > Voacanga thouarsii. The sequence goes on along the minus strand of JANUWF010001059.1, from coordinate 1,815,288 downwards.
TAATACCCCTCCAAACCATCTCAAATCCTCTCAAAAACTTCCAGATTTGACCTACTCACTGCTGTGAGTCCATCAACACCATTATTAACATCAAACTCCTCAAATCATGTTGCTACTTCGGATCAAAAGCAGAAATTTCTGTGAAGGACAAGAACATCTTCAAGGTAAATTCACCCTATCAACTTCATCTTCTCCAAACGTGATCTCTAGTGAGAACCTATGTGAATAAACATACTAACGATCTCTTCTTCTCTCTCTCTCTCTCTCTCTCTCTCTCTCTCTCACGGCCGAAACTCTTCTCCCTTGGCCGGATGACTTCTTCTCCATAATCATGCTCTCGCCATCTCCTTTCGACAAAGTTAGACATCTAGGAGTTGAGATCTACTCTAAACTCCTTCGAGGCATTCATCAATCAAATAAGTACCATCAATCCTTCTTTTAAACTCTAGAATTATGTCTCTAGGGTGATAATAGGTGGATGGTGATAGGATTTGAGTATATATATATATATATATATATATATATTGTTGAGATTGAAGTATGAATATATGTATGATTGTGAAGGAGATGGGATTTATGCATGGAAGGATTGTCTTGGATGATTATATGATTATTTGAGGTTGATGCATGTCATAAGTAGTATATGTGATGAAGTATGCTAGAGATTATGTCACATTTGGTGAATAGGGTTTATGTTCATGATGGATTAATATTGAAGCCATGATCATGTTTATGCTAGTAGGGGTTAGATCATGTGTTGATAAATTGAGATCTATGCTTGTATGCATGATTTGGATGATTTGATGAATTGAAAGATTGTGTATGTAATGATTGTGGTTAACCATAGGAATTTGATCATGATCTAGTTGTCCCCAAACAAATTTTTACTTCATGAATAAAATATTCAATAAAATAATTTCTCTTAGCATTTTCGAAAGAAAAAAAAAACCCTAGGAATGGTAGATTTGGATTGTCATATATATAAAGGATATTTTAGTCAAACAAATAATGATTTCTGCTAGAAAAATAATATATATATATATATATATATATATATATAACTTAATATAATGAGATCAATTAAAGCCTTTATGAAAATAATTGCAATTAGTAGAATATATATTACTAAAAATTTAACTATTATCTTCTAATCAAAACTCCTTGAGAATTTATTTAATATTGTTCAAGTAAGACTCATTAAATTTATTTTCAACTAATTTTAGCTACCAATTATTTTCTAACAACTAAATTATTAATAAATCAATATTTTATTTAATACTACCTAGAACTCTTGATCAAATAAACTCTAAATTCTCCCTAACAAGATTTAAGCTTTCAGCTTATTAAATTTATTTCCCAAACCATTAATTATTTTAAATAACTGTGCTAGGCTCAACTCTTAAACCTATTTACTTATTGTTTAACCTTAAAGCTTGGGACACTAGGATCATGGTTGTAGTAAGTTGAGTCGATTTAAAATTAAGGAAGTAGTTTGTGGCTTGTAATTGATTGTGATTTGTATTTGCCCATGTAGGTTAGGTCTGCCGTTGGAGACCTTGTTATTGTGAGTAAGAATCAGGTAAGCTCCTGCATAAAACCTGTTTGATGTAAAATGTTTATTATGGTAAGCCAAGTGTAGAGTGCATGGACACTCATTTATGTAAAGGCAATTGAGGGTTAAATCCTTTCTTATTTCAAACATTTGAAATATTTAAAAGCCAATGAGCAGATTACTCAAACTCAAACTCTTCCTAAAACTGATTTTGTTAAAGACTTCGGAAAGCCCATAAAATGCCATTTTCATGTGGAATAGTGTTTTGTTCATTTTATCCCAAGTGGGAAATGTCGTTGAGTACTCAATAAGGGTGGACTACTAGGACTAGTCTTTGAAGGGTTAGGGTAAATCTCTCAGTAGGTGGCCACCTCTGAGGGGTGAGTCCTTCCCGGATAAGATGTCAGTCCAGTGAGTCGTGCCAGTCTGAGCTAGCAGTTTGTTTTCAGTCAAGTGACGTGGTTTGTCGGAATGGACACCCGGTTGTTGTTTGGGTATAGAGAAGGAGGAGTATCTTGCCCAGTAGGCCGATCACCTACTTTTGTCAGTCTGCACAAAGTGTCGGCATTCTGACCGGTTATGGGGCCCAACGTATGGTAACCCATATCCCTTTCTTTCGAATGGTTGATTTTATTATGTATGTATGGCTGGAAAAGCCAAAACGCCATTCTTGCTTTTGACTAATGTTATTGCTTGCCAGTATTTCTCGTATAAAGGTTTCACACTTTGCATCCACGAACTGTTTTCATTAAACACCCAAAGCACACACGGACTTACTGAGATTTCTGTCTCACCACCATTTTATCATGATTTCAGGTCCATCCTGCTGTGGGCATGAGTAGCTATATATTGTCTGCTTTGGAAGAATTTTCTGAGGATTAATTTTGTGTAATGTTAGGAGAGCTGAGAGCGGATGAATTTTTATTATGGATTTGTTTTGAGTATTCTTGGGTTTATTATTATTTCTTTCAGGTTGTAATAAATTTTAAGTTGAAGTATCATTTTATTTCCGCTATTATATTTGTGTGTCCTCATTATAAAGACCCCTTGTCCTTTGGACGTGGCGATATCCCTGGCCCTGGCTGGCCTAGGTAGCGGGGTGTTACATTCACATTATCACAAGAGTGTTTATTTCTTTGCATTTTGGTGTTCTTGTGTGTGAGTTTGTTAGGGTTCTTGTTCTTGAGCTTAATCCACATTTTTTAATCTTCCCAAGATCATATCATCCACTCTAGATAATATTCCTCTTAGACTAAAGTACTAGCTCAGACCAACTGACTAATTAGAACTGACGCATTGTCCAGGCAGAGCTTATCCCTCAGCGGTGGCTACCTACCAAGAGACTAACCCTAATCTTTAAAGGCTAGTCCTAGCAGCTTACCCTTATTGAGTACTCAACGTTCAACATTTTACTCCTACACCAATCCCCATTTGACAAACACAAATACCTTGGCTTTACAAAATATGGTTTCATATAAAGTGCTCTTGAAAATTTTAGTGTGTGGGAAAAGAGAAAATAACATTTATTAAAAAACCTTGTTTGTTAAAACCATTTAGTGAAAAAAAAAAAAAAACCCCATGCTTGCATCCCAAGTAATCTCAAATTTTCTTAGCACAATCAATATTTAACATGTAACTTGCAAACAAGAACCTCATTTAATAAAATATTTATGCAAGGACTTACTTGGAATATTTTTGACAGATAAGTATAAACATAGCCCAGAGTGTAACTTTGGAAGGTAGAGATATACCGTTGGCTGATTGTTTTCGCTATCTAGGATCTATTATTTAGAAAGACGGAGAGCTCGATAGCGACGTTGCACATCGAGTTAAGGTGGGTTCGTTGAAATGGAGGAGTGCGACTGGTATTCTTTGTGATCGTAATGCACCGTTGAATTTAAAGGGAAAGTTTTACAAGGCAGTCGTACAACCTGCCTTGTTATATGGTACGGAATGTTGGGCAGCTAAAAGGTGTCATATTCAAAAAATGAAAGTAGCTGAGATGCGTATCTTACGGTGGATGTGTGGATATACTAGAAAGGATAGAGTTAGAAATGAGATCATTAGAGAAAATGTGGGTGTGGCATCTATTGAGGAAAAGATGAGAGAAAGTCGTCTACGTTGGTTTGGACACGTTCAGAGAAGACCGAGGGATGCTCCTGTTAGGGCGATGGAGAGAGTGAGGCAAGATATGTTAGACAGAGGTAGAGGTAGAGGTAGGCCTAAAACGATATGGATAGAGGTAATTAAGAGAGATATTTCTTTGTTAGATTTGGATGAAAGTATGACGTTCGATAAAAGAAAGTGACGAGAGAGGATTCATGTGGATGACCACACGTTGCTTGACGTTGATTCATGTAGCCGATCCCAAGTTACTTGGGATTATGGCTTAGTTTGTTTTGTTTAAGTATAAGTCAATTGCTTGATCCTTCACTTCAATAACCGCCCTGATCTAGAATCATATAATTCCAGAATCAAAATCCTATTCCAACACATGATATAATTATCGAGAACATCTAAGCTAATAAGACTCATGATTCTAAACATGTACCCCTTTCTTAAAAGAATACATCAAACTCAACATTCAATATCCACAATCTTATCTCTTACACAATCACATCATATGTAAGTTGATCTAGACATCAAGATGACCTAATCTATTCATGTGATCAGTATCAAAATTTCTATGTTTCATGCTTATTTATAATAACCAAGCTTTATTTCTTGAATTTTTGTAGAATAGATAACCCAATGAGCCATAATCTCTATAATCATATATTTGATATAACATGTTTATCTAAATTAGAAGATCCTGACTTAACTATTGCATTCATCGAAATACTCTAGCAAAATTTAATAACAAAACAAACAAATCTCATGTCCAAATATCATATATGAGTGTTTCAAAATGCCTCTATGCAGTACATGACTAGAAGGTCCAAAAGGTAACTCCTTTGCAACCCAAAGTAAATCCGCTTGAGAAAAGATGTAACCTTGGCCTTGTAACCAATAGATCTGAGGAGTAGAGGAAGAGTTTAGTAATTCAGACCATTAGTTGGTGTGAAGAAAGAAGAAAGAAAAGAAGAAAAAGATATGGAAGGGCGAGAGCATACCTTGATATGTTTCGATTGATGCTGTGAGAGAGAGATCGTTTGAATGGAGGAAGAACACCAATTAAGGCTTTAGAGCATGTGTATGTGACCACTAGACCAAGAGACTCTCTTGATGTTTCGGTTCTTTAGATGAAAAACACGTATGCAAGAAAAGAGTTTTGGTCTCTTTGAATATGTATAAAAAAAGAGTCACTTATGACTCTAAGTTGAGCAATGAAAGATTTGGAGAATGACCAATTTCTTATTAGAGCAATATGGCCCAAATAGAGAGAGAGAGAGAGATCTTGTGCAACTTCTGTGTTTTGGTTAACAAATGAGATTGTGTGCTTGCTTGGAATTTTTGTGTGCATATGTGTGTAGTGTAGGGCCAAAATCACTAGGGTTTAGGGTGAGTTGTGCTTTGGTGAGTAGTTATCTAGATAGATTACAATTCTATCTAAGAGTTGAAACAAGAGTTGGAGTTTGATAAGGCAATGTTTCATTTCTTCTTTAAATTTCGTAAGCCTGCGTGATAAAAGAAGGGAAAAGGCTACTAGGGTTTTTACCCTTTCTTGGACGAAAATAAGAAAACAAGAGAGAGAGTGTGTGTGGCGACACCAAGAGGGAAAAAAAGTATAATATTTAGGTAAAAATGCTAGTTCTTTGATGATAATTGGTGAAGTAATTTTGATAAGGCTTTATCACTAGATATTAGGTGACTTCTTGTAGTTAGATTAGGTGTTTTATTAGGGTTAGAAAACCCCTAAAAGTGATGGCTACAAGCATGCATAAAAAGCTGGAATTTTTATCCCTAAAAATAGGGTGAAACATTTAAAAGAAGATAAATATTAAATAAAATAAAAATAAAAATCAGTTTTATCCTAATTTATTTTAAACTTCAAAAATCAAATTATAGAGATATACTTCTTGGAAAGTGGTGACTAGCAGGATGAATATAGGCTGGAGTTATCTTCCTGATTATTTAAAGGAATTTGGAAAAAGATAGCTAAAGTTTTATTTGAAGATAAAAACTAGATTTTACCTAAATTTCAAATAAAACTCCTTGTCGGGTTTTATCCTTAGGTGGCAGACAACACTAGGGTGTTTTAATCCCTTAGATAAAAATTAAATAAAGAATATGATGTAATTTGGTAGATTTAATTCCAAATATTTAAATAGGCGAACTTTTATAAATTGATTGCAAATAAAATAAAATTTAGAAGACAAATTCCTAGGTTTAAATCTTAAAAACACAAAAGAATCAAAACTCCTAAAATTTACGAAAAGAAACCCACAATAGCATCTAGGAGGATTTTTTGCCAAGGAAGATATAAAAATATCAGAAGAAAAATAAGATCAAGCTGTGATTCAAGCTCTAGTCTCCAAGAAATACGCACCAAGTTTTAACCACTAGTTCTGCTACAACTCTTGTTCAAATATTCCCCATCAAATCCCTTTACTCTCAACCAACACATCACATTATATTTCATTAAATTCTACTCATTAGAATAAAAGCTCATCTAACTCAGTCAAACATCACTCTAAGTCAATAGATGAATTCACACATAAACAAACCCAGAGATCACATATACTCATATAAATGCACTAAATTAACATATGCTCAATCATAATGCCTTGCAATGCCCCCTCTCCAATAATGACTAAGGGTACCTATAGGTGGGGTATTACACCACTATCCCTTAACTATAGTAGAGATAATCTCTAGGTCATTTTTCTTTTTATCATGCATATTAGCATAGAATTCTCAAACTAGGACTGGACAATACATACACCGGAGGCGAATTATAGACTCTTAACCCAATCTCCTAAACAAAGTGAAAAGTGTAAGATAATTATCCAAAGAGGGCTCAAAAGTCTTTTCCACTATGATTTTATTATTGGCATGCTTTAGATACAATAGCTGACAAGAAGGACCAATGAACTGGGTAGGTTGTGTAGGATATATTTCAAAAGACTAGGCAGGCAAAAGAAGAAATTCTAATGTGCTTAGAAGACTGGGCCATCCCCTTTTATCTAGGCATTGTGTTTTATGAGCAAGATTGGTCACAATTATTCACAAGGTAAAAAGAAGATAAGAAGGTCCAATAATTAACACCACAAATTTCAACCCACACAACTCTCAATTTTACAAGAAACCACCACAATGCAATTCTCAACCCACAATGCCAAATATCTTATCCACACCAATTCAATCACATAAAAATTCCCCAACCTCCTCAAAATACTTGCACAAAAATTCCTACAGCCAATACATTCTTATTACATATTGTCAAAGCAGAAAACTAATGGAAATAATGTTAAATCATGACCAATTGCAGTAAATCCCTTCATATAACCATAAATGATTTCAACATAAAATTCATGGGATATGATCAACAATACTCTACAATGATCCTTAATATAACAAATTTCTCAAACTAATTTGTCAGGCATTATAGTTCATGAATACGTCAAAGATTTTACACTAAACCCATAGCCAACCATGATATAGTCCAATTAAGATCAAAAGAGTATATTCATAACATAACAACAATTATAGCAACATTATAAGCCCAAAATAATCTCAAAGCAATCCAAATTTCACATTTATTAGAATTTTGGCCAAAAAAACCCCGAAAACACCCCCAAAAAAATCCAATCTCCAAATTGAACTGTGAAATCACCAAGGAAAACATACCATAATGATCACCAAAGTATGGTTACACATTATATGTAAACTTCTTGAAGAGAAAATATACCTTGTGGACTATCTAGAAGGTTGATATCTAAGGAAAAATGTTAAATTTTTGAAGATTTAATTTGTAGAAATTGAAAGATTTGATAAAAACTCAAGGATTTAATATTAAAAAAGTATTTTAGGTGAAGAAATTGAAGCCAACAACATGTGGGAACCAAGATCTGGTGGTGGGTAAGAGGAGAAAAAGAGGGAGTGCATTTGATTTTGAAAGAAACAAGCCAAAATTAGCTTAAATCAATGCCTACCCGACATAGGCCTACGCCGGCTCCAAGCAAGGGAAGTAACATGGGCTCTAGTCTAGCTTGTCTAATCATTTTCCTGAAGTGGGCTAATGCTGGGTTCAATATGTTAAACAGCATAGGTTTTCTCTTGTGCAATCTAAATTTTTTTATCAAATTAAATTAATTTGAAAAATAAAATAAGGAAAATAAAGTAACAAGGAATTAATATGAGGGTTCAAGCATAAAACAAACAAAGGCTATGAACAAAATGAATGATTGTTCAAATAAAGAGAAGGCAAGAAAGAAAAGAAAAAAATTTCATTTCTTTCCATGATCTAGGTCTCGTGGATTGGTCATCATGTTTCTAGGTAGGGATCCAATTTGACGATCTCCAAGATGCTTAGCCAATTGACTTATTTGATTTTTCGAGTTGTGCATTAAGGCCTTTGAATTTTTGGTCATAGCATCAACTCCTTGAAAACGTGTCTCTGTTAAGCTTACCATTTTGTTTACCAGTTCCTCCAATGATGGCTTTGGTGGTGGTACATTATATAGCAAAAAAAGATTGAGTCCTTTAGTTTCCACTAAATTTTGAGGGGTTTGTCCTAGGTTGGATTTGATTTGTCCAAGAGAAATTAGGATTATTTCTCTAACCAGGATTTTAGGTAGCACTGTACAGATTGTTACCTTGTCTCCCATTCCCTATAAAAGCAACTTGTTCTAAGGAATCTTGGGATAAATTCATATTTTAGCACTCATGATTTGGGTGCCTTTCTTCACAAAAATCGAAATTAACATTCATCACTTGCCCTTGAGAATAGGCATCCACCAATTGTTCCATCTTTTGAGCTAAGGCCTCAACTTCAGCTTCTAAGGCAACTACATCGTCAATTTTGTAAACTCCTTACACACAAGCACTAGGCCTTGGATTTCCCCATGAGTAATTATTCATTGCAATGTTTTCAACCAGCTCATACAACTCTATCGAGGGCTTAGAACTTATTGTCCCTCCAACTAATGCATCAATAAGTTGTTTTGAAGTAAAATTCAACCCACTACGAAATTTTTGCATTTGCATGCCTAATTCAAATCCATGGAGAGGACACCTCCTAAGAATCTCCTTCTATATTTTCCAACACTCATATAAGATCTAAGAATCTAATTGTTAAAAGGTAAAAATGTTAGTTCTCAGATTAGTCGTCCTTGCTGGGGGAAAAAAATTGGCTAGAAATTTCTCAACAAATCGATTCCAGGTAGTTATGGATCCTACTAGCAAAAATATTTTAACCAAGATTTAACTCTATCTCTAAGAGAAAAAGGAAAGAGTCTTAACATTATAGCATTGTCAATACCCCATTCATCTTAAAAGTATCACAAATCTCCAAAAAACTAGCAAGATACACATTAGGGTCTTCATTAGGTAACCTATCAAATTAGACCATATTTTGGATCATTTGGATAATATTAGGTTTTAACTCAACATTATTGACTTCCACCCTTGCCTAAGAATCCGTACCTGAGATTACGGGTTTAGCAAAATCATCCATAGTCCTTCTATTACCATTACCACGATTATTGTTCTGGTTCACTTTCGTCTCTCCTGTGGAACTTAGTTGTGCAACGCTTTGCCTATGTGCCCTTTGAATCCTTGTCAACGTTCTTTCAATTTCTAAATCAATGTCCACTATGTCCCCATTGATTTGCTGGGTCATAAGCCAAGAGTTGAACTTGAAAAGAGAATTTAAAAAATAAGATCTTGGGATTGATAAGTATTTAACTAAATATAATTAGAACACAAAATACACCTATTATAAAGTTAGTTAGGAAATTAGTCCACTTAATTTTACAAATAATAACGTATGGCACCTAATTACAACAAAGAACATATATGCATTTTTACATGGTTAAATCCGTGGAATTCATGTTTTCATGATATTTTTCCCCGACAAGTGTGCCAAAAACATGATGCGTCAGATTTGGACAATAAAATCATTCATTTCTAGATCCATTCCCAGTCACATATATAAGTAAACATACCTATCATTAAGTATAGTATAGGGAATTAACGAGTATCGATCCTTAAGGAACAAGTACACACTGACTACCTATTATATTTTGTTTAATCTACTAATTAAATTGATCAAGAGGAAATAAAAGGAAAATAAACAAATATTTCTATACAAAACATATGAGAGAAAACATGCACATAGATAGAAACCCCTAAAGACATAATAATGATTGACTGGCAAATCTCTCAATCAATCATTATCTTGGTATCAAGAAATAATAAACTAGAACTACTTCATTTGCAATCCATGATTCCCTGTCTTCTAATTAAATTAGGAGATATATTCTATCTCACTAGTTCACTCAATAGATGCATTAAACTCAATCTTTAACAAATACCCCCATATGCTATGTGATATGAACATGAAATTGGCCAATAACCATATATTCTAGGTGAAATCAACCAATCTTTAATTACTCAAGTTTTTGTTCTTAATCTTTTTTCACAATCTAACTGAAACATAACAAATATGAAATTAATTAAATTGAACCCACTCCTAATTTCATTTTTCAAGTCAATTAGAAAGAAGGAACATCCAATTAATTAGGTTAAATAAATCAAGTGGCCAAATAACAGAAATAATAATCAATTGATTAAAAAGCAAAAAATTAATACAAAATTATGAATCCAAAAACATTTTCTAAATACAATTAAAATATTGATCTCATCATTGTTCAAGAAAAAGGAAAAGAAGAAAAAAAAAAAGAACTTATAGACAAGCCCATTTCTTCTCCTATTGAAAACTCTCTTGAAACAATGCTCCTTTTGATGAATTCTCTTCCTTCAATCTTGAATCTGCAATTAATGCCCTATATTCACCTCTTTTTGCTTGTGTTTTTCTTGTATTTATAGCTTCTTAAATTGCCAAAATCATTCCCTAAGAGTTTTAGATCGTGTACAAGTTAGATATTAAAAGATTTCTTGGGAATTCCTAACTACTCAAAATCGGACATCACGCCAATACTAAGCAATCCAGGGCCAGCACTGGCTTGCTCCGTTTGAGCCACCACTAGCTCTACTCTGCTAGTGTCGATCAACTCTGGTTTTCCCTGATTTCATCCAAAATTGAACTAGGGCCGGTTCGGACATCATGGACTGGCACAATTCACTTCTAGAATGCCGAAGTTAGTCCAAAAGTCCATCAATTCTCCACAAAATCTAACAAAAATCTTTCTACAACCAATTATCTAAATTTTATCAAAAAATTATGGAATTGGCTAGCTATTACATCAAAAACATCATAGAACACCTCAAATAGCTAGTAGAATATAGGTATATTTTGGCCCTATCAGCCAATTCAAGAGGGCAAAAATGATGATAAGCTGGAAAGATTACAAGCTCACGTTGATACTTTTAGTGATTTATCATTTGAAGACTTAGTGAATTCTTTTGTTGCCAATACAAATGCAGTCCTTGAGTATAAAAAAGAATATTCCCAACACATGAGGAGCAAAAGAGCATAAATAGCTATACTGGTTGAAGATATCAAAATGGCTTATACAATTGAAGTGGAAAAGGGTGAGCTAATTGAACAATCTTGTGATAGTCATCCTAAGGAAGAAGTGCTATTTTTTATAAGAGAAAGTGGGATTGTAGAAGTAATTTGAGCCAAGAATGTTCTCAATGTACCAATTTATGAAGACTCTATTCTTTTTTCTAAATCTTTTTTTTTTTTGTCAATTAATTTTGTAGGTACCTCTTAATTCACGAAGCAAAATGATGCCATTAATGAAATAAGGTGTTTAACAAGCCATAGGATCAACCATTTACAAGAACATACGATGCCCTTCGAGTGTGAACATTATTTTGCCCTTCACCTCAACTTAAGGGAGGTAACTTTATATTTGTAGCCAATGCAAGTAAGGATTTCTCAATCCTTTCTTTAAGAGCTACACCACTAGGTTTGCAGGAGATTTTTGTGTAACTTGACACTCTCTAGTATAAGTAGTGTAATTATTTTATATATTTCTTTTCTCTGGTAAACAATAAGATTAGAGTAAAATTAAGCTATTGCCAGTTTCTATGGATTTGATATTTGTTATTCTATATACTACATAAGGGGTATACTTGTCTAATTGTATGGTTTTAGTATTTAGCATTTTATTAAAACATGATTGAGTGTAACCTTTGTTGATAATTTTTCCAACACTAAAAAACACACAATACACAAAGATTTCCCCTTCTTAAATTAGAATCCCTCATGCCTATGAAATATGTCAAAATCACCTTTCTCACAAGTATGAAAGATTTCACCAAAGTCCTTATCATGAACATACAATTCTTTCAACAATTCAAACTAAGTAGCCTAGCATGTAAAGAATTGAATAAAGCAAACTTTCTTCAAGAAGCATTTGCCACAACATTATCTTTACCTTTTTTATATACTTAATGACATATGGAAAGGATGCAATGTACTCCAACAACGTAACATGCTCTTGTTTAATTTTTTGTGGCCCCTTAAGGTGTTTAAGGGACTCGTGATCAATATGGATAACAAACTCTTTAGGTAGAAGGTAATGTTCCAAATCGTTTAAGGTCCTTATCAAAGCATAAATTTCTTTATCATTGGTTGAATAGTTGAGTGCTACTCTGGAAAGGTTCTCACTAAAATAGGCAATTAGTCTTTAATCTTAGGTCTGCATGGCTCCTATTCCCCTATTGGCATCATACTCCACCTCAAAGGCCCTCTCAAAGCTTAGCAAAGAAATTAATGGGGCTTGGATCAATCTCACTTTTATGGATAGTGAAGGCTTTCTATTGGTTTTCCTCCTACCTAAACCCAATGGATTTTTTTAACATTTTTGGATAATAGGGCCGCTGCCTTGCTAAAATTTTTGAGGAACCTTATATAAAAACTAGATAGCCAAGAAAACTTCTAACTTTGGTTATAGTGGTAAGGGTTGTCCATTCTTGGATATCTTTCACTTTTCTCTCATCAACCTCAATCCCTCGAGAGCTCACAATATAACAAAGAAAGATAATTTTCTGAAGATAAAAGGAGTATTTTTCAAAATTAACATAAAGTTTCTCCTTACAGAGAGCAATAAGCACATTCTTGAGATGTTCTAAATAATCCTCAATTGTTTTGCAATAAATTTAACTTAGATTTAAGAAGACAAAGATATGCCGAGAAAGGTTACCTGTAGTGGTACTGGAGATCGAGCTAGGGGAAATGCGACTAATATTACTAGAAATATTACCCCCAGAGTGGAAGAACAACCTCAGGGAAATAAGATGGTGTAAGTATTACAGCACATTACCTCAGTACTTTAGCATGTTACCGAAGCTCCAACTCGAAAAAGACAATATTCTGAGGAGGAAGTGGATAGACCATTAGAACTATTTCTAAAGTTCAATCCCCCTCAATTCTATGCACAAGTAGACTCGGAACATGAAGCTGAGTCCTGGGTGGAGCAAATGGATAACATATTTGCAATCTTAGACTATTATGAGCAGAGAAATGTTCAATTTGTTGCTTTTAAACCTCAAGGAGCTTCTCGAGATTGGTGGTTAAGGAAGAAAGAAGTGCAAGAACAAGATCAAAAGGACTGAACTTGGAAAGAATTTTTAGAAAAATTTAGGAATGAATTTATACCCCGATGGATATTTGAAAACAAGGAAAAAGAATTTCAAAAAAATTTCACAAGCAAAGAGGACTGTTGGGAAATATGCTGTTGAGTTTATTCGACTTTCAAAATATTGTCCTCCTTCATTGGTACAGATAGACTCTGATCGAACTCAGCAATTCATAAAAGGATTACAACCTGAATTAAAGAGAACACTGATTGCTATGGCCCCGACAGGCTACAGTGCGACTGTAGAAATAGCCTCTTGACTAGATATAAAAGACTTAAACCAAGCTACACAGAATGATAAGAGGAAATATGAAATTAGTCAATAGCATGAAGAAAAGCACCCAAGGAAGGAGCCGATTTCAAGAGTAATGGAGTACGTTCAATGTACTTATTGTCATAAGGTTGGACATACTTATGAGCATTATAGGAAGAGACTTAGAGCATGTTATTAATATGGGAAAATGGGACATACTTTAGCCAGTTGTCCATACATTGAAAAACACGAAAATAGCCTCGCTGTTCATATGGAATTCAAACCTAGAGAATCACAAGGAAACAGAAGGCCCATTAGGATTCATGTAGAGTAAAAAAGGAATAAAAAACATGAGGCATGAGTAACCAGAAGTAGACGTCCGATGGAATCAAAGCAAATACAAATTTTGAGGACGAAATTTCTTAAAGGAGGGAAGATTGTAATAACCCTCACTTCTGTACTTTAATTAGCTACTACTATGTATAGTATTGGAATTTATATGAATAACTAGAAAAAGAAATGATCAGTATAATGAGATAAACGTTTGGTGTGATAAAACTATTTAGGAGCATTATTTGAATTTTAAAATTGTAGGGACACAAATGGAAATTTGAGATTGTTCTACCTATATTTTTATATTTCAATTAATGACTACTTCGTATAGAATGCAAACTTGGGTATAAGCTTAGAACAAAAGTTGATCAGTGCGATGAGACAAACATTTTGATATAATTTGAGTTTTCAAGGATATTATTGTAATTTTGACCACAAATAGGATTTTGACTGCACATTAAAGAGGATTAAGAAAGAATCAAAATTTTTTATTCCTACCATTGAGTTCAGTAAATTCCAAGATTCTATTAGTGAAATAAAATATTTTCTCGATAGCGTCGAAATTATAGTTGTTTTCTAAGGAAATTTAAAAATATAATCAAAATTGAAACAAGTGGCTGAATATGATTGATGGATGAAAACAAGTGTTAAATGGTGATTTGTTATTTCATAAAGCTTATTGAATAAGTTTTGGAAGAAAATAATTAAAGAAAAAGGTCGGCAAATGCGAAAATAACACTTGGAAGAATAACCCACAATAGCCACCATATCATTCATTGAATCGGTCACCATTCTTGACCATGAATGATGGTGGTGGGGATGAATTTCAGCAAGAAATTCATCCATACGGAATAGAGAAAGAAGAGAGAGGAAAGGGGGAAAAAACCTAGACAAAAATAGGGAGAAAAAGAAAAAGGAGAGAGAAAGGGTTTTCAAGGAAGAAGTGAAGGAAAACTTGGAGAAATTCAAGCTTTGAGAATCTTATACACAAGGTAAAAGCTTGTGCTTCAAGAACTAATGTTTTAGAATGAATTTCAAGGATCGTTTTGGTATTAATTTTATTGAGAAATTCATGAAATTTATGGTTTTATTTGGAAAATTAGCTATGTTGAAGTTGTTAGGTGTGCTATGTCTGCAGGTTGCTTGGGGAAGCTATATACTATGTTTTATGTGGTGTATAAAGGTGTTTCAATGGTGCCTTCAATGGCGGTTCATGATTGTATATGAAGGCATAAGAAATGAAATGGAAGGCATAAGAAAAGAAATGGAAAACTAGCTTAATCGTTAAAGAAAATGAATTGTCACTGTTGTTGTTTTCAATTGTTCAACTTTATGCTAGAAAATATGATTTTTCTGGAATGAGTATCTATGCAAATCAGAGAATTGAAGGCAATTTTGATGGAATTTGAGATGGATTAAATGCTATATAGTTGTTAGGATGAAAGGAGAATTGATGGTGTGAAGAAATGAACAAAGCAGAAATTCTGCTTTGAAGGAAATCCTAAGCTGACCTAAAGATTGAATAAACTAAACAATATAGCCAGTTTTTTTGGAACCTCATGATCTAAAACTTATATCTAAATGTCTTAGGATCATTTTGGGACCATTTTTACATAATTTAGAGCTGTGAATAAAACGTTATGCTATAAATAACAAAGGTTGTCATTCCAATTATTAGATTCAAATGCTGAGACATTACAGAAGAACTAAATGAAATAGAGAATTAAATTGGCATTCCATGAGTTGGAAATCATAAATGAATGTCTTAGGATAATTTTGGAACTAGTTTGACAATAATTGGACTTGTAAATTATAAGTTATGTTGTAAACAAATAGGTATGCCAAGAAGGAAGAAATGCATAATTTGGTGCATAATGGGTAAATTCACATATTAATTCTTTGTGCATTATTGGATGCATGAGAGATCAAGGGATCATGTGAAGGCCTTGAAAATAGGTTTATAGAAAAGGGTGATGAAATGGAATTGAGTCACCTTGAGAAGTATATTCCAGTTTGGCATGAAATGAAGAAATGGGAAATTTGGTAATTTCCTTAGCGATATGTATTGGTTGTAAATTCTATAATATTAATGGAATTGTGAAATAATGACCAATTTAGGTAATCTATTTTAAAGATCTCGCAAAGGTTTAAAGATTACGTATACTATATTACGCAATAGCTTGGACACGGTGTGAGTCCCACTGGCTTTCAAATCCTGTTTTAGCTGGTGTTTTTTGAAATATTTGAACATGAACTTGCTTACTTGCTGTTTCCATAAACATGGAAGATCGTGAGTCCCAAGTCTTTTATATTTCATTTAGCTAAGTGTTTTTCTAAAAAGATCAAGTACTTTCCTAATATGGTTAATTCTTTCCTGATGGATTATGAGATAAACGTTACACTTAAGTTTGAAAGCATTATTAAGAACTTGTTTCTTGAACATAATGGACATAAAAATAACTCGTGTGATTTATTCAGTTTCCAAATCCTGATTTTGGTAAAGCGTTTTCCAAATATGGACACTGCTTTCTTGATATACTCAAGTGTGAGGTTTTCTACATGGATTTGGAAACATGATGAATATTCTAAATCTTGAATTCTTGAGAATATCAAGAATCTGGATTTCTTGAATTCAATACATGACTGACAATGCTTGACTACCTGAATACCTGTTGTATGCACTAACTTGAATAATTGGTGTAAGCATAATATTTAGTGTAAGCACAATACTTGGCATAAGTACTGACTTGAATATTTGGCATATGGACTGACAATACTTGAATACCTGAATGCTTAAATATTTAAATACTTGAGTTAGAATACTTATACTTAAATCAACATGTTTTCACTCGAAATCCTTGAATAATTATTTTTGAATGTTTTCACAAGAGAATTTCTGAATTAGCTTGTTTATGTTGAGATTATTATTCATGAGATCTTTTCACTTGAAAACACTAGCACACATGGGACTCACTCAACCTTATGCTCATACGCGTATTATTATTATTTTTTTAAAGTTTAGGGATAGGAAATGCAACAGTAGCGCAGTGAACTCCCAGAGGCTTATGCTATATTTTGGATATGTTAAACCCTTGAGTATATGTATCAGAAGTTAAATTCTATGTACTCCCTATGTTCAATAAATAAAAGTATTTTGGAAAAAATTATGCTGCTTATTGGATGAAATTTGTTATAAAGACTCCTTCTCTGGGCAATTGGACAGGGCGACAACCCATAAAGTTACAACCCACTACGCTATGGAAATATGGAGTGTTACCTTTGACATGGGGTAGTACAAAGATAAAGTTTTGTGTGATGTTGTTCCTATGCAAGCAAGCCACCTACTTTTAGAAGGACTATAGCAATATGATAGAAGAGGTGTGCACAATTGGAAGAGAAATACTTGTGATTTGAGAGGAAAAATTCTGAGTGAGTATGGTTTATGTGGGCTGTATTTCGGGTGTCTTGAGGAGTATATTAGTGTTTTTAGTTCAATTGGTGTGTTTTGTGTGAAGAAAAGATAGGAAATAGGGGCCGCGATGCATGTATTTTGTGGTATGAAAGTGAAGTAAAAAAGCTGGAGATGTGATTATATTAATGTGAGAATGAATTTGTTGTTGATTTGTGGCTGTTTCTTCACTGTGTTGTAGGGATGATTTTGGATCATTTCTGATTTCATATGGTGCATTTTTTTTGTGGGAAAAAGGATGGAGAAAGCACATAAATGATTGTGATCAATTGAAAAGAAAATGGAAATTAAAGTAGATATATTGTTATGTGATGATGGGACTCTATATGAGCAGTTTTTGTTTCACACTTGCAGGTTGATATTTGATATGTGTATAGGGCTATAAATTGATCTAAATATCACTAAGAATGTCTTAATATGTTAGGAAGGTAGGGGTGTTGGATTTCTGCAATTGGGATACAAATGACTTCAATATTTTATTTATGCTTTTGCTGCCTAGTTAGTTAAAATGCTGGTTTGGCACTCCATGTTGTGTGCTCTGTTTTGGTTTGGTTAGAGGAGCTGGGATGAAAGGGAGTCTTTATCACACTTATATAATGATTAAACAAGAGTTAGTGTTAGATGGTTTATGTTGTGTAGAAGAAGTGAAAGATATAGCTTGTGCAAAGTTGGATCATGATCAGGGATTTCTGTTTTGGTATTTTACTGAGACATTCTGTTGAGGCAATAAACTGTACAAATTGGCTGAGTATTCTGGGAATTAATGAAATTTTTTTTGTTGTGAATTATCTTAGGAGAATTCTGGGACAAATTTCATTGGATTTGGAGTTGTGAATAGAATGTTATTGTTAAAACACTAAACACTGCCAAAGCTGGAATTCCGATTTCGTGCAAGTAATGTTTTGTGTCGTTTTGCACCCTTGCTTTGAGGATCAGTTGAAACTTAAGAAAACTCTATATACACTACTAGCTGGGGATAATAGGTGGATCATGGCACAAGTTTTTGATGATGTTTGCAGCTTATTTTGTCTTTCCAAAATAGGGAACGATTGATAGCCTAAACAACCGTGGTGTAGAAATAGTGTTTAATTCATCCATGTATTCTTAGTTATATCACTTTGCTATGCATTGAATACTATATCATTTCACTGTAGGTGATCGAGACCCGTAGGAGTTAAATCTTTTGAGCAGTTTACGTTCGTGTTCGAGGTGAGTCCTATTTACTATAAAAACACGGATTTGCTCATGGTTTTAATGTTCGGTTCTTTAGCACATTTTGAAGCGTGAATGTTGTACTTTTGAAACCGTACTTAGTTTTAAACCAATGTGTTTTGTTAATGACTTTTATGAACTCCTTACTTGTAAAATAACATTCTTGAAGCTGTAGTAGCACGTACAAGCAAACTATCTTGTCTTTGCTCCTTTCGGACGATCTTGACTACTTTGCCCTTGTATTCTCTTCTCAAGACAATATTCACTATTTTACCCTTGTATTTTCTTCTCAAAGATGATATTGACTATTTTACCCATGTATTCTCTTGGCAAGACGATATTGACTATTTTACTCTTGTATTCTCTTCTCATGATGATATTAACTATTTTACCCTTATTTTCTCTTTTCAAGACAATATTGACCATTTTACACTTATATTCTCTTCTCAAGACAATAAATGACTATTTTAGCCTCGTTTTCTCTTCACAAGAACACAATCCACTTCCGAAACACTTCTTCCATCCTATGACTTATATCAAACCTTGAATTTCAAAATCATAGATATGGATTCGAAAGCTACCTACCTGTCCCGAAAATGAATCTTTCTTCAAAGTGATTCCGAAAATGAACAGATATGACAGTGAAGACATTGAGTACTCAACAGGGGCTCTTTTTCTTTGTACTAGCTCGCATTAGAGATAGATGAATCAAAGTAACTCGATTAGTTCTGGAATTCATCTTGCTCCAAATAGGGCAATAAAACATAGAAATTAGCTGTCCCTGGCTAGCTGGTTCTTTCTCAGCATTTTCTTATTACAACATTTGGGCTGTTTATGGTCTGTTGAGCAAGGACACTCAGTGTGTTCGACCCCTTCCTACCTTGATGGTGATTGAGATCAGGATTGGGACTCTTGAGCTTACAGTAGCAAGTGAAAGATTCGAAAATTTTAGGTAGGAGGCGTAATAGCTCCTACCCCTCTGGTAGAATACGGGTGAGTGCCAAAGTCATACAATAGCCTGTAATGCTGAAGGTGAAGTCCTTCTTACATTTTGCACGTAGGTCGTCCCTCTATTGAGAGAAAATCCTGTATTTTCTGAAACTACGGGGCAAGATTTTTACATTACAACACCAATGTTTGATCAAACCTAATTTTTGAGCATTTTTTATTAAAATAGCTTGTGTGCATGTTTACATAAAACTCACGAGCACCCATAGGACTCGTTGAGTATTTCCACTCATACGTTTATATTGTTTCCCTTTCAGGTTCGGGTGGTGGAGACTCACGCATGTGAGAATCACATACATGGTGTGGCATCACTGGGTATTTAGAGTTGTGTATATAGCCTTTTGGACAGCTTATATATCGACCTAGCAAATATGTATACTATTTTTTGGAGTTTTAAGTTTGGATTGAACTTTTTATGTAATCTCTTTTGGAGTATAACGAAGTTCAATTTCCTTCTTTTAGCTAACTTAGTTATAAAAACCCCTTGTCAAGGAGATTAGATGGGGTAACACCCACTTTTTATAAAATAATTTACTTACAGGAATTAGGGGAGTTACATCATTTGTTGCCCAAGGAATTTATAATTCATACTAACCATGAAACATTGAAGTATCTCGAAAGCCAACAAAAATTGAACAAAAGTTATACCAAGTGGCTAGAATTTATTGGAGCATTTCACTACAAGAAAAAAGGCCTTTGATGAAAAACAATTTGCTTGCTAAAGGCCAAAATTTCAGCGAGGAAAAATTTTCCCCATGGCTTTCTCGCAGAAGCGCCCTTGCTAAAGCTTCTTGGTGAAAAAAATTTTAATTTTTTTGCCAAAATGCCCCTTTTAGATAGGAAAAATTTTTCTAACTAAAGCCTATACTTTTTGCTATAAAAAATTTGCTAACTAAAGGTTAAAACATTTTGTCACCAAAGGTTTTAGTGTTGTCGCCGATGATGATTTTTAGCGACAAAAAATGTTTTGTTGCTAAAATTTGGTCACCAAAAATATAATTTTATTTAAAAAATTATATATAATGGTGAGACAATATTTTTCTGAAAAAAAATAAATGAGTTTTCATCACTTTTGGCGAGGAAATGTTCCACGCCAAAAAGACTTTTGGTGAGGAATTTTCCTCGCCAATGCAATAACTTTTGTCGCCCTTTGGCGACCAAATATTTTCTCACCAAAAGGCCATTGGCGACCAAAAATTTAGAATATTTCCTCCCTTTGGCGAGAATATTTTGGTCACCAAAATGGTCATTGGCGACAAAAAATCTTTCATGGGTGAGGAAATATTCCCTTGCCAAAGGTTAAGAAATTTTTTTAAAAAATAAAAAATAAAAAAATTTCGTAAAGCCTGCATCTCATTGGCTCGGTCCATATACACCAAGCACATCAGATTGCACGCACTACAGTATTCTCTCCTCATTGGCTTGGCCAATCTACACCAAGCACACCAGATTGCACCTCCTTAATTTAATTTAGAAGAGGTTAACACTCGCGAATTTTGAACCACAATTTCTATTGAGAGATTGAAGAACTCAACAACTGGGCTAAGTTCATTGTATACATATGAATATGTATATATATGCACATATTCATAAATATTAATATTTGTATATTAACATATACAAATTTATATATGTAAATATGTATATATTAATATGTAATATATATATATATATATACATTCGATACATACACACACACACACATATATATATAAATGTATGTATGTATATATCTAATGTATATATATGTATGTATATATATATATACATACATATATCTGATGTATATAAATATACACATAACATACATTTATATATATCTAATGTCTATACATACATACATACATATGTGTGTGTGTGTGTGTATGTATGTATATATATATATACATATATATGTATGCATGTATATATATATATATATATATATACACATAACATACATTTATATACATCATATATATATATATATACATATATATATATGTATGCATGTATATATATATATATATATACACACATAACATACATTTATATACATCATATATATACATACATACATATATGTGTGTGTGTGTGTATTCATATTCATATATATATATATATATATATATATATATATTCATATATACATATATATGTTCTTATATAAATAAATAAATATATATGTATTATATCAATACATATTTGTATATATATATTATATAATATATCAATACATATTTGTATATACATATTTGTATTATATAATGCATTTACGTAAATATAAATATATATATATTTATATATAGATAAATACATATTTATACAAAAATATTTGTATATATTTATATATATATATAAATATTTATATATACATGCATATATACATATATATATATGTATGAATATTCATATATATATATATGCGCACATATTCATATATATTAATATTTGTGTATATTAATATTTACAAATTCATATATATATTTACATATTAATATATACATACATGTAAAAATATATCTGCATATATGTACATATATACATACATATGCACATATATTCATATAAAATATATATATATATTTTTAATGTACACATAACGAAGATAAATATATCAAATTGATGATCTAACTGTTTGATGTGCTAAAATTACTAAGAAAATGTCTTATGACCAAATTTGAAGGTAATCGGATATATTTAACGATATAATGTAAATAATCGCTATAAAAATATTCAAAACCTAAAGCGCTAATGAAGATTGGCATAACAAACTGACTATCTAACCATCGGATATGCTAAAATTACTAAAAAAAGAAGAAAAAAAAAGAAGTACAATGACTAAATTTAAATGTAATTGGATATATTTTGTCATATAATCTAAAAAAATCTCTATAATAATACCTAAAACCTAATGCACTAACAAAGATAGACATATTAAATTGATGATCTAACCATTATATATGCTCTAATTATAAAAAATAGTACTGTAACTAAATTTGAAGGTAATCGAATATATTTTGCCACATAATCCACCTTAATCTCTATAAAATACCCAAAACCTAACACATTAACGAAAATATGCATTTCAAAATTTTGATCCAACCATTAGATTTGATAAAATTACTAAAAAAAAGTATTATGACCAAATTTAAAAGTATTCGGATATGTTTTGCTATATAATCTAGAAAAGTTTTTATAAAAATACCCAAAAACTAAAGTATTAAAGAAGATAAGCATATCAAACTAATGATCCAACCATTAAATGTGCTAAAATTACTATAAAAGAAAATTCTATGACCAAATTTGACAATAATATGATATGTTTTGTGTATAATCTAGCATAATATCACTAAAAATGGCCAAAACATAACATATTTACAAAGATAAGCGTATCAAATTAATGATCCAACCGGTAGGTGTGATAAAATTACTAAAAAAAATATTATGACCAAATTTAAAAGTAATTGAATATGTTTCGCCACATAATCTAGAATAATCTCCATAAAATGCCCAAAACCTATTGCATTAACAAAGTTTGTCATATCAAATTAACGATCTAACTGTTAGATGTGCTAGAATTACTAGAAAAAGTACTATAACCAAATTTGTAGGTAATGTGATATGTTTTGTTGCATAATCTAGCATAGTCTCTATAAAAATGCCCAAAACTTGATGCATTACCGAAGATTGGCATGTTCAACTAATTATCTAACTGTTAGATGTTCTATAATTACTAAAAAAAGTATTATGACTAAATTTAAAGATAATATGATTTACTTTGTCGTATAATCTAGCATAATATCTATAAAATGCCCAAAACCTAACACATTTACAAAGATAGGCATATCAAATTAATGATCTAACTGTTAGATTTGATAAATTCACTCAAAAAAGTATCATAGGAAATTTAAAGATAATGAAATATGTTTTGCTATGTAAACTAGAATAATCACCATAAAAATGCTGAAAACCTAATATCTAAATGAAGATATACATATCAAATTAATGATACAACAATTAGATATGCTATAATTACTTTAAAAAAAATGTACTATGGCCAAATTTAAAGGTAATCTAATATGTTTTGTTGCATAATCTAGCATAATCTCTAAAAAATACCAAAAACCTAACACGTTTATAAAAATAGGCATATCAAATTAACGATCCAACCGTTAAGTTTAACAAAATCACTAAAAAAAGTATTATAACCAAATTTAAAGGTAATTGCATACGTTTTGCTACTTAATATAGAATAATCTCTATGAAAATGCACAAAACCAAATGCATTAACGAATATCGACATATTAAATTAACAATTCAACTGTTAGATGTGCTAAAATTACTCAAAAAAGTATTATGACTAAATTTGAAGATTATCAGATATATTTTGCCACATAATCTAACTTAATCTCTATAAAATACCTAAAACATAATACATTTACAAAGATAGGCATATTAAATTAATGATTTAACTATTAGATTTGATAAACTCTATACAAAAAGTATTATAACCAAACTTAAAGATAATGAAATATGGTTTACTATATAATCTAGCATACTCTCTATAAAAATACCTCAAATCTAACACATTTACAAAGATAGGCGTGTTAAAGATTCAACAATGAGATTTGTCAAAATTACTAAAAAATATATTATGGCCAAATTGAAAGGTGATCGTATATATTTTGCCACATTATCTTGCAGAATCTCTATAAAAATGCCCAAAACCTAATGCATTAATGAAGATAGACTTGTCAAATTAATGATTTAACCATTAGATTTGTTAAAATTACTAAAAAATATATATATTATAATCAAATTTGAAGGTAGTCGGATATGTTTTGCCATATAATCTAATATAATCTCTATATAAGAGTCCAAAACTTATCACATTTACAAATATAGGTGTATCAAATTAATGATCTAACTGTTAAATTTGTTAAAGTTGCTAAAAAAGGTATTATAATAAAATTTGAAGATGATTGGATATATTTTACCATATAATCTAGCAAAATCTCTATAAAAATGCCCAAAACCTTACGTATTTACAATGATATCCATATCAAATTAACGATCCAACTATTAAATTTATTGAAATCATTTAAAAAGTATTATAACCAAATTTAAAGATAATCGGACTTGTATTTCACATAATCTACCTTAATCTCTATATAATAGTCCAAAATCTAATGCATTTTCAAATATTTAAAAATTTAGGAATAATTTGTAAAATTTTTGGGATTATATTTTAAATATTCTAAAATTTAATGACTAATTTATAAATTTTTGGCAATAATTTATAATTTTACAAAATTTAAAGATCAATTTGTAAAACCTGGGGTGATGTTCTATATATTTAAAAATTTAGAGACCAATTTGTAAAAATTTTGGAGTAATATTTTAAATTTTTTATAATTTATGGACCAATTTATAAATTTTTTAAGTCATTTTGTAATTATACAAAATTTAAAGAATAATTTACAAAATTTTTGGGGTCATGTTGTGAATATTTAAAAATCTAAAGATAGATGTTGGCTAGAAAATGTGAATTTTGTCCCTAAAAGTATAGTTGATAAGGATAAAAGTAAATATTTTTAGTTAGGAAATAAATTTTCTTCAATAATGATGCATTATTAGTGAGGAAAATTTAGTTAGTAAACAAATTTTTGTCGCTGACGGTGCACCATTAGTGAGGAAATTTAAATTTTCATTGCTAATACATGTATTTCCTAGCTAAAGCCATCACCTTCTACTAGGAAATAAAAATTTTGTCGCCGAAGGTCTCAATCAGTAGCGACAAAATGTTTTTGTCGCTAAAGAAAAATTTTCCTCCCAAAAAGGTATTTTTGGTGACAAAAATTTTCCTAGCTAAAGTTTTGTCGCTAATGTATCATTTTCTTATAGTGTTTCCTTATGTGATTAAATACAAGAAAGGTAAAGAAAATGTGGCAGCTAATGTAATGTCATATAGGTATCTGCTTTTAAACTCCTTAGTTGCTAAATTACTTGGTTTTAAGCTTATCAAAGAATTAAATGCAAAAGATGAAGAGTTTGGTGAAATCTATCATGCTTGTGAACATTGTGCTAACGATAAGTTCTATAGGCATGATAGGTTTTTGTATAGGGGTAACTAACTTTGCGTACCAAAAGGTTCATTGAGAAAATTTCAAGGAGGGAAGCCTGTGGTGGTGGTTTAATTGGACCTTTTGGAGTGGCTAAAACTTTAGATATCTTACAAGAGCATTTTTATTAGCAAAAAATGAGATGGGATGTTTGAGAGACATTGTAGCTTATGTATTACATGTAGGAAAGCCAAGTCTGAAAGATTACCACAAGGATTGTACACTCATTTACCTATCCCTAATGCACCATAGTTAGATATTTCTACGAATTTCATTTTAGGATTTCCGAGAGTAAGGCAGGAAAGGATTCTATCTTTGTAATTGTTGATAGATTTTCTAAGATGGCTCATTTTATACCTAGCAACAAAACGAATGATGTATCTCATATTACATGTTTATTTTTCAAGGAAGTGGTGAGACTACATGAAATACCAAAGCATTGTATCCTCAAAATTCTTGAGTCATTTGTGGAGAATGTTGTGGGCAAAACATAGGACTAACTTGCTGTTTTCTACAACATGTCACCGATGAGGATAGTCAAATGGAGGTTGTCAACCAGACTTTAACATAGCTCCTGTTGGCAATCATCAAGAGAAACTTGAAGAATTGGGAGGAATGCCTCCCACATATAGAATTTGCCTATAATAGAACTATCCATCCTTCTACTTATTCTCCATTTTCAAATTGTGTATTACTTTAATCCTTTAACACCTTTAGATTTATCACATTTGACTGTAGATGAACATATAAACCATAATGGCAAAAAGAAAGCTGAAATGGTGAGGTTTATACACGAGAATGTTAGGCACTTATTGAAATACAAAATGAAGGGGTTGCCTATAAATTCAACAAAGGGAGAAAGGAGATGTTGTTTGAACTAGGAGACTGGGTTTGGGAACATTTGCGCAGAGAACGATTTCCCATGCACTGCAAATCAAAACTCGAGCCCCGAGGGGACAGACAATTTCAAGTTGTGGAGAGATATGTGGACAATGCATAAAAAATTGTTCTTTTAGGTAAGTATAATGTTGGTGCTACATTTAATGTATATGATCATTCACATTATGATGTAGGTTGTGATTTAAGGATAAATAAATTCCAACAAGGGAGAAATGATAAGAATAAATTTAGCTAAGAGGAACCAGCTCAAGAAGGGGGAGAAGATGAAAAACCAATTTTACCCAGACCAATGATGAAAGCCCATGCCAAGAAATTTCAATACAACCTTCAGGATTACTTGAAAGACGATTTGAAATGGAAAAGATCATGGACAACTTTGGAGGAACCCTAAGAGCACAATGTGATGTTGATTTAAGAGGAGAACCTAAAGGAGATCAAAGAAGTGCAAAAAAAGACATTTGAGAAGGCCCATTACTATTTTACCAGGGCAGAACCGATGCCAGCCTAGCACTAAGCTGGCACTGACTTAAATAGCATTCCAAACACTATTTTTCCAGCACTAAACTAGTGCCAGCTCCCCTACCTAGTCCGGCACTGGCCTAGCTTTGGACAAACTTGAGAACTTATTTTGTTTCAAATATTTTGGGGCCATTTCTAATATTAATAATTTAATTAGTTTAGGGACGGAGACCAACAATATATTTTTGGTTTTCTCTTGTAAATAAAACATAACATATCAAATTTCAAACATGAAAGAAGAAGATTTCTTCTAAAAGGCTTGAACTATGATGTTCTCCTTTAAATCTAAGACCAACCTAAGGGTTTAGTCCTCCCTTATGTTAGTGTGTCTAAACATAAAGGATAATTCAACTTGGTGATCTTTCAAGGGTTCTAATTGCTAGCTTATTTAGTGTAACATCTAAGAACCATGGTGCCTGAATGATTGTAGATGTCACATCAGTAAAAAAACAATGGGTCTTTATAACGCAAACTAATAAAGAAAATAACCGGGAATTAAACGGTTAAAACTAAATAAAATCTTACAAGGCTTCGTATACTACATCAAATCCCAAATACAAAATAACATCTTAAAATACGTAACTACATCATTCTAAAAAACATTATCCGTAAAAAAAAAAAAAAAAAAGAAGGCAATATAGGTCCATCAATATCAAACAAACATGTTAGCCATAAGCTTTTCCAGTATTGTCTCAAAGCATAATCTCCTGTAAATCATGAAATAAAAGGTGTGAGATATAATCTCAGTAAGTCCCATATGTGTATTGTGAGAATTTTTGGATAAAACATATTTATGATGCATGAATAGTTCCCAAAATAGATATGGAGTGATAATATCCCATGCTTCCAGCAAATAACACATAGGATAATCTATGGGAGATATTAATGACCAAAATTTATACATCATTCATTTTATTTTTGAAAAAAGCGGTTATTTCTCAAGAACATGATTATTCATCTCATTCACATTATTGTATTAAGCTTTACCAACATGATTGCAACAAATGATTGAACATAATTTTGAAATATACATTTCGGATATCACATATCAAAATTTAATTTATGCATTGCGATCTCACAACAACTGCCAAAATGATCTAATCTCATCAATAATATTAAGATATAATTAACTCAGTGTATTTATGCTACTATGATCAATCATACCATTGTAACATCAAGCTACTGTACCATTACATATATATATTAGTGGGCAAAGTATATTGCAATCCCAACCATATCACCAAGATACTGTACTATTACAAGTACATAATGCCAACCCAGCACAAATGTCCCACATCCGACCTCTGTTTTCCAATTGAAAAACATATTACTAGCTAAGAACAACTAAATAACAAATACTGATACCATACGAAGAAAGAGACCACAGTCCAGGGGTAGTTGTCAATCGAATAGCATTTTCAAACCCTCGCAAGTTAGTATAAAAGTAAAATCCCTTTGAGTATTCAAGAATCAACATGGCACAAAGGTTATTGAATAGAATGTTTTTAACATTAGCTCAAAACCTTTTTAAAAGATTTCACAAATATTTTTGAAAATATTTGATACACAAAAATATTCCCAAGTTTAATAATAAAGTCTATTATTTAAAAAATATCAACATAAGGGTTTATCCTTCCTATGATTTTCACAAACATCCCATGATTTTATAGATACATAGTGCATATATACCATAATTTGAGTACTCATGTTTTATGAAACTAATGGTTCAAATATACTATGTGACGAGTTTTTATCATGCACATATTTTATACATCATTTGTTCTTAAATTGTTGAAAAATTCACTATGGATTGCTACTTACCCCCCTCCCCCTCCCCCCTACTTTCTCCTCTTTTAATGTATGGTGCATTAATGAGAGATTAGAAGTGGAAGTAAGGTGAAAAGCACTTAAACTATGAAGTTGAAAACATCCATGGTGTCATTGCCATCACTAGTACAATTGCATGCACTAATTGAGCTTTAGAAATCAAAGTTTTCATGGCATCGTGCTTGTTTCCAATATATAAAGAAATTAAGACCCACCATGCCATTTCAACTTGGGTTTAGCACATTAGAACCTGCATGGCGCCATCCATGTCACTATCTATGGTTCTATTCACCTGCACAGAATATTCCCTGTTTTGCAGAATTTTAGGGATCCGAGAATGTAACCTGTAAATACATCTTATATGGGTTCTTACTAAGAGAGAGCAATGGGAGACGTAAGAAAAACCTTTAAAAAAGTGTTGGAAACACAGGAAGGAGCCAAGAAGTGAAGATCAAATAGGGATCGAAGAAAGAAAGGAGCACCCAAAGGAGGATTGCAAAGAAGAATAGAACCCTTGTCTATGACATTTTCCTTTATCGCCTTTGTAATTTGACTTTGTGGTTGATATTTTTACTTGATTTGAAATGTAATTAAAGGGTTGTATCTGTTGATTTTTATTTTAAGCAATTTATCACTTGGTTTTCATTATTCGATTGTATATTTGGATAATTCTTTTATATTGAACTTGAGAAAAGATATATGAGATGGGTTCCCTTTTATGTCAATTCAATAGATTTGTTTTCCCTTGATGAACTTGAGAAATAATTTGAGGGATTGAGACTTGGTGGTAAATGGGGTAGTGGAGTCACCTACAGATAGAGATTCTATGGCTTTTTGGCTTAATTGTTGATTTCCTTGATTTTAATGCATTCTTGGACTTGATTTGTATGATAGAGATGTCTATGGATGGGGTTCAAGGATATGAAATTCATTACTTGATAGAGAATGAATTTTGTATTATTTTGGGAAATCTTGCTAATACTAGAATGTGATTTCAATTGATTAATTGATGTTTGATACTTGAGTTTAAATGGGGAATTCTCTTTATCTACATGGCCAATCTTCTTTTCCTACTTTAATTTTACCTTTGTGATATCTTGGTTTTATCTTATAAGTTGGGTAGAGTTATCATTGTAGTACTTTTGTGTGATTCATTAGTAGTATTTAATCATTTTATTTCATTATTTTGAGGAATTGGACAATAATGCTAGTGAGTTAAGTAGTGGTAGTTGATGTCATTTCCTTGGGATATTCGATACTTACTAACTAAGCTTTATATTACATGATGGGTACACTTGTCCAATTGTCTGTGTATTTGAGTAATTTGGTATTTTAATTTAAAATCGAGGATCGTGCGTCAATATCATAAAATCATTTTGAGTTTTGTTAATTCAATTGTACTTTTAGTTTGTCAATATTTTTTCTTTTGTTTTTCTTAGAAAATTGTTAGTTTGTCCTCAATCTAGAGTACTTTGATTTAGAATTGTGTTTTTCTTTTTCTTTGTGCTTATCATGTGGATTTATTGCAAATATTAGGTATATTCTTTTGTTTTGTTTTAATGTTGATAATATTACTTAATTTATAGCTTTTGGCAGATTTAGGAGACAATTGAGCTTCGTTAAGGATTTTGACGTAAATTGGATTCGATAAGTTCATTATCATATTGTTACTACCACTGATAACCTTGTTTTGTTTAAGATTTCTAAAAGTTAAGGATGTTTGTACTTTATTTTGTAGGGAAGTTTTTGTGTATATGCATAGAAGAAACTTTGGTAAGGCATTAGTTGATTTTGATAGTGAGATAGAAAGAACTTTTAGAAGATTGTGTACAGAGCAAAAATAAAGGACCTTAAAAGCTTTTGATCAATCACTCATCTTAAGAGAGGTTGGTGAAAAAATGGAAGTTAATCAAGGTGGTAATGGTATTGGAAACGGTAATGGAAGAAGGATAATAGGTGATTATACTAGACCCACTATTTCTAGTGCAAATTTGAGCATAGTAAGTGTAATGGTTAAAATCACGATTCTTTTCCTAGTTATTTGAGGCTGTTTTAAGATACATTTATTGTAATAGCTAGGCATATTCCTTCCTATTTGATATTTTGCATGTAAAAGGTGTTTTTAGCAAAAAAGTGCAGATTTAAGTAAAAATCAAGCAAAAAGTGCACAGAACCAGAATGCACCTAGTGCCAGTCCCAGCTAGTGGACCAAGTGCTGGGTCCATTCTGTCCAGCAGTGAAGTAGAATGAGCTTCAGGGTTTTTTCTACAATAGACCTAGTGCCAAGTTTGGTAATTTTTCCTGACGCCAGGTCCATTCTGCTTGCTAAGGAAAAGATGGCCAAAAACAGAGTAGAATAGAATGTACCTGGCATTAGGTGGGTCGAAGGTACCCGGTGCCAGGTAGGTTTTGGAAGAAAAATTTCTATATGTGAAATTAGGGCTTATCTATGAATTTTGGTATTTTCCTATTCCTATTTGGCCAAGACTTCCTTAGCCACAAAATAGGCCTCTAAGAGGCCTATAAAAGTACAAGAAAACACAAGGATTTGGGATATATACAACCAAGATAGGTGAATTAAAGAGCAGAAATTCTAATTTTATCAATGAAGGAGGAATTCATCCAAGCCAAGGAGGATTGTTCAAAGGGAGTCTTCAAGGAAGAAGAAAGATGCATGTCTATGAGTGCTTTCTTTTCTCTTTCTTTTCTTTTTTCTTTAACAATGATGTATTCAATGATTCCTTGTAATTTAGCAATATTTTTGGATTCATGATTTATGCATCAATTTAACTACTTGATCAATTGATTGTTGTTCTTGGTATTTGATTACTTGTTTTTCTTACGAAGTTAGTTGATTGGGTTTTGTTATTAACTTGCTTGAAAAAGGAGTTGGTACTGGTTTAAATTAATTAATTTCATATTTGTTATCTCTTAACTTGCTTGAAAAAGGGGTTAGTTGTTTAGAACATTGGTAATCAAAGGTTAGTTGATGATTGATAGAATAAGGATTTATTGACTAATTTCATTTTTTAAATCACCTAGAATATATGAGGATTGATTTTAATGTATTTTTTGGATAAGTTAGTCGAGACAGAATATGTTCATTAATTTAACTAGGAGGTAGTGATTCTATGGATTGCAAATGGAGTGGGTCTATATTAAATTCTTCATGAAACCGATATAATAATTGATTGTGATATTGGCTAAGTGATTCATCGTTATGTTTTCTTGGATACTTGTCTAAATTACATAAACCTACATCCTTGAGTTGTATATGTTTCTTTTATTTTTCTTTTTTATTCTTTTATCACTTTATTTGGGTTGGTTAAACAATGAAGAAAAATGATTAGTGTATATTTGTTCATTTGAGGATCGATACTCGTTAATTCCCTGTACTATACTTGCGATGAGTATACTTGCTCACATATGTATTTTGGGATTAATGATTTAATTAAAACTTGATTAAGGGATGTATTTAAAATGAATGATTTTATATACCCAAAATTTACGCATCAAGTTTTTGGTACCGTTGTCGAGGAACAATATCATGAAAGCTTGAATTTTGTTGATTTAACCATATTTATATGTTTATATGTCCATATGTCTATATGTTCTTTGTGTAAATTGGTGTTCTATCTTGTTGTTTGTAATATTGTGTGACTTAATTGACTAGCTTATTTCATGTTGTATTGTAAATACCACAAATTTTTGTATTTAGATAGTTTGTCAATGTGTGTGTTTTTCTTTTCTTTATTTTTTCTATTATTTGATTTTACATTTTTTTTGTTTTAATTTTTATTTTCAATTTGATTTTTGTGTGAGGTTAACATCATCATGGACAACTATTTTTGGGCACAAAATCAAAGGAGTTACAATGATGATAGATTTGCAAGATTACAGGCTTGCATTGATATTTTTAGTGAGACATCATTAGTAACATTAGTGAATTCTTTTGTCTCCAATACAAATTCATTGACTGAGGGATACGAAGAATCATCCTAATGAATGGGCTCTAACAAGACACAACTAGCAAAGTCAATTGATGAGATCTTCAATAGGGAATTGAAAATCGCAGATAAATAGTGTACCTCTTGATTCATGGAGTCCATTGATGCAATTGATGATGTGTTGAGCTCACCATGCCTTAAGGAATTAGATCTTTCAATGCTATAGCATAAGAAGGCTTTCGAGAATGGTGGTAATTTCTACCCTTTAACCCAATTTCAAGGAGGTAACTTAGTTTTTGTAGATGTGTCGAAAAGTACTGATTTCTTGATTCAATATTTAAGAACTCAATTGCTAAGTTTTAAGGGGAATTTCAATTGTGACAAATCTTTTGAAGGGTTGAAATGTGATTTCAAGTTTAATGCATTCTTTAGAAACCATGTGCACTTATATATTGACAAAAATATTTGTGTGTCTAAAGGAATGTAAGAGAAAGAAGTTTATGTGTTTTACTTTAGTGAGAAAAATAGTTTTCAAAAACCTTCTATTTTTAAAAAACCTCTCTTCTTTCTACATTCATCATACCTATCTTCTATTTTGAGTTTTAATTTTTTTTTAAAAAAAAGGTTTGATGAAAAAGAATGACAAGTAGAAAGAGTTTTTGTTTTGTTAAGTAGTTTGTTTTTCCTCTCCTAAATAAGAAAAATATTTTTAATCTTAAGTGTGGGGGGAGTGAGCCGTCTCTTTATTTGCTTTATTAGGATTTTTTAAATCTTTTTCTTTAGTTTGTTTTCTTTTATTTAGGTGTCTTTACTTTGCTATTATTTTCCTTGTGTTTTTATTTGTGTTTGGTTTTGATAGGTAGGTGAAAAACCTTAGAGGGGGGGGGGAGATGAATAAAGGTTTTGGCAAACTAAAATTTTTAAGATATCAATTTTATAGAATATAAATGTTCTTCAAATTTCTTGGATCAACTACACGACAACAGAGAAAGCTATCCAAGGAAACTTTGAGAAATATCAAGATTCAGTTTGAGATAAGAAGCACGATGCAATTAATGCTATATGAAAAGAAATGAGACACAGAATGTATAGTAGTTCGATCTACCAAAATCCACATCCACTACCTTAAGCTCACATTTAAGGGTTTTCAACTAGATTTCATTTATCCAACTTAATGGAATCAATCTATACCAAATACAGGAGAGGATCACCATACTTAGTTTTCCAAAACCTCTCAATCAACCAAAAAATCAAGGCTCACCCCAGATAGGTTTTACACCACAACCTTGGTATACAAAAGAGATTGAAAATGAATGGAACAGTAAAAGCTCACTTCTTTGAGCAGATGTGCACCAAGAACAAACACAAACACTTTTACCTTTAAACAAAATTTTATTTCACTTTGAAGCACTTTGATAAAGGAGATTTTTATTTTCTATAAAGTAAGAGTGTTTCTTAGAAGGATACGAAAAAAATCTACAGTCAAATCGAGTTTAGAAGCCTTATATAAAGATATAAAGTAAAGTATCAACGGCTATAGAATGACTATTTTTCACTGTAAGATTTATGCGCGTTTTGGACTCATGATTCGGACGATGGTGCATCCAAAAGGTAAGTCCAAAATGACACTTTTTTAGGCAGAAATGATTTAACATTGTTCACAGGAGTTTGGATGAATCTTTTAGATGCAGAATCATCCAAACTACTTGATTCAAAATTCTGAGATAAAAAACTTTGAAATCTTTTTATTTGTGTGCTTCAAGGTAGAAATAAATTGAATCATAAGGTAAAAAGACATTGGAATTTACAACAAATACCTTAATAATAATTCCTAGTCTAAAATTCTTCCACAAGGACTTCTTGGTATGCAATCTGCTAAGTTTGGTCTTCTACTTGATTACCTATTCTTGCATTCCATTGCTTAAGAGTTGCTTAACAATCTTATTTGCACGCCTTAGAAGAGCTAAGGTCAAACATGTCCTATCACATATAGATCACATAAGTTAGTCCTCACTAATATTTGTCATAAGTCAAAATATAGAAGACCACCCTTAGGACTAAAAATATTCTCCTTTTTGAATGATGACTAACTTGATGGGATTGTAATATATATATAATAATGATATGTATAATACGAACATGTTAGATCGAAAGAAATAAGAATAGTTTTCATTGAAATGTAATATCATATTATGGGACTCAAAGAGTGCTTTATAAGATTAAGATAGAAAATTTAAGCATATATTCACAAGTATGTCTCAATGAGCTTATGGCTCAACCTACCTCCAAATCCTCCTTCTTTCCATCTCACGATTATTCCATAATGGAATAACTGTTACGATGATTTTATAAACATGTATAGAAGAGAGTTATAGCAATTAAGTCATGAGATGAGATGCCCCTCTTAGTATGTGCATACATGAATATTTGTAAATTATAAGAGAAAACTGGAGTCAATTTTGTACATCCAAAATGTTCATCCAAAACTTGGTGAAGGTGAGTATGTAACTTTTTGGAATTTAAGTTTTGGATGTCCAAAAAGGTGTGTCCAAACTATCATGTAGTTTTAGAAGAATACATTTTTTTACTGGACTTTGGATCAAGAAAATATGAGTCCAAAACTCCCCCTATCATAACACAAGAGATAATGGATTTTAAGAATTTTGATTTGTCTTGGTTTTCTCAAAGAATTTTGATCATTAAGGAGGCTTTCCAATTGTCTAAGATTTTTATCAATGAATATGTCACAGAATCATGTCAATAATTTAAAACAAATTTATCAATAACTCTAGTCTCAATGATACCTTTATTCCTGAAGAAAGCACTTTTTGACGACATGCAGGATACCAAACTGGTGTCCATTTTGGACACCAGCAAACTGAGATCACAGATCATAAATTTTCATATCAAGCAGTTTATCCAAATCTTGTCATGAATTTCATAGCGAGAATTACTAGACCTTAGCTATATTCAGAAGAAACATGTTAGTGAAGAATATTAATTTTAGTGCAGAACATCAATTCGGAGCATAAGGTTTCTCTCAAGTTAGTTTACTACTCAAGGACTATCAAACAGTTATTCAGTAGTGCATTATTAACAATTAGCCACAGAGAGCATAGCATACTACCACATAGATGATCAAATGAATTTTTTTTCATTCTTTCCTAATCAGTAGAATAATCATAGCACTGTTAGTGGAGCCAGCACACTCACAATCATAAGCAGAAACTTATCCCAACATTGCCTAATCACAACAGGTCGGTATAAGCAAAATATCCAAGCATGATAATCACAATCCAAAGAGTATCCGTCAATTTTCTCCCCCTTTATCATCAATCAAAATGAGGAGTAACAGAAATGAAGCAGGAAAAATGAAGCATTCATAAGGTAAGCAAATAGACTTGTTGAAAGACAGAAAATAAATTATTCAAATGCAAAAAGAAATTAAGATTGTTCAGTCTTCAAGATATCAATCAGTTTTTAATATATCAGTGAGAATTGAGTTCAGTCTGGGTAAAGGTCAGTTGGAGTGCAATCTACTAATTTGGGCACTCAGGAGATATGAACTATTTCAATCTTCGACTCAGCACCTTTTTGGGAGTGTTGGCAAGCAATCCTACTTGATTTCCTCTTAACCACCACATGTTTCTGTCTCTCTTTCCAGATGAGACATAAGGATTAGAGGAGGTAGGGGGTGCTACAGCTTTCTGAGGCATGGATTTTTCTTTGTCGTGTGTAGTAACTGTCACTTCCTTAGTAGGCTATTCTTGTCCAATTTAGTAGGTTATTCTTGTCTAGTTTCTTCCTCAGGGACTGTTACCTCTGCTGTTTCCTTTGCTGGAGTAGGTGCTCCAGGAGCAAACACCGGTTCATCCGTTTTTGCCTTCTTCTCTACTACAGTTAGTCTATTTCCAATAGTTTAAATTTCTAAGCTGAGACCATCCAATTTAACAGCTAGAGAATTGATGGCATCCAAGATGCTTTCAGATAATCCTTTGTCCTGAGCCTGTTTTTTCCTTTTGGCAGAAAATGCTTCTTGAGGTTCAACCTTAATTTTTCTTTTGGCTCCAACAAAAGGGGCATTCTTTCCTTTAGCTTTTACTTTCAACAATCTTTCCCTTTCCTCACCATTTGTGCTGCAGAGCAACTTCCATTCATTTCCCATCCTCACATATCCCATGCGCTCAAAGGACTCAAAGATATATATATATATATATATTCATTTTTTATGGCACACAATGGACTGTATTTAAATCAACATCAAAGTATCTGAAGACTTTTGTTAACAAATTTCCATATGGCAGGGCCTTGCTAGAGGTATTTCTTGATTGCAATATCAACTTGGCAACCAAAAACCCAAAACTTATTTGCCTTCCTTTAGCCAAGGCTAACATAATCACCATTTGTATTATGTTAATGGATGTTTTATGACCAAAACTTGGCACCACCATGGTTGAGAGCATATGGTGTAAAATTCTACCTTCTCCATTTAGCCATTTGGTATTTCTGTCACTGGAATTCTTGAAACTCCTTCCACCGGCAAAAATTTCTTCAAACTTCTTTAAATTAGACATATCAGTTCCCTCCAGAAATTTATTCTATTCAAAACACTAAATTCCTTCATCTCTTACTTCACACATTTTGTCAAGCAAATGGTGGTTGAACTCAACATTCTTCCCCGGTTTATGATTCGATAGTATACTTCTATAGTTGGTGGTTGAACTCAATATTCTTCCCCCCAACTATAGAAGTATACCATCGAATCATAAACCTTCCTCCAGTTTCCTCAGATTACCGTAGAATTCCTAAATGAACGGGGTAAACAACTTTTAGATTAAAAAAAATTCAACATATTGGAGAAATTTTAGAAAAATGATGGATTTACTCAATACCCAATCATTATAATCAGGCTCAATATTTGAATCTATAAATCAAAGTACCTGAGTCTTGGAAGTCTCTTGTTCTAGTGATGATTTTGAGGAATTATAATGGGAGGCTGAGAAATTTGGTGTAGTTTCTTTTCCTTTATTCGTTGCTGAAGGCTTCTTCTTCATCTTTAGAGAATTTTTTCGTACCTTTTTTGGTATCGATGTGGTTGATTTTGTTTTTGACATTTTGCTGAGAAGATAAGGGTTTTGACACTTAGTTGTTCAAAGAGGAAGAGCTCAGAGAATTCTGAGGAAGGTGGAGTGAGGAATTTTCGGTTTCAGAGTTTGGAAGAGAGAAGGAAATGAAAGCCCTTTGTGAGTACCTAGAAAGCTGCTATAGAAGTGCACTTAAGTACATTGAGAATGCCACTTTACTTAGAGATTTCAAAAACGCCGTCTTGAGAAAAGCCTAAGCATTTTGAAATTCAAACATGAAAATATGGAAGCAGATATTTTAAAAGGAAAATACGAAACATCAAAGATGATTCCATTTTGGATTCAAGCCCGATCCGAAATATACATCTAAATCGAACTTCTTCAGGATGAGTTTTGGAAGTGGGTTTTGGACTCAAACACTGCATGCAAAATCTTTATCTTCAGTGATTCTGTAAGATAAAAAAAACTTATGCAAACAGGTTAGTCATGTGATTTTTTTAATTCTCAAACCTCTTCTCAGATTGTTGAATCTTTCTTCGACCAGAGGTTTTGTAAAGATGTCGATAAGTTGTTCATCAGTTGAAATATATTCAACACACACATCGCCTTTAAGCACATAATCAAGGATAAAATGATGTTTAAATTCTATATGGTTGGTCCTAGAATGTTGAACAAGATTCTTAGTCAGATTACTAGAACTTGTAATGTCATATAATATGGGTACGCAATTAAAATTAAGACCAAAATCAAGCAATGTATTTTTCATCCACAAGATTTGTGTGCAACAGCTGCCGACTGCAATATATTCAGCCTCAGTTGTGGATAAGGATACACATGCTTGCTTCTTGCGGTGCCATGACATTAGAGAGTGTCCAAGAAATTGACAATGACCACTTGTGCTTTTTCTTTCCACTTTGCAGCCTGCATAATCCACATCAGTGTATCCTATAAGATCAAATGTGTTAGTGTAAAGATACCATAAGCCATAATCATGTGTACCGATTAGATATCGAATAATGCGTTTTACTGCACATAAGTGTGATTCCTTTGTGTTGGGTATCTCAAGCTCGTATCCTATACGGCGCAGTGAAAAATAAAAAGAGATACCATCCCAGGACCCACATATGTGTGAAAAACAAGACATAAATAGATCAAAGGTAACAGCTTTTTACCTTTCTTTGTTCGTCCGAAGAATAAAAATTTTTTCTTCAAGTCGAGGTGCGATCTAGCAATCCTCTTGATCAACCTCCAAGTAAGTTGAACGTCTAACCATTATAATCATAGTGTGTGATTATCTCTAACAGTAATCTGCACAGAGGATATACTCAAGCACCAAGATTTTTTGTGCTAGCAGAAAAAGATGGCAGCTAGGGTTCTTCACGTTTTTTAGCAAAATGAGAGAGAGAGAGAGAGAGAGAGAGAGAGAGAGAGAGAGAGAGAGATAGATAGAGAGAGAGAAGTTCGTGTGTCTTACTCACAGCTAGGGGTGCCAGCCATATCATCATATAACAAAAAAAATAATAATAAAAAACCCCTATAAAAATTGAGAAATCTAATCTTATTAGAATTCCCTAATTGTAATTGGAAACATCAAGTTCTCACAATTATAATTTGGACCATAAATTATAACTAATTATAATTTATCCACAACAACTTCTCCTTCTCGTAATTAACCCCACTATGTTATTAAATAATATCTTGAGTATATAATCCTCTATTGTGTGTGACATATTAGGTTTCTTGGTCAATTGGTAGCGAATATAAATTAATCCAAACGTCTTTGAGATTAATAATTCATAATTAACTAGAATTAATCCTATTAATTCTAATCAAGATTGGTTTATTAATTCATCAATTAATAAACCCATATTCCCATATCATGAGCGGTAACTAGTAACACATCATGACCACCCAAGAGTCCAGGAAGTCAAGTGGCTTGACATGAACCCTTCAATAACAAATTTCAGTGCAATTAACTCCTTTCACCATATAATATTTTATTGGGTTTGGAGTACGGAATTAGTGCTAACTCCCTCTAGAATTAATTTTAGCCCGAATACAATAGTACTTGTACTAGGAACCCACTACTCTAGATGTGTGTCAATTGGAACTATTTCCAATTCACATATGCCTTGGCCAAGGACTTCTCGAGTAGTAATTCCTACAAGTAGCCGTGAGATATTCGCCCCTACTATTAGGAGTGGTGAATCCTTTATTGACCCTCTCAACTACTTTTGTTTACCTCACAATGTACCCAATATCCATTCCATAGACAGCCCTCGATCGAGCTTCAGAGATTAGAATCAAAGTATAATGCTCAGCAAATAAAGTACTTTGGAGATTTCAAGTCTAAGGATACTTGCATGTTTGTTATATTAAGATTATATCACTGGCACTAAATAGTTATCCATGTGATTATCTCAAAGTTAGGTCATCCAATGAATTTATTCCATTAACAAGCATCTATATGTTAACTTTGAATATCTCAATATTCATGGATATGATAACCACCGCTTGATCAAATCAGGAAGTCTAACACATGCTAGTCTTAACACATTAATAATATCCTGTCTTATTAATACTACGACTAGGGATTATTTAAGTGCTAACACTATACAGTGTAGTAGGAATCTCATATCATGATCTTATCATGATTTTCTTAACACAGTGTTGTACTAGGGACTTTATCGAACAGTTATATTACTTAAAAGTAAACAAAAAAAACTGTAAGATAAATAATGCCTCATATTAAAATAAAATATGTTATATATAATATACAAGTGATTGCCTCTTGGGCACAACACTAACACTTTGGACATGATTGAAATCGGGTACAAAGACAAACTGAAAACATAATATCAGGCTTACTAGCGGTGAGATAGAGTAAGCTTTCAATCATACCTCTATACTTATGTTCATTTACTTTCTTAGCCTTTTCATCTTTGTCAAGTTTTATAGAAGTACTCATAGGTGTTCAGATTTCTTTGGCTTCGTTCATACCAAACCTTTTGAGTAGCTTCTTGGCTTACTTAGCTTGATTTATGAAAATTCCATCATTGGTTTACTTAATTTGCAGTCCGAGGAAGAAATTTAGTTCTCCCATCATGCTCACTTCGAATTCTTCTTGCATTGTCTTAGAAAACATCTTGCACAAGGAATTATTAGTAGCACAAAAAATAGTGTCATTAACATAAATTTGAGCAATAAGTAGATCACCAAATTTATCAAATTTGAAAAACAAAGTGGTATCGATCAAGCCTCTTGAAAACCCTTTTGAAAGCAAGAATCCACTAAGCCTCTCATACCAAGCTCATTGAGCTTATTTTAACCCATAAAGAGCCTTAGAAAGTTTGAAAATATAATTTGGAAAGTGCTCATGAATAAAACTAGGAGGTTGTTCTACATACACCTCCTCCTCAATAAAACCATTTAGGAATGCACACTTAACATCCATTTGATAGAGCATGAAAATTTTGAAGGAAGCAAAAGTAAGAAGCATTTTTATAGATTCTAGTCTAGCAATGGGAACAAATGTCTCATCATAATCAATGCCCTCTTCTTGATTGAATCCTTGGGTGACCAGTCTAGCTTTATTTCTAATGACAGCTCCATTTTCATCAAGTTTGTTTCTAAATATCTATTTGGTACCAATAATCGGATGATCATGTGGTCTAGGGACAAGTTTCCAAACTTGATTTCTTTCAAATTGGTTTAGTTCTTCATGCATAGCAATTATCCAAAATTTATCATGCAGTGCTACATCAATACGGTTAGGTTTTATACTTGAGAGAAGAGTAAAGTTATCTATGAAATAGTATCTAGTTTTAACTCCATAGCTTAGATTACCAATGATTTTTTCTTTAGGATGACTGGTTTTGTATTTTCAATCCTTTGGTAATTGTTGATCTGTGGACTTTTTAGTTTGTTGTCTTTCTTGTTCAACTTGTTGATCTTCAATTTCTTCTTCTTTTGCATAAGTATCTAGAAGTGAAGCTTTGAGTTGGTCTTTTCTTACTTCTTTTGAACCTCCTACATCATCATCATCTTTCATTAGAGCATAAATGTTAGATTCATAAAAAACAACATGTACGGATTCTTCCATACAAAGCATTCTTTTATTGTACACTCTATATGACTTTTTATTGGAAGAGTATCTAAGAAATATAGCCTCATCGGACTTACTATCAAAATTTTCAAGATTGTCTAGGGTATTAAGGACAAAACATTTGTAGCCGATCACTTTAAAATAGGAGATTGATGGAATTTTGTCAAACATAAGTTCAAAGGGTGTTTTTCTAAAAAACGGTATCAACATTACTCGGTTTACAATATAGCATGTTGTAATAATAGCTTCAGCCCAAAAGTATTTTGAAAGGGCATTTTGACAAATTATGGATCTAACTATTTCTTGCAATGTTCGATTTTCCTCTCAACAATACCATTTTGTTGAGGTGTTTTGGCTGTTGAAAAATTATGAAATACTCTATTTTCATCACAAAAGTATGTAAATTCATTGTTGCAAAATTCTCTACCATTATCACTTCTAATAAAAATTAGTTTGCATCTAATAGAGTTTTGGACGCGTTTGATCAATTTTGAAAATTCCGAAAAGGCTTCATCCTTTTGTCCAAGAAATAATGTCCAAGTAAATCTAGAGAAGTCATCAAGTAGCACATATGCATACTTTTTACTGCCAAGGATAACAATCCTCATTGGTCCAAACAAATCCATATGAATTAATTCAAGAGGTTTTGAGGTTGAAATCATTTTCTTGGGTTTAAAGGTAGTTTTGATTTGTTTTCCAAATTGGCATGCATAATAAATTTTGCTTTTATCATACTTCATTTTGGGCAATCTCCTAACAAGCTTTTTTGAGGATAATTTATTTAGCAAATCAAAAGATACATGACCTAATCTTCTATGCCAAAGGTAACCATCATTGTTATGTACAGAGAGGCATCTAATATCATGAGCTATAAGATCATTTAGACAAAATACATACATAATTTCGACATGGTTGGTAATAAAGATTGTTTCAAACATTGTGCTATCTATGATAAAGTACGAATCCTTTTCAAAAATGACTTTGCAGCCATTGTCACATAGTTGGCTAATGCTAAACAAATTATATTTCAGCTCATCAATTAGTAATACTTGTTTTATAATGGTTGAGGAACCTTTACCAATGTTACCTATGCTAAGAATTTTTCCTTTCTTTTTGTCTCCAAATGTAACGAATCCTTCATTTGTGGTTTGCACATCTTCTAACAAGGCTGCATTTCTAGTCATATGTCTTGAACAACCGGTGTCTAAGAACCACTTGGTGAAACTTAATTTCTACAATGAATATGCCTATACATGAGAAAGAAAAGTGATTCTTGGTACCCATATTTTCTTGGGTCCATGGGGTTAGAGAATGAATTTTATCATACAAACTTTCATTTTCTAGAGATACATACTATAATATAGTCATGATCACATTTTTTTTTCCCATAATAGCACATATGTGTGACTCTAAAGACATTTTGTTCTCACTCAACAACTTTTCATTTTAATTTAACAAACAATCAATCTTCAATTTCATTTCTTTATTTTTTTTGGATAGCTTTTTTAGTTCATGGAACATATCAAATAGCAACTCATTTGGATCATCATACTTTTCATGTTTAGATATATGCGAATTAGACATGAAATCAATGGTAGTAGAGTTTATCTCGTTTTCCATGGCTATGAAGCATATGTTGGCGGTTTCGTTTTCAGAATCATCTTCTTCAGACTCAGACCCATTTTGGTCCCAAGTCCCTATCAATCCTTTGCCTTTCTTTGCCTTCAGATCCTTCTTCTTCTTTTTAAACATTCTACCTTTCTTTTCTTTTGCAACTGGACAGTCAGCAATGAAGTATTCAGTGCCTTTGCATTCATAACATTAAGGCTTGAATGCTGAGGATTGTCCTTTCCTTTTTGCAAACTTCTTTCCTCTTTTGAAGTTCCATTTGTTGAACATCCTTCTAAATTTCTTTGCTATCATTGCTAGATCTTCATTGTCTACTTCAGTTTCATCACTACTATCTGATTGATTAGTTCTTGCATCCTCTTTTTCAGCTATTAGTGCTATTCCC
This sequence comes from Voacanga thouarsii, assembly GCA_026120185.1. Taxonomy (NCBI): domain Eukaryota; kingdom Viridiplantae; phylum Streptophyta; class Magnoliopsida; order Gentianales; family Apocynaceae; genus Voacanga; species Voacanga thouarsii. The sequence goes on along the minus strand of JANUWF010001059.1, from coordinate 1,771,247 downwards.
TTTTTAGCATAAAATAAGGTTTTTGGCAAACTAAAATTTTTAAGAAATTAGTTTTACAGAATAAAAATATTTTTCAAGTTTCTTGGACCAACTACACGGCAACAGAGAAAGCTATCTAAGGAAACTGTAAGAAATATCCAGATTCAGTCTAAGATAAGAATCACGGTGCAATTAATGCTATATGAAGAGAAATGAGACACGAAATGTACAGTGGTTCAATCTACCAAGATCTACATCCACTACCTTAAGCTCACGTTTAAGGAATTTCAACCAGATTTCAAGGCTCACCCCAGATAGGTTTTACACCACAGCCTTGGTATACAAAAGAGATTGAAAATGAATGGAACAATAAAGCCTCACTTTTTTGAGCAGATGTGCACCGAGAACAAGCACAAACACTTTTATCTTTAAGACACAATTTGATTTCACTTTGAAACACTTTGATAAAGGAGATTTTTCTTTTCTATAAAGCAAGAGTGTTTCTTAAAAGGATAGGGCAAAAATTTGCAGTCAAATCGAGTTTAGAAGCCTTATATAGAGTCATGAAGTAAAGTACCAACGGCTATAAAATAGCTACTTTTCAGTATCAGATTTACCCACATTTTGGACTCATGATTCGGACGATGGTGCATCCAAAAGTTAAGTCCAAAATGACACTTTTTTAGGAAGAAATGATTTGACAGTGTTCACAGGATTTTGGACTAATCTTTTGGATGCGAACTATCCAAACTACTTAATCCAAAATTTTGATATATAAAATGTTGAAATCTTTTTGTTTGTGTGCTTCAAGGTATACATAAATTGAATTATAAGGTAAAGAGACATAGGAATTTATAAGAAATACCTTAATAATGATTCCTCGTCTAAAATTCTTCCACAAGGACTTCTTGGTATGAAATCTCTTAAGCTTGGTCTTCTACTTGATCACCCGTTCTTAGATTTTATTGTTCAAGAGTTTCTTAGCAATCTTATTTGCACGCCTTTGAAGAACTAAGGTCAAACATATCCTATCACATATAGATCACATAAGTTAGTCTTCATCAATGTTTGTCATATGTCAAAACATAGGAGACCACCATTAGGGCTAACAGTAGGAATAAAGTCCCCTTGAACAAGGCCTTCTCTCTATTTCTAGTTTTGCTATCTAATGGTACTTTATTGCACTTGGGAAGTGTTGCTTAAACTTTCTACCCCTTTATTATTTTTGGTTCCTTTGGAGATGTTTTCTTATGTATATTTTTTGGCCATTGAGGATAATGTCTAGTTTCAGTGTACTGGGGGGGGGGAGGGAGAATGAGGTTGAAGAAATACTTTTCCATATAAAAAAATTCCATATTATTTTTTGTGAAAATTTTTCAAAAGCAAGGTTGTAATTCTTTTTCTTACTTGGATATGAGTTTTGTCATTCATTAGGTGGAGTTTGATGAAATTGGTTTTATTAGATAAGATATTTGTCAAGACTTGAGAATTTTGATTAATCTTGTTTATGCATTGGTGTTTGAATGTTATTTGACTCATCTAGTTTAAATAAAGAGGATATGAGGAATATGGGAAGAGTTTATTGGCTAACTCTTATATTATAAGTTTAAATTTTGCTAGCTTTGAGTTATGATGGAAAAAAAATGTGAGCTGTAAAAATATCTTTGAAAGAAAAGATTGAGGAGAATGTTGAAAAATGTGATTAGAGTTGAGAAACAAACGATGAGTGAAAACAACACTATTGTTAGTGCGAATTAGAGAAAAGATTCTTATTAATGATATTTGAAGACCTTTAGCTGAAAAATGGGTCAACATGGGGAGAAGTAGCAAGTATATTTGGTGCATTCTCTTGAGGCTATCTTGAAGGTAAAAAGGCAAGCAAGAGCGTAGAAAAAGAATTGTGAATAAAAAATGGTGAGTGATGGTTGTAAAGAGGGCCAATACGGTGTGTGAAGAGAAATCCATGCACTTGAGGCTACCAATTCCCTAAGTCATTGGAAAACTTTAAGAGAAACAATTTGGAGTCCTTTTCTCACATCATAACTTAAGGGTGCAATTTTTGGATTTATAATGCTTGAGTTGGTAGATGGCTTGACCTATGTGATTCATGTTATCTATGTTTTTACTTGAAAAGTGAAATAACTTTCTTAGACTAAGGTATCCATTTGATTAATTTGACTTCAAGAGTTTTGTGATACCTTAGCCAATGTTTCAAGGTTTGGAATTATTTTCAAAGGGTATGAATGATAAGGGTTGTATCTAAAGTTTGAAGGGAAGATATGATCTTTGCAATAATGGAGAATGTAACACCCCGCTACCTAGGCCCACTGGGGCCCGGGATGTCGCCCCGTCCAAAGGACAAGGGGTCTTTATAACGAGGTCACACAAATAAAATAGCGGAATAAAAATAATAAAAATAATACTTCAACTTAAGATTTATTACAACCCAAGAATAAATCCACGAATTCCCAAAAGGAAACAAATCCATAAATAAAATTATCCACTCTCATCTCCCTAAAGCAATACATAAAATCAAAAGACACATTCTCTTCCAAGGCAGATAACACTAGCTACTCATCCCCACAGCAGGATCGACCTGAAATCATGGTAAAAAGGTGATGAGACAGAAATCTCAGTAAGTCCGTGTGTGCTTTGGGTGTTCAATGAAAACAGTTCGTGGATGCAAAGTGTGAAATCTTTATAAAAGAAATATTGGCAAGCAATAAATATTAGTCAAAAGCAAGAGTGGTGTTTTCCTCTTTTTTGAAACCATACAAGTGCCCAATAAAATCAACCACTCATAAAGGTGGTCATGGGTTACCACACGTTGGGCCCCATAACCGGTCAGAATGCCTAACACTTTGTGCAGACTGACAAAAGAAATACTGGCAAACAATGAATGATGTTCAAAAATAAGAGTGGCGTTTTGGGCTTATCTAGCCGTACATAATTTATAAGATTAACCACTCGAAAGAAAGGATTATGGGTTACCACACGTTGGGCCCCATAACCGGTCAGAATGTCTAACACTTTGTGCAGACTGACAAAAGGTAGGTGATCGGCCTACCGGGCAAGATACTCCTCCTTCTCTATACCCAAACAACAATCGGGTGTCCATTCCGACAAAACATAGTCACTTGACTGAAATAAAACAAACTGCTAGCTCGGACCGGCCTGACTAAGTAGTACTGACGTTTCTTTAAGTTGAGCTTATCTTCTAGAGGTGGCCTCCTGCCAGAAGACTCACTCTTGCTCTTCAAAACTAGTACTACTAGCCTACCCTTATTGAGTACTCAACGTAACATATCCCAATTGGGGAGAAAATGAACAAAACACAGTTCCACTTGAAAATGACAATTAAGGTTTTCCAAAGTTTGGGGCAAAACTGGTTTTTGAAAGAGTTTTAGGTTTTGAGTAAAACTGCCTCTTGATTCAAATAATTTATTTGTCTGAAATAAGAATGGAAATAATCCTCAATTTCCTTTACAAAAATGAGTGACCATGCACTTCACATTTGGCTTGCCAGAAAAAAAATCATTTTTCATCAAACAGGTTTTATGCAGGAGCTTACCTGATCCTTGCTCACAACAAAGGTCTCCAATAGCTGACCTGACCCGCATAGGGTAAATACAAACCACAATCAAACTCAAGCTAAAGACTCACTTTCTCAAATAAAACCAACTCAACTTACTACAATCATATCCCTAGTGTCCCAAGCTTTAAGGCTCAATAATAAATAAAAAGGTTTATAAAATAATTCTAGTTTGATATTAAAATAACTAGAGTTTGTGAAATAGGTACAAAAAGTTGAAGGTTTAAATCTTGCTAAAAATAAATTATGGTTTATTTGAAAAAGGGTCCAATGTAGTATTAGGTAAAATAATGATTTATTAATAATTTAGTTGTTAGAAAATAATTGATAGCTAAAATTTGTTGAAAATAAATTTAATGAGTCTTGCTTGAAAAATAATAAGCAAATCCTTAATGGGTTTTGATTAAAAGATAATAATTAAATTTTTAGTAATAAATATTTTATTAATTATAATTATTTCCATAAAAGGTTTTAATTGATTTTATCATTTTAAATATAATATATATATATATATATATATATTCCAGCAAAAACTATTATTTATTTGACTAGAATATCACTATTTTATATAAAAGACCAAATCCACATTTTCCCATGGTTTTCAAAATTTTACTAGAAAAATCATATTATTAAATATTTTATTAATGCAATAAAATTTAGCTTAGGGACAACTAGATAATGATCATATTCCTATAGCCAACCACAATCATGAACATATACAACCCTTCAATTCATCAAATCATCCAAATCATGCATACAAGCATAGATCTCAATTTATCAAAATATGATCTAACCCCTACTAGCATAAATAAGATCATGGCTTCAATAATCTAACATGAATATAAATCCTATTCACCAAAGGTGACATAATCTCTAGCATACTTCATCACAACTACTACATATGACATGGAGACATGCATTAAATCTCAAATCATCATACAATCGACCAAGATAATCCATCCATGCATAAATCCCATCTCCTTCATATTCATACATACATTCATGCTTCAATCTCAACAATATATATATATATATATATATATATACTTAAATCCTATCGCTATCCACCTACTATCATCATCATCCTAGAGCCATGAATCTAGAGTTTAAAAGAAAGGTTGAAGGGACTTACTTGGTTGATGAATGACTTGAAGGAGTTTAGAGTAGATCTCAACTCCTAGATGTCTAACTTTGTCCATGGGAGATGGCGAAAGCATGTTCATGGGAGAAAAAGTCATTCGGCCAAGAGAGGGGAATTTTCGGCCATGAGAGAGAGAGAGAGAGAGAGAGAGAGAGAGAGAGAATGAGAAAAATAAATCATTAGTATGTTTATTCACATAGGTTCTCATTAGAGATCAAGATTGGAGAAGATGAAGTTGTTAGAATAAATTTACCTTGAAGGTGTTCTTGACCTTAACAGAAATTTCTGGTTTTTTATCCAAAAGTGCTAGTTGGATTTTGGAGTTTGATGTTAAAAATGGTACGGATGGACTCACAACAATGAATAGATGAAATCTGGAATTTTTAGAGATAGTTTGAAGTGATTTGGAGAGGTATTAGGTGAAAGGAAGTAGTAGGTGTTCTTGGTGTAGTGTGTGTTCTTGAAGGTTGAAGAAAATTGAGAGATGGTAATGCGCAGCTGCTGAATTTTTGTTAGAGATATGGGTAGATGAATTTCTGTAGGGTTTAGGAGGTTGATTCTTTGATTTGGAAGGGAAAAGGAAAGGTTAGTTGTTACAATCTTTGAAGAATATTTTTAGGAAGTGAATTTGGAAACTAAATATTCTAAGAATATCTTGATTGTTGGATAGCTTTTGGAAATCTGCCATGGGTGATTGTTTGAGCAGAATTTCGTGGGATTAATGCTGAATTATGGAGGCTTATGGTGGCCAAAAGTAGGGTGTACAATGATGAAGAAGAAGTATGGTCCATTGAGCAAAATATTATGGAAGGTTACTAAATAAGATGGCTGAAATTTTGGAAACCAATCAAGCTAAATTGCAGAGATTTGTTTGAGAGATTTTTGGACAGCCATTAATGGAATTTCGTGCAGAAGTTCAAGGGGATCAATGGATCTCTGTTGATGGAGGTTTAAGGAAGGTTTTGACTGCTTACGTTTGGTGTTTTGGCTGGAAGAGAGATAGGAAACAAGCTGGACAAAAATCTGCACAGAAATTTCGCTGCACAGTGATTTTTTTGGCAGATTTTCGTCTGCTGTTCAAAGCCATTTTGCAGCGAGTTTTGAAGGGGATTTCAGGGGTATTCAAGGCTGATTTCCAGCCTTCTTTATGGAGGAAAAACATGGCTAAGGTTCTGTACAAAATCTGGGAGAAAACAGCTTGGTTTGGAGCTCTCAAAGCTGATTTTCGTACAGGAATTTTTCCTGTTTTCCTCCAACTTGTGCAGTCCGAAATTGGACAAACACTTTCAGGTTTCAAACTGATCCTAAAGACCATTTTTCTGGTAGCATTTGGGAGGGAATGTTGGCTAAAAATTTCGACCCTTTGAAGGTACAACAAGCTGGAAAATTCCAGCTCATTCTATGAAGAAAGATTAACTAAGCTAGAGGAAAATTTCAGCAAGCTTACTAGGGGGATTTTTCCTCTTGAAATTCCTCACAACTCTTCCATATTTTTCAGACCATAAGGAGTCTTTTACCAAGACATTTTGATCCTAAAAGACCTCAGTACTTTACTGAATTTTCTGGAAAGAAAAAGGCTAGAACATCTTGATCAAACCAATGAGTTGAAACTAAGGAAAACTAAAGATCAAGGAAAAATGATTCTCCCTATAAGAATTTCGAGAAGAGTAAAAGGAGTGGAATGAGGTTACTTTTATCATGTCTCTCCTAGAACATCATCACCACATTAATCTAGGCCCTTAAGGACAAAACCATACTTTCCCAAGCAAAATAAAATTTACTCAAGCTAAAGCTTCTATGATGGACTTTGAACCCAAGACCTCAAGAATTAATTCCAAAGCTCTAACCACTACACCACAACAACTCTTGTTGCTATTTCTACTAGAAAAATTATTTCCTATTCAATCCACAAGCTATCTCCTTATTTTCACCTCGGGCAAAAATTACCATTTTGCCCTTCTCACTCAATAATCATAATCAAGCCCTCTAGACTATAAAACATAAATTCAATGCACATAAAATCATATAAAAATATATTTAAACGTGCAATAAAATATGATATGCATCCCAACACCCTTACTCTAAGGTTGGTTTTGGCTGGGGTTTCACAGAGAAACCTTTAGAATGAGAAGAAAACCTTGTGTTGTCTTAATAATTTTTCTTGGATAAAAGTGTTTTGCTTAAGGACAAGCAAATCCTCAAGTGTGGGGGTATGTGATAGGGGTTAAAATCACCATTCTTTTCTTAGTTATTTGAGACTGTTTTAAGATACATTTGTTGTAATAACTAGGCATATTCCTTCCTATTTGACATTTTACTTGTACAAGGAGTGTTTGGCGAATATGTGCAAATTTAAGTAAAAATCGAGCAAAAAGTACGCAGAACTAGAATGTACCTGGCGCCAGGTGATAGGGCCTAAATTAGTCATATATTTCCAAGTTATTTGAGGTCATTTTGTGATACATTTTGTTCAATAACTGGTCATATTCCTTCATATTTGAGATTTTACCATTGGAAAGGTATTTTGTGCATTATTTCAGATTTTAAGGGTAAAATAAGGCAAAAACGTCACTAAACATAATAGAGACGACGCCGGCCAAGATAAGAGAACTGGTGCCAGTCACGTGCTGTTGGCATGTATTTTGAGACGATAAAAAATCGATAAAAACAGAATGGAACATAACCGAACCGGCACCGGCTAGGAGGCTAAAAGCGGCGCCAACTACAATTTGGAAGAGTTGGCACAAAAATCAAGAAAAATTGATGAACGGATGGAGAAATAGACCACAACCAGCGCTGACCTTAGGCAGGACAGGTGGTGTCGGCTGTGCACTGGTACTGAGGTGGTGCCTCAATTTTCATGCGTATTTTTGGCAATTTCCAGAGTTTTAGTACTTTCCTACTTTTATTTGGCCAGAAAGCCTAGAGGGATGAATTTAGGTACTTTTAAAGTCTATAAATAGAGGGAAAACACAAGATTAAACAATGAATTCACAAATCAAAACACAAATCACTCAAAATCAAGGAGGAATTCATTAAATCAAGGAGGATTGTACAAGAGGGTCTACGATGGAGGAAGAATGAGGCTTGTCTATGAGTGCTTTCTTTTAACTTTGTTTTCTTTTCTTGAACAATGATGTATTAATTGTTTTATTATAATTTGATATTGTTTTAGGTATTCATGATTTTTAGAGTTACTTTGATCTTTTAATTAATTGATTGTTATTCCTGGTATTTAATTACTTATACTGATTACGAGATTAATTTGTTGTTTCTTTCTATTAACTTACTTGAAAAAGAGGTGATAGTGGTCTCAATTCATTAATTTCATATTTGTTGTCTATTAACTTGCTTGAAAAGGAGGTTAATTACTAAGAATTGGGTAATTAAAGGTTAATTGATGTCTACCAGAATATGGATTCATTGGTTAATTTCATTTTTTGAGTTTGCCAGAATATGGAAATTTAATCAAGGATTGTGTTTAATGCATCTTTTGGGTGAATTAGTTGAGACAGAATATGTGATGCTAATTTGTCGGGAAGATAGTGATTTCATGGATTGAAAAAGAAGTGAATCTATCTTAATCCTTCATGATGCTAAAAGAATGATTAGTTATGACAATGATTGGGTACTGATCATGGTTGTCAAAATAATGGTTTGAGTTACATAATTCTCCATCATTGACCTGTATATACTCTTTTACTTTATTTTATTTTATTTTTCCTTTGTTATTCTTTTTCCCTTTATTGAGTCGGTTACACAATGAAAGAAAAGTGATTAAGGCATACTTGTTCCTTGAGGATCGACACTCGTTTTAAACCCTATGCTATGCTTAATGATGACTACGCTTGCTCATATGTGTATTTTGGGGTTAATATTTTAATTTAACTTGATTGGGAACGTGATTATTTTTATATGATTTTTATACCCAAATTCGAACACATCACCAGGCCCAGCCAGTGGACCTGGCACCGGGTCCAATCTGTCCAGCAGCGGAGATAGAACGAGCTTTAGGGATTTTTCCAGAATAGACCTAGTGCCAGGTCTGGCAAGTGTACTTGGCGCTGGGTCCATTTTGCTTGCTAAGGAAAAGACGGCCAAAAACAGAGCAAAACAGAGAAAGAATAGAATGTACCTAGCGCCAGGTAGATTCTGGAGGCAAAATTTCTGTACGTGAAATTAGGGCTTATCAAAGGATTTTGGTATTTTCCTATTCCTACTCGGCCAAGACTTCCTCGGCCATGAAATAGGCATCTAAGAGGCCTATAAAAGAACAAGAAAACATAAGGGTTTGGGATATATACAACTAAGAGAGGTGAATTAAAGAATAGAAATTCTGATTTTCTCATTAAAGGAGGAATTCACCCAAGCTAAAGAGGATTGTTCAAAGGGAGTCTTTAGGGAAGAAGAAAAAGGCTTGTCTATAAGTGCTTTCTTTTCTCTTTGTATTTTTTTCCTTAGCAATATGTATTCAATTTTTCATTGTAATTTAGCAATATTTTGGGATTCATGATTTATGCATCAATTTAACTACTTGATCATTTGATTGTTGTTCTTAGTATTTGATTACTTGTTTTCCTTACGGAGTTAGTTGATTAGATTTTGTTAACTTACTTGAAAAATGGGTTAGTACTGGCTTAAATTAATTAATTTCATATTTGTTATCTCTTAACTTTATTGAAAAGGGGGGTTAATTGTTTAGAACATTGGTAATCAAAAGTTAGTTGATGATTATTATAATATGGATTCATTGCATAATTTCATGTTTTAAATCGCCTAGAATATAGGGGTTTATTGAAGATTGATTTTAATGCATCTTTTGGATAAGTTAGTCGAGATAGAATATATTCACTAATTTAACTAGGAGGTAGTGATTCCATGGATTGCAAACAAAATGGGTCTATATTAAATCCTTCATGAGACCAGGATAATAATTGATTATGATCCATTGTTATATTTTCTTGGATACTTGTCTAAATTACATAAACTTACATCCTTGAGTTGTATATGTTTCTTTTATTTTTATTTTTTATTATTTTATCACTTTATTTGGGTCGGTTAAACAATGAAAGAAAAATGATTAGTATGTACTTATTCCTTTGAGGATTGATACTCGTTAATTTCCTGTACTATGCTTGTATTGAGTATACTTGCTCACATGTATTTTGGGATTAATGTTTTAATTAAAAATTGATTAAGGGATGGATTTAAAATGGATGATTTTATATATTAAAAATTTACGCATCAGTAAGACCTCAAGTGGATGCAAACAATTTGGAAATCAAACAATTGTTAGAGTATTAAAATTTATTGCATTATTTTTTAATACATGGAATACATGTAGACTGTCTAAAGCAGCTAAACTTTGGAGATATATATTTCACTCTGCATATGTTCATTCTGAGTTTTGTAAGCTTTGGATTTTAGCATTAGAATTTGATTGCATTGCTTGCTTTAATTTTTTTTTAAAGGGTAACAATCTCACAGTCGGAATTGGTGATGGTTATTAATCAACACATTTTACTCATTTTTAACCAACTTCAACTTGTATGCTCTTCAGCTAAGAAACTTGACAGCATGTCTAGGCAAAGCCAGCGTTTAAATGTTGTTCCTACTGTTACTATGCTTGGAGTAATGAAGGTATGTCTTGTTGGTGCAACAAGAGGGCATGCATTGCTCAAGAAGAAAAGTGATGCTCTAACAGTGCAAACAATCCTCAAGTGGAAGCAAAAAATTCACACAAGACAAGTCACAAGCATTATCAAGGAGTAAGAATAAAGAGAAAAGACATGTAAATGGATAGAAATCCTCAAAGACAAAGTAATGATTGATTAGCACTTATCATAATTAATTATTATCTTAGCACCACGAAGGAACTTAAGATTCAATTGTTTCCTAAGTCATGAATTCAATTAAATAGAATCCACATCTATCCTAATCTTTGGAATCACTATCTCTTGATTAATTTAGAAGATTTCTCAATCGAACTAAAATAGCCAAAAGATGCATTAAACTCATACATCATAAACATGGAATTAGCCAATGACCCTTTGCTCGAGGTGAAATCAACTAATCGTTGATCACCTAAGTTCTTTAATCTTAATTTCGTTTTCCAAGTCCATTAGATTTAACAAATACAAAATCAAATCAATAAACTTCTAACATCATTTCCCAAGTCAATTAGAAGAAAACACATCAATAACGAATGATAACAAATAATCAAATACCAAATATAGTAATCAATTGATCAAATAACTAAAATCATTACAAAGTCATAAATCCAAAAACATACTCTAAATACAATTAAAATAATTAAAACTCAAATTATCAATAAATTACAAAGAAGAGAAAAAGAAACCACTTATAGACTTGTAAGCATTCTTCTTCTTTCTTGAAACTTTCTTGAGCTACCTCTTCTTCTTTTTCAAGAATTCTCATTTGATCCTCCTAAATCTTAGTGTTTCTATAGGAGTTTAGTTTCCTATGGGTTTGCAAATCCCAAATGTGAAAATTGACTCAGAGATGTTATTCTCTTATATGTATAGGTGATCTAATTGCCAAAAAGTGTGTATAAGAGTCCTTTTCCATGGTTGAAAGAGTTCCCAAAAGAATCAAACTGAAATTGCCAAATTCTGCTTGGAAAAGGAAAATTCTCCGACACTGATCAGAATGGACCTGGTTCAGGTCCATTCGACCTATCTGGCACTAGGTCCAATCTGTTTCTCCTTAAAATTGTTACTTTTCCAGAATAGACCTGGCACCTGGTGCCTTAATTGTTCATGGCGCCGAGTCTAATCTGGAATCTTTCGCTTTTTCCTCGAAATATACTTAAATCTGTACAAATTTGTCATGAACACTTTTTAGAAGCAAAATATCAAATAGGAAGGAATATTCCTAGTTATTACAACAAAAGTATCTCAAATTAACCTCAAATAACAAGAAAAATAGTGATGATTTTAGCCCCTATCAATATTCAGGCTAGAATTAATTAATTTTTTGGAGGAAATTGGCACTAATTCCATACTCTAGAGCAAATGAGATATTGTATGGTGAAAGGAGTTTATTGTATTGATGTTTACTATTGAAGGGTTCATGTCAAGTCACTTAACTTTCTGGACTTTTGGGTGGTCATAATGTACTACTAGGTGCTACTCATGATCTGCTAAAGATGAATTTATCAATTAGAAAATTAATAAATCAATCTTAATTAGAATTAATAAGTTAATTCTAATTATTATGAATTGTTAATCTTAAAGATGTTTGGATTAATTCATATTTCGTTACCAATAGACCAAGAAGCCTAATAGGTTATATACAATAGAGGATTAAGAACTCAATATGTTATTTGATAGCATTACAAGGTTAATTGTGAGAAGAAGAGTTATTGTGGTCAAATTATAATTAGTTATAATTCAAGGGCCAGATGACAATTATAAGAACATATGGGTTCTAATTGGAATAAAGAAAGTTTTTTTTTTTTTCCTTTCAAAATTAGGAAACACGCATGCATATATATTGATATATGCCACAGGGTTCCTAGTGCGTGTTTTTCCAATCACGAGAAAATACATACAGAGAAGCCGTTTCTTCTGTGAACTTCTTCTTCTTCTCATATACCCTAGCCGCCTTATATTCCTTGCTAGCACTAGAGTTAGGAAATTCTTTATTTCTTTCCTCGTGTGGATTCTATTGGAGGCAAAACTGCCTTTTGTTTGCAGTGGCTTTGATTGAATAATAGGAAGAAAATTATTTTTCGATTGAGTTGTTGGATCGTGCCTGTCAATCACGAGAAGAAAATTTTAATTAATAGAGCCGACACCAAAAAGGTATATTCTCTTACCTTATTATTTGATCTGTAATCGCATATAAGTGATTCGTTAAGTAGTTTCTCGGGTTTTTATCCGCCGTGTAATCTGATTACATGAATGAGTTGCTAACAGTGGTATCAGAGCCTCCATATAGGTAGTTTATGGATCTTTGTTTCTTATAAAATTGTTTCATGTTTTTCTCTGTATTTCTATGAAAGCAGTTTCATAGTTATTTGAAATCTCTGTTTGAGTTTTTCCTTTCATTCTGGTTTATTTTTTGAATGCATTGGGTTTCTATAAAATGGTTATTGTAGGTTCTGGATGCAACGCATACTGTCTCTATAAAGGTTATAGCAACTATTTTGAAAACCAGATTAATTGTGTTTTGGTTTTTCATGAGAAAGAAAATTTATTTTCTGAACATGTTGCATTTTGTATAGAGATTTATTTTTGTGTTATGCTTGTCTCCATCTGTGTTGGTTTTGTTTTCTGTAAATAGAATATCTTTTCATATGAATTCTAAGAACATAACAAAGATGGAATTTACTTAGAGAAGTGTTCTCTGAAGTTGCCGCAGAAGGTTGAAGAAGAAAGCTTCATAAATTGTTTCTGGAAAGAAAAAAAAAAAAAGATTTGGTGCTAAGCCGGCAACAGCTTTTTGAAAGCCAGCCATGGCTTAGGCACAAATAAAACCCAAGCCAGGCTAGATTAGTGTAAGCTATAGCAGCTATTTTTTTTAAAAAAAAAATTAAATTACAATGGCCATAGCTGCGTGGGGCTACGATCATGCTACGGGTGGCTTGGGCAATTTTATGCCCAAGCCGCGGACCAAGCACTCACTGGCTTGGTGGGTTAAAAAAAAAAAAACATAGCTTTTTCCTTAAGGCCCGTAGAATTTTACCTCTTCAGAAAGTACCCAATGTTTTCCCAAAAATTGGTTTTGAGACTAATGAAGTTAATCTTCAAAATAATGATTTTAGAAATTAATATATTTTCTAAAATATTGATTTCAGATTTTATATTATTTTAATTTCTAAATTTTGATTTTAGAAATTAATATATTTACTGAAATATTAATTTTATAATTTATTTTATTCTTCCAAAATAGTGATTTTTGAATTATATGCTATGTTTAATTTTACTTTGAGCATGAAGTTAGCATGGTGGTTTGGTCATACACTATGGACCCAACTAAATTGTTCATGCATTTTATCGCTTTGGTTCTGAATTAAATAGGGTCAGCATACCCCGACTTCTCTATTTTTCTTGTGTTATTTCTCTTTTCATCTAACTCTTCTTGAATATAACTCGAGGTTTCTTTATTAAGATTTTATGTAATTATATTACATAGGTTAGATAGGATTAGAATTTTTTACAAGTCTAAAAGAAGGTGGTCAAGACAAAATGGAAAATCGTACGATTTTCTTCCTATATCAAGCACGAACACTTAAAGATTGATCAAATTAATTTCCTTTGTGGCTCAAGAAAATTAATTTAGTAAATTCCAGAACCAAACCATGTTATTATTTTGCTATGTACCAATATGTTGATATTATGCCTGCAATGCAAGAGACCACTAATATAACAAATCTCTCAACTAATATTAAACATAATGTCTTCCATTAATATAGCAAGAATAAAGAGTTCTTTTTCGAGACTAGGTTGTTCGGCTAACCCCAAGCCTACTTGACATTGAGCATGTTCAAGCTATGGAATTAAATTCCTAATTAATGGGTTGAGTTTAACTAATTTCTTTATCTTTGCTAGGCTAACTCAAGCATAAAGAAAATTAGAGGAAAGATTGTGTTAGCTTAAAGCTTTAAGATTAAAAGATATTAATCACCCAAAGAACTCGTAACTATATTCGGTGTAATTGGTATTGGATAGCTACTATTGAACTTAAGGATAGTTTGTTGGGCAAACCTAAGGTCATTCTTAAGGAATTTGAATACTAGCCCACTAGGAAATCTTCCAATGAGCTTTCTCGGATCAATAGTGAGGGCTATTAGTTTGAGTAAATTAGTGAAATAATAATGCGCTTAATTACAGACCTTATTATTTGCATTACATATGCATACACATTTTGTTAATTTCTCTATCTTTATATCTTGGTCATCTACATCATATCCACCAACCTTAACATATGTAGCATCTTGGAAACAAATAAACTTACTAAGTAAAATTTTCTGAATTGGTATAGTAACTTGAGAATTGTTCTCAAGTCGAAAAAGTTGCTCTACATGCTAGAGGCTCATATTCCGCTACCACTAGCTTAGGATGCTTATGCTGATGAGCATGCTATCCACAAGAAGCATAAAGAGGATAGTGACACAGCATCTTATGTGATCCTAGCGTCAATGACCCAAAAATTGCAAAAATAGCATGAGCATATAGATGCTTATTCGATTATTTTACATCTTCGAGAGTTATTTGATGCGCAAGCCATAACAGAGAGATATGAAATCTTGAAATAATTGTTTATTTTTAAAATAGTTGAGAGTACTTTTGTGGCCACTCATGGGCTAAAAATGTTGGGCTTAATTGAGAAGCTTAGGTCTTTTAGGTTCGTAATAGAAAACGAATTGAGTATTTATTTAATTCTGCAATCGTTACAAAGTAGTTTTTCGCAGTTTGTGATAAACTGCCAAATGAACATGATTGAGTCCACTATAATAACACAACATCGTTAAAAATGTTGGAATTAATTCTACAAAGAGGATAGTGACACGGCATCTTATGTGATCCTAGCGTTAATGACCCCGAAATTGCAAAAATAGCATGAGCATATAGATGCTTATTCGATTATTTTACATCTTCAAGAGTTATTTGATGCGCAAGCCAGAATAGAGAGATATGAGATCTCGAAATAATTGTTTATTTCTAAAATGGTTGAGAGTACTTTTGTGGCCACTCATGGGCTAAAAATGTTGGGCTTAATTGAGAAGCTTAGGTCTTTTAGGTTCGTAATGGACAACAAATTGAGTATTGATTTAATTCTGCAATCATTACAAAGTAGTTTTTCGCAGTTTGTGATAAACTGCCAAATGAACATGATTGAGTCCACTATACCCGAACTGATAAATCTTCTGAAGACTGCAAAATCCTATATGTAGAAGGAAATCAATGCAGTTATGTTGGTAGAATCTTCCTCTTCTAAGAAGAAAGTTTTCAAGAAGAAGAAGAAGGTTTCCACTAAGCCTAAACGTGGCGTAAAGAAGAAGGAGGCAACTCCTAAAGCTCATGTCATCATTAAAGTAAGATGGTGAAGTAAGAAAACAATGAAAACATGCACGCACATTGGAAACCATAAAACTAAAAATGCACAAAGGGCAGCAGAAAGCAAAAATATTTTATACCTTTAGGCTTGAATGTTGTTTTTGGTGCCGAAGTTGATGATGAAATCACAAGGACTTCCTTATGCTTGGAAGATGTCTTTGGATCAAAACCTGCGATTCTTCAGCTGCGTCTTGCTTGCATGAATGCAAAGCCTTTGTTTCTTAGAATATTCCATAGCCCAATAAATGTTGGTGAAACAATTTAGGCGAGGAAGGTCAAAACTTCTTGATCTTTTGCTATTAATTAGCAAAATCAAGAAGTCTGAGAAAAAGGATAAATATGAGAAATAGAAGAAGAACAAAGGCTTCTGGGATTTTTTTCCCC
This sequence comes from Voacanga thouarsii, assembly GCA_026120185.1. Taxonomy (NCBI): domain Eukaryota; kingdom Viridiplantae; phylum Streptophyta; class Magnoliopsida; order Gentianales; family Apocynaceae; genus Voacanga; species Voacanga thouarsii. Next base: position 1,755,067 of record JANUWF010001059.1, on the reverse strand, counting down.
CCCATAAATGAGTGTGTTCCCTGTCCTCACAAAACACACAACTCACAAAGAAAACCAAAACACCGGGGTTTTGATATTTCAAAACACCTGGAAGCTATCAATAGAAGAGGTTCAGCTTAGCCTAAACTTTTTGATTTCGTGAATTAAAAAAAAAAACCTTTTTTTGGTTCGAGCAATTGGCCCATTTTTATTATTTTTCTTAGACCCAATGAGCCAAAATAATAAAAATTAATTATTTATTTTCAGGCCTATAAAATTAACCCAATAAATAATTAATGAGCCCAAATAAATCAAAATAATTATTTAAGCCGTTTTATCTAGTTTAGGCCCAGGTTAATTTTCTAATTGTTCAATCTGGGCTTAGGCCCAAAATAATTAATTAACCATGTAAACTAGATAATAAATTTAGTTTAATTTCTCTCGTTCTTTTATTTTATTATAGTCAAAAAATAAATTAGACTTCCTAAATAAAATAAAATTCTTTTAATCGAGACCATTTCCTCGACCCAAAATTAATTAGGACTTATAGGCAACTCCGAGGACAAAAAAGAGATATTGCTTTGGCTGTTAAAATGACCAAAATACCCCAGCTATATAAATAGCAGTATTTCACATTTTAAATAGTTTCTAATATCACCATCAGGAAATATTGACCCCAAAGACAATGTTGTATTCACTATGTCACCGACCTACTGCTGAAATGACTAAAATATCTCTCTATATATCGTCGTGTATTTAAAGAGGAAAATGTGTATTAGCACCTCTCTAAAAGACATCTACTATCATGAGGCTTCTAGTCTAATGATCCACGACTTCTTGGAATATTTTCGCTTTCCAGGGGAGCTAAAGTAAAAATCTAAGTCATGTGTCCTCAAGACCCTGGATAATTAGATCATTCGAACAACCTCAATGGGCAATATAGTGTAGAAGTTATCTTGTATAATTCTGTCTTAACTAATTAGTTACATATACCCAACATACAATATTGGTTTTACTGAAGAACCTCAACTATAGTATATTAAAGTATACACTTCCCATCAACTCATACTCAAATGGTAGAGTACAAGTCCACGTTGTAGCGGTAGTAATCTAAGTTTCTACCATATAGTACTTTTACAAACCACTACTGCAGGTCCAAATCTACATATTCAAAATACATTTGTGTTATAAATGAGAAGACTACTAATTGGATAAAGATAAGCTATTACCTATTTAGAATTTATAACACAATAACCTTACCATGATGTGATTCTCGTTCTCGTCATTCGGTTAAGAACAATAGTTTATGTGTTAAGTAACCCATGATCCATACCTTACTATGAAAGACCTCTATTCACACGAACCATTTACTTAAATACAATGGGTCTTTTCTAATGAAAATTGTATACAAAAATAAAGAAGATTTCACAAATAATTTCTAAAAATAATACTTTTATTAATACAAGCCAAAATTACATTAGAAACCTTATCTATGAGGGCATACAACCCAATAGATGATCCATTGGAGGCGCTACTGCAAGACCTACCTGGAGACTGTCAAGAATAAAAATGAGAAGGAGAAGCTCATGGGCACTTCTACTTCCACTATTGGTATGGTTATGATTGAGATTAATTTTGCCTTTAGAAATGAGATATAGGTATTGGATTACACATGTGAATCTCATTTATGGAATAATTTGCATGGACTAAAGGATAGCAGAAGGCTTGAGAAGTGCGATGTGGATTTACATGCTGCAAATTGTGCAAAGGTTGCTGCACTTACTGCGGGAATTTATCAGCTATCCTTACCTTCTGGATTAGTCTTAGAACATTCAAAATGTTTTTATGTAACTATTTTACTTAAAATATTATCTCAACCACTTGTTTAGACATAAATGGTTTTTATTTAATATTCAAGGATAAAAGTTGTTCTATTTTATTAAATGGTATCCAAATATGGAAATGCAACTTAGATAAATGGTTTGTATTTTCTAGACATGAATGATTCAATTCTCAACATAATTAACAAAAAAAAAAAATAGATAACTCAACCTTATCTTTCTTATGGCATTATCGTTTAGGCCATATAAATGAGAATCATATTTTTAAGTTATACAAGCTCGATGACTTAGGGTCATTTGATTACGAATCATATAGTTCATGCAAATCTTGTTTTCTTGAAAGAATGGCTAAAACTCCCTTTTCAAGAAAATTGGAGAGGGCAAAAGAGTTATTAGAACTTATATATATATATATATATATATATTGATATATGTGGCCCAATGTTTATACAAGCAATAGGAGGTTATCACTATTTCATAACATTTGCCAACAATGATTCACAGTATGGATATTTATATTTAATGAAAGACAAAAATAAGGACTTTGACAGGTTTAAAGACTTCAAGAATAATGTAGAGAAATAACTTGGTAAAAGTATTAAAACTCTAAGATCCGATCAAGGAGGTGAATACTTAAGCCAAGAGTTTCAAAGTTATCCTAGAGATATTGAGATATTATCTTAATGGACTCCACTATATATACCTCAACATAATGATACATCTGAAAGAAGGAATCGAATCCTTCTAGATATGGTACAGACCATGATGGTTTTTGCAGGCCTAGTAAAATTAATTTGGGGGTATGCACTAAAGACTGTCATTTATATTTTAAATAGAGTTCCATAAAAAATGGTTGACACTACCTTATTTGAGCTATTCTTTGGCAAGAGACCGAAGTTGTCTCACATGAGAATATGGAGTTGCACTGCCTTTGTCAAAATGCCACAAATAGACAAACTTGAGCGTAAGTCTGACAATGTTTGTTTGTGGGATATCCGAAAAAATCTTTCAGGTATTACTTCTATCTAACTTCTGAAAACAAAGTGTTTATTTTGAAGTATGTTGTCCTCTTAGAAAAGGAGTACATGCTCAAAGGGGATAATGGGAGTAAAATTGAACTTAGTGAAGTTCGAGAAGAATAAATAAATATGGATCAACCATCTAATCCCACATCTATTGAGAGAATAGATGAATCTTCATCTACACATGAATATCATAAGTCAAGTAGGATATGTGTGGTGCCTGAGAAATATGAATTTCTCATAAGTGATCATAATAACTTATTGATTATAGATAAAGATGAGCTTACTACTTATAAGGACGTTCTGAAAATGTCAGAATCTAACAAATGGCTCGAGGTAATAAAATTAAAGATGGATTTCATATATGACAACCAAGTATGGATTTTGGTTGACCCACCAAAAAGAATCAAACCTTTTGGGTGCAAATGCATTTTCAAAAGAAAAGTCGACATGGATGGTAAAGTAGTTACCTATAAAGCACGACTGGTTGATAAAGGTTATCGTTAACAATATGGTATTGACTACGACGAAAACTTCTCACCAGTTGTTATGCTGAAATCCAGAAGAATACTCCTATTAATTGCAGCCCATTATGACTATGAGGTTTGACAAATGGATGTGAAAATAGCTTTCCTAAATGAAAATCTGACTGAGGAAGTCTATATGATATAACCTAAGAGTTTCACATCCAATGATAACACAAAAATGTGCAAGCAGCAAAGGTCTATTTGTGGACTTAAGTAAGCTTCTAGGAGTTTGAATATGCATTTTAATAAAATAATTAAAGAATTTGATTTCATACAAAACATGGATGAACCTTGTGTATATTAAAAGGATAATGGGAGTGTAGCTGTTTTCCTATTGCTTTATATAGATGACATATTGCTAATAGAAAATGATATATCTGTCCTTCAATCAATAAATGCTTGGTTATCTAAGAAGTTCTCTATGAAAGGCCTTGGAGAAGTAGCCTATATTTTTGGAATAAGGATTTATAGAGATAGATAAAAAAAAAAGGTTGCTAGTGTTGGGGATATGACTTAAAACAATTTGTACTTATACTATTGCCGTTATGTAATTTGTATTAATATGAGGCATTTGTTTCCATGAATAGTGCATTTAGTTTTATGGTTATCAAGTACGTGACTTGATAGTAAAACCTTATAACAAATATAATGACTATTCTTAAAATCGTCCCTAATCGATTATTATTAGTGGAACAATAATAAATTAAAATTAGTATGTTTGTGACTTGATGTCTACGTTTTACTGGTCATAGATATATGGGATATCAAGTAAAAACATAAATAAATGTTAGAGAACATTGTATTGGACATGACCTACTGTGACAATACTTCATGGGATATGTCATAAGTACTTTCTAACCATAATGATATTGGAAGTACTTCAACTTGAATTCATCATAGTTTTCTACTTAATAAATTTTATATCTTGACGTTGTCTAAAGTTATTTTTAACCAGATAATAAAAATAGACTACTATTGATATAGAATAAACCAGGGAGAGGAATATGTTTGATAGTGAAGAAATCTACGTCTCTCATTCTTGGGAGAGAAGTCCTTGAGCCCCTTAATAAGTTAGAATGTTAAAATGCACGGTCGTGCTCAAATATGTTAATTTGAGATATTGATTTCATTTGTTTGAACATTCCACTATGAGATCAAGAAATAGTTGATTAAGCTTAATAAGGATGACATGCTCCATGCCTGATGCTTAATTTGGATATCGTACGATAAAAGGACTAAATATGAAGTTATGGTTTAGTTCAAAGAAATCATTAATCTTCATTTAACCTGGATATTTAGAATGTTTTGCTAGAAATTGCTTATAACTTTTGGGCCATTTAAATGTCATTGGACATATTTCCAGTGTTAAATGGACATATAGGGTCACACATTAAGTGAAAACGTTAGGTTATTTTTCGGGTGTCCAGGTTCAATGTATTTGGAAATGTGTCTACGTTCATCGAATCTAGAAAAATGACCAGAAACAATAAATTTGGAAGTATCTCCACATTTGATGTATCTGAAAGATGTCCAGATTATAAGAACATAACACTGTAAATTAATTAATTAAATTACCAAGATAATGGTTGAATCTTATCATATCTTTTTAAAATTTAATTTAAACTTAAAATAAGATATGATGAGAGTTGGACTCCAAAAAGTTTGTGTGGATTTAAAGAAAACCCTAGCTATCTTCTTGGGGTAGACTTCTCATAAAATTTTTGTGCTTCCATAACAAAAAAATTTAGCCTTTCAAAAACTCTAAGCACTAGCACTCCCGAGTTACTAACTAAGTTCACCGTGTGCATCCGATATAGGACATTCACACATTGCAGCATCTGGTGATCGTCCAAAGTGCACATACCCCTAGAAATTTGAAGGCAGAAGTATTATTTCCAGCAATATGAGGTAATTCCATAAACCCTTAATCGACCTAATCGTTTAGCCTGGGTTCTCGAAAATTCGTTGATATTTTTTGCAATTAGAAGTCCACAAAATTCCTAATCGCTAGGTCTTTCGAAGTCTACATGTATAGACAAAGTTCTAAAGAAGTTTAGCATAGATTAATCCAAAATGGGATTCTTACACATGAAACATGGGGTAAGCCTTTCGAAATTAATGTGTCCTAAGACACAAGATGAAAGAGATCACATTAGTAGAATACCATATGCATCTACAATTGGTTCTATCATTTATGCTATGATATGTACTAGGTCGGATGTATCTTGTGCTTTAAGTTTTATGAGTAGATACCAGTTTGACCCTGGAGAGGGTCATTAGACGACTATAAAAAATATCCTTAAGTACTTGCAAAGGATTAAGGACGTATTCTTGGTATATGGTGAAGGTATTTGAAAGTAAATGGTATACCGATGCTAGTTTTCAATCTAATAAAGATGATTTCAAATCACAGTTTGTCTACGTATTTACATTGTATGGAAGGGCAATGACTTTGAAAAGTTGCAAACAAGATACGATTATTGACGATTGAAGCTAAGTACAAAGCCACTTCTGAAGCAGCTAAAAAGCAGTTTGGATTAGGAAGCTCGTCACGGAACTTGGAGTGGTTCCTTGCATTATGGATCCAATATCTTTGTATTATGACAACAATGATGCCATTGGACAAATAAAGGAGTCACGGTGCTACTAGCGATCCAAGCCTGTACTTAGGTATTTTTATTTAATTAGGGAGATCATTGATAGACGTGATGTAAAGATAGAGAAAAGTCACATGGATAAGAACATTGCTGACCCACTCACTAAAGCACTACTCCAAAAGGAACACAATAGGTAAGTTGAGTCATTTGGTACTCGATACATAAATGATTGGCTTTAGTACAAGTGAGAGTTTGTTAGTATTAAGCTCTAGAGACAATCACATGTATTTTATATATTGCATATTTGTTCAATAATATAAGGTATTCTTTATCTTTCAATTTTTTTTATTTATACTTTCGTGTGAATATAACAATTAGATAAAGCCTAAAATGCAACATTGTGTTAAGAAAATCATGATACAGATCGTGATGTAAAGTTCCTACTACACTGGATATTTTTTGTATTTGAATTATCCCTGGTCATAGTATTAATGAGATACAACATCATTAATGCGTTAAGACTAGTATGTGTTATACTTCCTAATTTGATCAGGCGGTGGTTTTCACATCATGTGTTTTGTGATACTCAAAGTTAACACCTGGATGCTTCTTATTTGAAAAAGTACATTGGATGACCTAGCTAGGGAATAATCATATAGATAACTATTTAATACTAGTGATAGAATCTAATACAAGCTCAAAAGAACCAAAATTTGAAAATTAAACTTAAGAACAAGAATTAAGTATTGGTCACCCAATCCTCTGCCAAAATGCCCACAAAATAAGAACCCTAGGTGATTTAACAACTAGAACCCAAATTCTAATAGGATTTATCCAACTACTTCAATACCCAAACACCTTTGAGTCTACAAAGAATTCAAGAACAAGTGGGATGGAGAAAAGTAGGCACCCTTCTAGGTTTCCTAACAAGAATACTAGGCAAGAATGAAATCTACCTAATACCCAAGATGAAGAAATAAGTTGGATTAACCCAAGGATTTTAAAGACTCTAAACAAAGGTGAGCCTAATTCCTTTGTTGGTCATAAAAGGAAGAACTAAGGAGGAATCGTCCTCTCCAAGAGTTCAACACTCTTATTCAAAATCTGAAATCTGCATTCTATTACAAAGAGGCTATAATGGGGTATTTATAGGCCCCAACTTTCCGTAACTAATTAGTAAATAAAGCATAGAAATTAGATGGCCTTAATATAAGTTTTTAGGCCATATTACACGTCTTAAAATAGGTTAAGACATAATAAAAGTCATGGAATGTATTTGGGAGCAAAACAGAACAAAACAAGAAAATTCAATAAAACTACGCATGGCTCGAATGGACCCGGCACCGGGTCTAAGGACTACTCCCAACACCGGGTGTAATCTTCCCAGTGGCTATTTTTTTTTTTTTCAGATTAGTGCCAACGCTAGGTCCTTCACTCTCCACTGGTGCTGGGTAGGCTCTGGGCATCCTCCCCCTTTTTGTTGCACTTCAAAACTTACTGTTTGGACTTCTATTCCATTTCTATGTGTTTTTTTTATCCTTCAAATGAAATGTTTATCGTCTTGAGCTCTTCTTGATACTTCTTTGGTTTTCAATCTTTGTTTAAAGATTAGCTTGATCATCTACATGGATTATTGCTTGTGTTGTGCGTCCTTTAGCCCTTCCTTTACTATCCATCTCTTCAGAATCTTCTTAGCCTTGGGTTTGTTGAATTTATTACCTTGAAAACTCCCTTGATTCCTCTTGAATGTTGCTCCTACCCATAGCACTATGATGTGTGATTTTGTCCTTCTTCTCCGTTCTTGAAAATGGCCTTCATGCCTAATTTGATTCCTATTGTTTCCCCTTCTTGAAGATGATTCATCCTTGAATCAATACCTACATTACAATTTAAACAAAACATTTTGTGTGAAGGTAAAATATTTAGTTTTGGGTCCGCAACAACTCCCTTGTTTTCTATCTTCTCAACCCAAGCCCTCAACCTTATTTTACCTTTGTGATACACGCTTAAGAGCACTAAACTTTGTGTTTGTATCTCTCCATGCTCTTTTACTCTTCTTTCTTCTCCTTTTACCTCAAGTTCTTTTATCTCAACCTTCTTCTCTTTTAGTTCATTCTCTCTTCTTTCGTTTTCTTTTCTTTCATACTTCTTTCCTTCCCTTTTCTCTCTCATTTTCCTTTCTTTTTCCCTCAAAAGATTTTGATCTTTTGTAACCTCACTAGGGGACATTGGATGTAAGGTAAACTTCTTTCCCTCTTTGCTCAACGCATAAGTGTTTTTCTTCTCCCATTGTGCATCATCTCTCTATTATACATCTAAGGCCTTCCCAATAACAACTCTTCAACAAGCATGAGCATCACATCACAAAGTACCTCATCTTCATAATTCCTCATGCTTAATGTAACCTTGGCTTATTTGTTTACCTTCACCTCGCCACAATCATTGACCCATTGAAGCTTGTATGGCTTAGGATGCTTTATGGTCTCTATACCTAACTCTTCCACCCATGTAGTATTGATCACATTTGCACAGCTTGCACAATCTATCATCAAACTACATGGCCTTTGATTGATTTTACATCTTGAGAAAAAAATCTTTTCCCTATGGGAATCATCCATATCCTCAACGACATAAGTATCTAAGACTCTACTAGCAACACCAATTAGTGAATTTCTTTGCTCAACCACATTTTTCTTTCACCATCTACTCCATCTTTTGGATTTGTGGCCTCCCTAGAAAATGGTGTTTGTGTTTCACTTTTCACAACCTTACATTCTCTATCTTTCTTTTGTTGATGTGAGCTCTCTCCTAATTCATAGTTACTTGAAGCATTTTTAGGACCTTGACCTTTAGTATATATTTGATCCTCATCAACCACATTATCATCATGCTCAATTTGTAACACCCCGCTACCTAGGCTCGCCAAGGCCAGGGATGTCGCCCCGTCTAAAGGACAAGGGGTCTTTATAACTAGGACACACAAATATAATAGCAGAAATAAATGATACTTCAACTTAAAATTTATTACAACCCAAAAGAAATAATAATAAATCCAAGAATACTCAAAACAAATCCATAATAAAAATTCATCCGCTCTCAGCTCTCCCAACATTACACAAAATAAATCCTCAAAAAATTCTTCCAAGGCAGACAATATATAGCTACTCATGCCCACAACAGGATGGACCGAAAATCATGATAAAATGGTGGTGAGATAGAAATCTCAGTAAGTCCGTGTGTGCTTTGGGTGTTTAGTGAAAACAGTTCGTGTATGCAAAGTGTGAAACTTTTATAAGAGAAATACTGGCAAGCAATAACATTAGTCAAAAGCAAGAGTGGTGTTTTGGCTCTTCCAGCCATACATAATTTATAAGATTAACCACTCAAAAGAACGGATTATGGGTTACCACACGTTGGGCCCCATAACCGGATGGTCAGTATGCCGACTCTTTGTGCGTACTGTCGGTCAGAATGTCGACCCTTTTTGTAGACTGACAAAAGTAGGTGATCGGCCTACTAGGTAAGATACTCTTCCTTCTCTATACCCAAACAATAACCGGGTGTCCATTCCGACAGACCACAGTCACTTGACTGAAAACAAACTGCTAGCTCGGACCGGCACGACTCACTGGGCTGACATCTTATCCGGGAAGGACTCACCCCTCAGAGGTGGCCACCTACTGAGAGACTTACTCTAACCCTTCAAAGACTAGTCCTAGTAGTCCACCCTTACTGAGTACTCAATGACGTTTCCCACTTGGGATAAAATGAACAAAACGCTGTTCCACGTGATAATGGCAATTTATGGGTTTTCAAAGTCTTTAACAAAATTAGTTTTAGAAAGAGTTTGAGTTTGAGTAAATCTGCTCATTGGCTTTTAAATAATTCAAATGTTCGAAATAAGAAATGATTTAACCCTCAATTGCCTTTACATAAATGAGTGTCCATGCACTCTACACTTGGCTTACCATAATAAACATTTTGCATCAAACAGGTTTTATACAGGAGCTTACCTGATTCTTGCTCACAATAACAAGGTCTCCAATGGTAGACCTAACCCCACATGGGCAAATACAAATCACAATCAATTTCAAGTCACAAACTACTTCCTTAATTTTAAATCGACTCAACTTACTACTACCATGATCCTAGTGTCCCAAGCTTTAAGGTTAAACAATAAGTAAATAGGTATAAGTTGAAAGCTTAAATCTTGTTAGGGAAAATTTAGAGTTTATTTGATCAAGAGTTCTAGGTAGTATTAAATAAAATATTAATTTATTAATAATTTAGTTGTTAGAAAACAATTGGTAGCTAAAATTAGTTGAAAATAAATTTAATGAATCTCACTTGAACAATATTAAATAAATTCTTAAGGAGTTTTGATTAGAAGATAATAGTTAAATTTTTAGTAATATTTATTCTACTAATTGTAATTATTTTCATAAAGGCTTTAATTGATCTCATTATATTAAGTAATATATACATATATATATATATTATTTTTCTAGGAAAAATCATTATTTGTTTGACAAAAATATCATATATATATATATATATATATATATATGATAATCCAAATCTACCCTTCCTAGGGTTCTTTTCGAAAATACCAAGAGAAATTATTTTATTGAATATTTTATTCATGAAGTAAAAATTTGTTTGGAGACAACTAGATTATGATCAAATTCCCATGGCTAACCACAATCAATACATACACAATCTTTTAATTCATCAAATCATCCCAATCATGTATACAAGATTAGATCTCAATTTATCAACACATGATCTAACTCATACTAGCATAAACATGATCATGGCTTCAATATTAATCCATCATGAATATAAACCCTATTCACCAATGGTGACATAATCTCTAGCATACTTCATCACATATACTACTTATGACATGCATCAACCTCAAATCATCATATAATCATCCAAGACAATCCTTCCATGCATAAATCCCATCTTCTTCACAATCACACATATATTCATACTCCAATCTCAACAATATATATATATATATATATATATATATATATACTCAAATCCTATCACCATCCACATATTATCATTATCACCCTAGAGACATAATTCTAGAGTCTAAAAGAAGGATTGATGGTACTTACTTGATTGATGAATGCCTCGAAGGAGTTTAGAGTAGATCTCAACTCCTAGATGTCTAACTTTGTCCATGGGAGATGGCGAAAGCATGTTCACGGGAGGAAAAGTCATCCGGCCAAGAGAGGGGAATTTTCGGAAGAGAGAGAGAGAGAGAGAGAGAGCATTAGCATGTTTATTCACATAGGCTCTCACTAGAGGTCAAGATTGGAGAAGATGAAGTTGTTAGAATAAATTTACCTTGAAGGTGTTCTTGACCTTAACAGAAATTTCTGGTTTAGTGGAGTTTGATGTTAAGAATGGTGTTGATGGACTCACAGCAGTGAGTAGGTCAAATCTGGAAGTTTTAGAGAGGGTTTGAGATGGTTTGGAGGGGTATTAGGTGTAGGGAAGAGGTAGGTGTTCTTGGTGTAGTGTGTGTGTTCTTGGAGGTTGAAGAAAATCGAGAGATGGTAATGTGCAGCTATCGAATTTTTGTGAGAGATAGAGTTGGACGAATTTCTGTAGGGTTTAGGAGGTTGATTCTCTGATTTGGAAGGGAAAAGGAAAGGTTAGTTATTACAATCCTTGAAGAATATTTTTAGGAAGTGAATTTGGAAACTAAATATTTTAAGAATATCTTGATTGTTGGACAGCTTTGGAAGTCTGCCATGGTCGACTGTTTGAGCAGAATTTCTGTGGGATTAAAGCTGGTTCATGGGAGCTTATGGTGGCTGAAATTAAGGTGCACAATGATGAAGAAGAGGTCAGGTCAATTGAGTGATATATTATGGAAGGTTGCTAAACAAGGGTGGCTGGAATTTTGGAAACCAAACAAGCTAAATTGCAGGGATTTGTTGGAGAGATTTTCGGACAGCCATTGCTGCCTTTCATCCAGAAGCTTGAGGGAAACAATGGAGCTCTGTTAATGGAGGCTTAAGAAAGGTTTTTACAGATTAGGGCTGGTGTTTCGGCTGGAAGAAAAATAGGAAACAAAGCGGGAAGTTTGACTGCCCAGAATTTCGCTGAACAGAAATTTCTGGGCAGATTTTCGGCTGCCACTTCTAGCGAATTTGCAGAGAGCTTGAAGGGGAATTTCTAGGGTATTAAAGGCTGGTTTCCAGCCTTCTTTATGGAGGAAAAACATGGCTAAGGTACTGAACAAAATCTGGAAGAAATCAGCTTGGTTTTGGACCTCCAAAGTAGCGATTTTGCCCAGAATTTTCACAGGTTTTGCACAGCCTTTGTGCAGCCTGAAAATGGCAGAAATAATTCATGTTTCAAATTGATCTTAAGGCCATTTTTCTGGCAGCATTTGGGAGGGAAAGTCAGCTAAGAAGCTCGACAATTTGAAGGTACAACAAGCTGAAAAATTTCAGCTCATTCTAAGAAGTAAAATGAACTAGTCTAGAGTAAAATTTCAACAAGCTTACTAGAGGGATTTTTCCCCTTGGAATTTCCTACCATTCTTCCACATTTTTCAGACCATGAGAAGCCTTTTACTAGGATATTTTGATCTCACAAGATCACAGCATTTTACTGAAATTTCTGGAAAGAAAATGGATAGAACATCTTGATCAAACCAAGGAGTTGAAAATTGAGGAAAATTAAGGATCAAGGGAAAATGAATTCCCTTTAAGAAATTCGAGTAGAGTAAAAGAGTGGAATGAGAATACTTCTAACATGTATCTCTTAGGACCATCATCCCTACCTTACTCTAAGCTCTTAAGACCGAAATTTCTTCCACTAAGCAAAAATAAAATTTAATCTAGCTTAAGCTTCTATGATGGAATTTAAACCCAAGACCTCAAGAATTAATTCCAAAGCTCTAACCACTAAACCACAACAACTCTTGTTGATATTTTCACTGGAAAATTATTTTCCATTCAATCCACAGGCTATCTCCATATTTTCACCTCGGGCAAAAATTACCATCTTGCCCCTCTCACACAATACTCACCAACAAGACTTCGAGACAATAAAACCCGAATCCAAAACACATAAAAATCATATGAAAATATATTTAACCATGAAATAAAATATGATATGCATCCCAACCCCCTTACTCTAAGGTTGGTTTTGACCGGGGTTCCACATCCTCCCCTCCTTAGAAGAATTTAGTCCCGAAATTCAAGCATACCTCTATCTCAGCTCGGGATACTTCCGCTTAACCCATTCTTCTGATTCCCATGTGGCATCCTGCGTGCCATGGTGCTCCCACTGAATCTTAACCATTGGTATATGCTTATTTCACATGGTTTTGACACTGCGGTCCAATATCCGCACAGGCTTCTCCACATAGCTCAGATCTGGCTGTAACACCAATGGCTCATCATTCAATACATGACCGGGATCCGCATTATACTTCTTCAATTGTGACACATGGAACACATCGTGGATTCCCGTAAACCCATCCGGCAAGTCTAATCGGTAAGCTACTGGTCCAATTCTTTCCTTAATGAGGAACGGCCTCAAATACCTCGGATTCAACTTTTCGCCTTTTGGATGCTTCAATATTTCCCTATTCGGAGTCAGCTTCAAAAATACGCTATCCCCAACTTGAAATTCTAGATCCCTTCGCCGATTGTCCGCATAGCTCTTATGTCGGCTTTGAGCCACCTTTAACATTTCCCGAACCAGTTTCACTTTATCCAACATTTCTTGGACATAGACCTCTCCAGTTTTGCTCACATGACCATCTTCCGTCCAACTCCAATACAACGGTACCTGACACTTGCGCCCATACAAAGCCTCATATGGTGCCATCCCAATTGAGGCTTGGTAGCTATTATTATACGATAGCTCGGCATACGGCACACACTCGATCCACTTATCCCCGAAATCCAGGACACAGGCTCTCAACATATCTTCTAAACATATCTTCTAATATTTGGATCACCCTTTTGTTGGGGATATACCCTAGAGTCAATTTGTATTTATACTATTGTCATTATGTTTTATATAATAATATGAGGCTTTCCTTTTCATGAATAGTGAGTTTTGTTTTGTGGTCATCAAGTACGTGACTTGATAGTAAAACCCTACAATGAATACAATGACTATTCTAAAACTGTCCCTGATCGATTATTATTATTGGAATAATAATAAATTAAGATTAGTATGTTTGTGACTTGATGGCTATGTTTTACTGGCCATGGATATTTGTGATATCGAGTCAAGACATAAATAAATGTTAGAGAACATTGTATTGGACATGACCCAATGTGAGAGTACTTCATGGAATATGTCATAAGTACTTTCTAGCCATAATAATATTGAAAGTCCTTCGACCTAAATTCATCATAGTTTCCTACTTGATAAATTCTATATTTTGACATTGTATAAAGTTGTCTTTAACCAGATAATAAATTAGACTACTGTTGGATATAGAATAAATCAAGGAGAGGAATATGATTGATTGTGAAGGAATTTGACCCTCTCAATTACGGGAGAGATATCCATGGGCCCCTTGATAAGTTGACTGTTAAAAATGCATGGCCGTGCTCAAATATATCAATCTAAGATATTGATATCATTTGTTTGAACAGTCTACTATGAAATCAAGAAATAATTAATTAAGCTTAATAAGGATGACATGCTCCGTGCCTTATGCTTAATCTGGATATCGTGTGACAACAAGACTAAATATAAAATTATGGTTTGGTTCAAAGAGATCACCGATCTTCATTTAACCTGGATAGTTTTAATGTTTTGATAGAAACCGCTTATAACTTGTGGGCCATTTAAATATGATTTAGGCACACTGCCAGTGTTAAATAAACCTATAGGGTCACACAATAAGCGAACTTGTTAGGTTATTTTTCTGGTGACCAGATTCGATGAATCTGGAAATATGTCTAAGTTAATCATACTTAGAAAATTTACCAGATACAATGAATCTGGAAATATGTCCACATTCAATGTATCAGGATGATGTCCAGATTATAAGAATCTAACTCGGTAAATTAATTAGTTAAATTACTGAGATAATGGCAGAATCTTATCATATCAGTTTTAATTTAATTTGAATTTAAAATAGAATATGATAAGATATTATTAGGGTTAGACTCTAAGAGGTTCGGCGGTTTTTATGAAAACCCTACCCGTCTTTTCAAGAGTCCAATTTTTCGTTTGAGAATATTCGTGCCATTCTCTACCAGAAGAAAAAAACCTCTCAAACCCTAGGCGCTAGCACTCCCTGGGTATCGAGTGAGTTCGCGGTGTGTATCCGATAGAGGACGTTCGCATATTGCAGCGTCTGGTGATTGTTCGGATTGAACGTACAACAGCGCAATCAGAATCGGAGGATTTTGATTACAGCAACCAGAGGTAATTCTTAAATCTTGGATCTCCTTAATCGTTTACTTGGGTCTTCGGGAGGGATTCATGGATGTTTTTCGCGTTTAGGAGTCCACGAATTCTAATACCTTTCTGATTGCCCATCAGTCTGCGGATGCGCCATCGTACTGAATTTTAAATTCGATCCCATCGCCTCCTAGAACTTTCCCCAAAAATGAGAAGTAAACCTCGGCTCTCAGTCAGATACTATGCTTGAAGGTACTCCATGAAGTCGGACTATCTCTCAAACATAAGTCTGAGCCAGCTTCTCCATGGAGTCCCTCACATTTACCGGTATGAAATTGGCCAACTTGGTCAGTCGATCCACCACTACCTATATGGCATCCTTCTGAGTCTTTGACATGGGGAGTCCGGTGACAAAGTCCATAGTCACCTCCTCCCACTTCTATTCCGGCACAGGCAATGGCTGCAATAGTCCTGCTGACTTCTTATGCTCCACTTTAACTTTCTGGCAGGTGAGACAGGTCGAAACATACTTGACCACATCTCGCTTCAGTCCGGGCCACCAATAAGCTCTTTTCAAATCCTGATACATTTTGGCCTCCCCCGGATGAATGGCGTACTTGCTCTTGTGTGCTTCCTCCAAAATTCTGTCCTTCAATTGCGGTTCCCCAGATACACACAATTGATCTCTGAAATGGAAAATTCCCGCTTCATCTTCACGAAATTCACTGTCTGGTTTCTTAAGCTCCTTATCCTTGAAGATTTGAAACTCGGCGTTGCTTCGCTGAGCCTCCACTATTTCTTGCTTCAAATGTGACACCCCACGACTACGTACCCTAAAAGGGCGGGGATGTCGCCCTGTCCCGTAGGACAAGGGGTCTTTAGAACGAGGTATAAAATATAAAGGCAATCTCCAAAAGGATCAACTTAGATAAATAAAGAAATATTCTTATTACATCAGGCTCAACTTGGAGCAAAACGAAATAAAACAAAATATTGTTTAGAAGCATAAGCAACAAATGTCTCCTATAACGGATAGAGAAAATAGCAAAAGCTTCAACTATTACATGCCCCGCTGACTCAGCACAGTCTATCTCCTGAAAACATGATGTAAAATAGTGTGAGAATAAATCTCAGTAAGTCCTGTGTGTGCACATGGTTTTTTAAATAATTCGTGTATGCAAAGTGTAAAAAACATTTGTAGAAATAATTTGGCAAGTCATAAACAATCTCTTTTCGCAAGGAGTGGGTTTTTCTCATTGTCACACTTTATACGAAATAAATCCTCCACTCGGATAAAAGTCATGTCACCACACGTTGGGCTCCATGAGAACAAAATGGCCAAGGCACCACACTTTGTGCACCTTGTCCGGACCAGATTACCACACGTTGGGCGTTCTGATCAAGGTGAGTGTACAGCTCACCGGGTGAGATACTTTTCCATCTCTACACCCAACAAAACCATCCGGGTGTCCATGCCGAGAATATAAATAATACCTTTTAGGTATAAAGCTAGCTCGGACTGGCCTGACCAACCAACACTGTCACCTTTTCAAGCAGAGTTCATCTTCTGGAGGTGGCCTCCTGCCAGAAGACTTACGCTAGCCCTCCAAGACTAGTATTGTTAGCCTACCCTTATTGAGTACTCAACGAATATATCCGTCAATTCCTGATTCAAAATATTTCCAAACCTTGGCTTTGTAAAACGTGGTTTTCTTTAAAAGAGATTTCTAAAAATTTAAGGAAAAGAATGGGTTTCTTGCTAAAATCGTTATTTTGACAAAAGCGTTTAAAGAATAAATATCCATGTTTACAACCCAAGCAAACATAGTTTAACAATAGCTTTACAAAGCTTCACAACATAGACTTGCCATCACAACCTTTAACAAAACAGTTTATAAAAGGACTTACCATTACAACATCTAATAAAAGAGTTTATGCAAGGACTTACTTGATATGCCTCAGATAAATGCAAAAAATTCACAGCTGGCTTTCCTCAATTATCCTCCTGATCTAAACCATATAACATCATGATCAGGGTCTCAATTAATTCAAACATGCTCTAATCCCATTTATTTTCACAACAATTCGCAATCCCCTATTTAATTCCAAGTAAACTACTCAATCCCCAAAGACCATATACTACAACCACATGTTCATCTCGCTAATAAACACCATTAAACTTTACTTTCAGCATCAAGGGAGGGTATTCCCTTACCTTGCAACTACCGGGTAATGAGGTCTCGATGCTCCTATGGTGATCGTCCCGAGTTCGCTTGAAAATGAGAGAAAAGCTACCTCATTTGCTCCTCTTAACCGAAAATTAAAGAAGAATATGAAATTAGCCTCTATAGGGCGTGATTTAAGGGTAGAAGAAGAGAAAAGAATCATTAGGGAAAACGGCATCAAGGGGTTGAAAGGATTTGTGCTTACCTTAAGGTGTGTTTGACTTTGGCTTAGAATAGCTCTTGTGTTTTCAAAAATTTTGCTGGGAGAGATGTTGCTGAAATTTTCGTGTAGAATGGAGAGGGTAGACGGTTGCTATGATTTAGAGTTGAAGAGGATTGGTTTAGGGTTAGATGGTGATGTTTAGATAGACTCCTAATGGCTTTAGGTTTCATGGACAGCAAGGGCGAAATTTTAGCTTGTTGCGTGTCTCCTTGCTGCCGATTTTAGGGGAGTTTAATGGAGGAAAAGATTCTGCAATTTTGCTCCTTTATGCTGGCTAAAATACTGCTCACGGGAAGGGCTGAATGTGTTCAGAATTTTGGGCCAAACAAGGAAGAGTTTGAGTGAGTTCTGATGACTGAAAAATCCTGTGCAAGTGCTGTGAAAATTCTGTGCAAGAGTAGCAAGGTTTGGACTGTTTTGGCTGCTGTACTTCTACCGAAATTTCCAGAGGAAAATTGAGGGTTTTGGTTGCTGAAAATAGCTTGATCAGCTGGGGTTTTTCAGTGGGTTATGTGTGCAGAATTTCGGTTGGAGTAGGAGTTCAAAGCTGGCCGAAATTCCTGCACAAAGCTGACCGAATTTTCTGTGTACAAGCTGGACGAATTTCAGTGATTTTGTGTGAACAAAATTCTGGTTTTGTGCAACTAAGGTACCCTGAATTGATGAGGAATATTTAGGTGTTTTGAGCTAGGATTTACAGAGTTGGATTGTAGCTAAGAAGCTGGAATTTTCGGACAGCTTGTGGTGACACGAGGCTGCCGAAATTCAGCTAGGAAAAGGAAGAAAATCCTAGTTGAATTTGGATTAAAATAAAATCTGGTTTTTATCAAGGATTTGGATAGGATTTCCTCTAGTCCTAGAAGAGTTTGGATTGAGCTACAAGTCCTCCAAGAAGTGGCAGCACTTGCTGGAATTTTTTCCAAATTTTTAGCTAACATTCTAGGATTAAAATCAACAAGATTTCCTATTAGGAAAAGGATTCATTAATTCCACCTATCCATGGCAACATCTATCTAACTAAAATCAAGCTAATATTTTAATTACTAGCTAGGGTTTTTTTGAAAATCCTAAGGAACACAAGCTGAAAATTAAGGGTGAACTTTATTTACATCAAAGTCCTTGAATTTATGAAGTAAATATAGAGACTTATTTCCTTGGAGTAAAAATACTAAAATTTCTCTAGGATAGCTAGGTTCTTTTTCGGCCAAGACCAGAAATGGTCTAAAGAAAAGAATTTCAAGAAGAGAAACTAACTTCACAAAAGGTAGGATTCGAACTAGGGTCACCAAAGGAAATCACCATCCTCCCCGCTATTCCAAAACAACTCCAATACTAATTTTTCTACAAGAAGTTCTTACCACCCCAATACTCATCCTTCCAAATCTTCGACCAAACCTCCCTTATCCAAATCTTTAACAACACAACTATTTTACATCAATTAATTCAAATGCAGAAGCAACGAAAAAATTCATATGTATCCATGCAAATAAAAATTATTCTAGCTACCACATAAAATGCAAGACGCTATGCAATGCATGACTTTTCCCCATAGTCAAAGGTGATTTTGGGCGGGGTATTACATCTCCTCCCCTTTAAGAGAATTTCGTCTCGAAATTCAGATTCCATACCCTTCGAGCATACCCGGATACTTTCGTCTTAACCATTCCTCCGTTTCTCACGTTGCATCTTGTGCTCCGTGATGATCCCACAGTATCTTCACCATGGGTATCCGCTTGTTTCGGAGCGTCTTAATACTCCGCTCCAAGATCTTGACGGGTCTCTCCACATAGCTTAGATTGGGTTGCAACTCCAACGGTTCCTCATTGAGTACATGACTCGGATCGGGATTGTACATTTTCAACTGAGAGACATGGAATACGTCATGCATCCCAGTTAGGCCATCAGGTAGTTCCAATCAGTAGGCAACCGGTCCAATTTTCTCCAATATCGGGAATGGTCCCAAATACCTAGGACTCAACTTCCCTCCTCTCGGATGTTTCAGGATTCCTCTACTAGGAGTCAACTTCAAGAATGCACGGTCACCTACTTGGAACTCCAATTCCCTCATTCTAGTGTCTGCATAACTTTTTTGTCTGCTTTGCGTTGCCCTTAGCCTTTCCCGAATTAACTTAATCTTGTCTGTCATCTCCTGAATGCATACTTCACCAGTCTTTTTAACGTTCCCTTCTTCTATCCATCCCCAGTATATCGGTACTTGACATTTTCACCCATACAGTGCTTCGTACGGTGCCATTCCGATCGACGCCTGATAGCTGTTGTTATATGCTAACTCCGCATGCGGTAAACACTCAATCCACTTATCTCCAAAGTCCAAGATACATGCTCGGAGGATGTCTTCCAGTATCTGAATGACTCTTTCGGATTGACCGTCTGTTTGCGGATGAGCAGAGGTGGTGAATTTCAGGGTCGTGCCCAGAGACTCCTGGAACTTACCCCAGAACCTTGAAGTGAATCTAGGGTCCCTATCCGATACGATGCTCGACGGTACACCATGCAACCTTACAATTTCTCGGGTATATGTCTGAGCCAACTTTTCCATTGAGTCCCTTACGTTTACCGGTATGAAATGAGCTGTCTTAGTCAATCGGTACACTACCACCCAGATCGCATCTTTGTGTGACTTGGTCATCGGAAGGCCAGTCACAAAGTCCATGGTCACCTCTTCCCATTTCCATTCGGGAATCGGTAACGGTTGCAGTAAACCTGCAGACTTCTTATGCTCCATCTTAACCTTCTGGCATGTCAGGCAGGTTGACACATGATGAACTACATCCCTCTTCATTCCAGCCCACCAATATTTCCTCTTCAAGTCTTAGTACATCTTTACCTCCCCAGGGTGTATGGTATATTTGCTCTTGTGCACTTTGTCCAGTATTCTCTTCCTTAAGTCTTGGATGTCCGCTACGCAAATCCGGTCCCGAAAGTACAATACCCCTTTCTCATCGGTTCGGAAATCGCCTCCTCCTCTCGCGATCTCTTTCTCCCTGAAAGTTTGAAATTCTATACTACTCTGTTGACCTGATACAATTTCCTGGTCCAGATTGGGTTTCAGGGTCAGGTTGCTCACGTAGATCTTCCTCTCTTGCACTTGCGCCTCTTTCTCCAGTATATCCTGGACTGCCGACACCTCCTGTATTCTCAAGTGTGCCATTTTCACCTTTCGGCTTAGAGCGTCTGCTACGACATTCGCTTTACCCGGATGATAGTTAATAGGGCACTTATATTCTTTCAGGAACTCCATCCACCTACGCTGTCGGAGATTCAAGTCCTTTTGCGAGAAGATGTACTTCAAACTCTTATGGTCCGTAAAAACCTTGTATTGTGCACCATACAAGTAATGTCGCCATTTCTTCAAGGCAAACACTATAACTACTAGCTCTAGGTCATACGTGGGATAATTAACTTCGTGCGGCTTTAGCTTCCTAGATGCATAGGCTATGACCTTCCCTTCCTGCATCAGTACAACTCCTAGTCCTTCCTTGGATGCATCTGTATAGAGTGCATAGGGCTTATCAGCCTCGGGCAGGCTCAGTACGGGTGCTGAAATCAACCTCCTCTTAAGTTCTTGGAAGCTCTTCTTGCACTTCTCACTCCAAGCAAAAACAACATCCTTCTTCAACAGTCGTGTCATCGGTGAAGCTAAAGTGGAGAAATTTTTAATGAAACACCGATAGTACCCGGCCAACCCAAGGAAACTTCGTATCTCGGTAATGTTCTCCGGTTGTTTCGAATTAGCTACGGCTTCTACCTTAGCAGGGTCCACCTTGATCCTCTCCTTGGATATCACGTGACCAAGGAAAGACACTGAGCTCAGCCAAAACTCGCACTTACTGAACTTAACGTAAAGCTTGAATTCCCTCAACTTCTCTAGGACCAACTGTAAGTGCTCCGCGTGGTCCTCCGGATTTTTGGAGTAGATTAAAATGTCATCGATGAATATGACCACGAACTTGTCCAAGTATGGTTGAAAAATGCGATGCATCAAATCCATGAATACTGCCGGTGCGTTGGTTACACCGAACGACATTACTACAAATTCGTAATGGCCATACCGCGTGTTGAATGCAGTCTTAGGAATGTCTTCTTCTTTGATCCTCACCTGATAGTATCCTTGCCGTAGGTCCAATTTCGAAAAGCAAGAAGCGCCTTGCAGTTGATCAAACAACTCTTCGATCAAGGGTAGAGGGTATTTATTCTTGATCGTTAGATTGTTCAGTCCCCGATAGTCGATAGATAGCCTCAAGGTACCATCTTTTTTCTTGACAAACAACACCGGGGCTCCCCACGGTGACGTACTCGGCAGAATGTAGCCTTGCCTTAGCAGTTCTTCCAATTGCTCCTTCAACTCTGTCAGTGCCATCCGGTAGGGGGTTCTGGATACCAGTTCTGCTCCGGGAATCAGATCCACGGTGAACTCAACTTCCCGTTTAGGGGGTAAGGAAGTGAGCTCCGTAGGGAACACATCCGAAAAGTCTTTCACTACCTCTGTACTTTCCAAGGTACACTGGCCTTTTGGTTTGTTTAGGAGATACGCCAAATATACCGTACATCCTTTCTTGAGCAACTTTCGGGCTTTAGCTCCAGCAATAAGAAATTTCAGTTCCTTCGTTCGCTTGCCATTGAATTCAATTACATCCCGTCCAGGTCTCACAAACTGTACCGTCTTAATCTTGCAGTCCACAGAGCTCCGTGCTTCGACAACTAGTCCATGCCCAAGATCAAGTCATAACCGTCCATGGCCAGGATTATAAGGTCGGCCTCCAGAATCTCCTTCCCAACCTCAACTCCACAACTTCCCATTTCTTACCTGCTTCCACCACCTCTCCCAAGGGAGAACTAACTACTAGGGTATAAGGTAGCTCATTTCCTTCCCAGCCCAGACGTGAAGCACATACTTTACTTACATAAGAGTGTGTAGATCTTGGATCTATCAGAACATTAACAAGACAACCTTAGACGGAAAGGTTACCTTCGATCACGGCGGCGTCCGCTCTGACTTCTTCTTGGTTCAAGGCAAAAACTTTGGCCTTCACCTGGGGCTTCATGCCTCCCGCTCCAGCTAGTCCAGTAGCGGCACCTCTATTGCCTCCCATTGGCTGGGTCGGCGGGGTCTGCTCAGTCCTTAAGGGTTTGGGGCAGACATTCCTCAGATGTCCTGGGTCTCCGCAGTTGAAACACCTTCTCACACCCCCACTACCCCAGCAGTTTCTCTCGATGTGGCCTCGCTTCCCACACAGTCGGCAGTTCGGGCTGCCTTGCATTGATCCAGCTACAGGCACTTGAGGCTACTTGCCCCGATTTCCCCACGGCATAGAACCCGCAGGTCGCTTATTGCCTGAAGGCCTCATAGGTGGACGACTGGGTTAGAAGGGTCGGTTCACCGGTCAAGGCCGATCTTCGTTCTCTGTCCGGGAAGCTGCGTCCACTGCGGCGGTGTACGACGTTGGCGGTGATTGAGCCAATGCCTTCCTCAAATCTGGCCTTAGCCCTTTCACGAATTGTCGGGTGCGCTTCTGCTCCGTATCTACCAAGCACTTGCAGTACTTGGACAACTGCATGAATCGGGCTGCGTATTGGGCCACGGTTATGCCTCCCTGCCTGAGGGTCTGGAATTCATCCTCCCTCTTCTCAGCCACCCACCGAGGAATGTACTCGGCCCGAAAAGCCTCCGTAAAATCGTCTCAGGTCTACTCCTGCTCCTCTTTATCCCAATCACTCCGTACCCACTGTCACCATGCTCGAGACGGTCCCCTCAGCCAAAAAGCAGCAAACTTCACCATCCTCTCTTCCGAGTACTGCAAAGTAGCGAAGATATCCTCCATCTGCTCAATCCATTGCTCGGCTTTCTCGTCCTGTTCCACCATCCCCTGGAATGTGGGAGGCTGGAACTTCATGAAACGCTCCAGAGCCTCATCCTCTCCCCGCGGTGGTTTCCAGGCCATCTTGTCCACCCTTTCAGTCAAGTTCTGCAGGATCGAGGCCATTTTGTCTAAAGCCTGACCCATGGTCACATCCCGTGACCTCTCCGAAGCCAATTCCTGCTCGCGTG
The DNA here is from genome assembly GCA_026120185.1 of Voacanga thouarsii. Taxonomy (NCBI): domain Eukaryota; kingdom Viridiplantae; phylum Streptophyta; class Magnoliopsida; order Gentianales; family Apocynaceae; genus Voacanga; species Voacanga thouarsii. The sequence continues at coordinate 1,731,178 of JANUWF010001059.1, read as the reverse complement.
GCAGGTGCTCTTCCACGTCGGGGGTGGAACAATGCATCTGCTCAAATTTCGGGGTGGAGGATGCACTCTCCTGCACCGTTCTGCTATGCACAACTGTTCTGCGTCTTGGTGCCATCTTAATCACATTCACACAGGGTCAATTAGTTACCAAGGGGAAAAGAATATGCTTAAATGCATGATCAGTTGATAGCAATGTACTTATCTAATAGAGAATGTAATGATATCGTGCAGGGGTAAATCAAGTAATAAACGAAACTCATGCTTGTCATACAAACCATTTTTTGCAGAAAAGAAAGGGTCATCTCATACGATACCCTTTTTATTTAGAACGATAAATAGGCCCTATGAGCCACATGCTCCCTTAGGGAAAAGATAAACAAGCAAAAGTATGCAAATTCCAGAGAAAGAAAGAGTAAAAGCTATTGGTTTTCTATGTTCGACTTTCCCTAGTTTCAACAGTGGTATCGGAGTCGTCAGAGGTCGGTTCCACCAGCCACCCCACGGAACTATCGGGTCTCCCTACGTAGTTCCTCGCGAAACCAACGCTCCCACTTGGCTGCCCTGACTCACCCTCTCGGCATCTCTTAGCTCTCATGGCCGACTCGTAGAGCTCGTCCAACGCTAATCTAACTATACCCTTAGGCGCAGGCCTCTCACTCCCGAAGTCAGATGGATCAACCAACCCCTTTCTCCTTAGCATGGCATCTACACCCAGTCTATATCGGAGTCCACACCCCTTAGGACTCCCTTCTAGCTTCTTCTTTCCCTTATCTACCCCTCCTAGAGCTGACTGCCTACTGTCTCTCTCTCCCGGGACAACCTCCATTACCTCATCGTCCTCTCTTTCTACCCCAACCATCTCTCCCTCGTTCTCATCGTCTCCCTCATTCCCTAGCTCATCTAACTCTCCCTCACTTAACTCCGTCATCACCTCATCTCCCTCATCTTCCCTTAGGCTCTCCTCGACCTCTATCTCCATCTTAACCACTGAGTTGTCTAGCACTGACGGCTCACGCTCTCTCTCTGAATTAGACGCGGGTGGATCGGCTATGGGTAGTGGGGCAGGTGGATTACCGCAACCAGCGGGCCAGTCTCTAACAGCCGACACAACTCTTTTGACCATCCTATAAACAAAAGCTAAAAATTAGCACCAGATCAGAATACTTAAGAAAATAAAACCTCATAAGTCAAGGAATTACCTAAACCATGTCTCTGATACCACTTGTGACACCCCATGACTACGTACCCTAAAAGGGCGGGGATGTCGTCCCGTCCCGTAGGACAAGGGGACTTTAGAACGAGGTATAAAATATAAAGGCAATCTCCAAAAGGATCAACTTAGATAAATAAAGAAATATTCTTATTACATCAGGCTCAACTTGGAGCAAAACGAAATAAAACAAAATATTGTTTAGAAGCATAAGCAACAAATGTCTCCTAGAACGGATAGAGAAAATAGCAAAAGCTTCAACTATTACATGCCCCGCTGACTCAACACAGTCTATCTCTTGAAAACATGATGTAAAACAGTGTGAGAATAAATCTCAGTAAGTCCTGTGTGTGCACATGGTTTTTTAAATAGTTCGTGTATGCATAGTGTAAAACATTTGTAGAAATAATTTGGCAAGTCATAAACAATCTCTTTTCGCAAGGAGTGGGGTTTTCTCATTGTCACACTTTGTACGAAATAAATCCTCCACTCGGATAAAAGTCATGTCACCACACGTTGGGCTTTATGAGAACAAAATGGCCAAGGCACCACACTTTGTGCACCTTGTCTTGACCAGATTACCACACGTTGGGCGTTCTGATCAAGGTGAGTGTACAGCCCACCCAGTGAGATACTCCTCCATCTCTACACCCAACAAAACCATCCGGGTGTCCATGCCGGGAATATAAATAATACCTTTCAGGTTTAAAGCTAGCTCGGACTGGCCTGACCAACCAACACTGTCGCCATTTCAAGCAGAGTTCATCTTCTGGAGGTGGCCTCCTGCCAGAAGACTTACGCTGGCCCTCCAAGACTAGTATTGTTAGCCTACCCTTATGGAGTACTCAACGAACATATTGGTCAATTCCTGATTTAAAATATTTCCAAACCTTGGCTTTGTAAAACGTGGTTTTCTTTAAAAGAGATTTCTAAAAATTTAAGGAAAAGAATGGTTTTCTTGCTAAAATCGTTATTTTGACAAAACCGTTTAAAGAATAAATATCCACGTTTACAACCCAAGCAAACATAGTTTAACAATAGCTTTACAAAGCTTCACAACATAGACTTGCCATCACAACCTTTAACAAAACAGTTTATAAAAGGACTTACCATCACAACATTTAATAAAAGAGTTTATACAAGGACTTACTTGATATGCCTCAGATAAATGCGATAAATTCACAGCTGGCTTTCCTCAATTATCCTCCTAATCTAAACCATATAATATCATGATCAAGGTCTCAATTAATTCAAACATGCTCTAATCCCATTTATTTTTACAACAATTCGCAATCCTCTATTTAATTCTAAGTAAACTACTCAATCCCCAAAGGCCATATACTATGACCACATGTTCATCTTGCTAATAAACACCATTAAACTTTACTTTCAGCATCAAGGGAGGGTATTCCCTTACCTTGCAACTACCGGGTAATGAGGTCTCGATGCTCCTATAGTGATCGTCCCGAGTTCGCTTGAAAATGAGAAAAAAGCTACCTCCTTTGCTCCTCTTGACCGAAATTAAAGAAGAAGATGAAATCAGCCTCTACAGGGCGTGATTTAAGGGTAGAAGAAAGAGAAAATAATCATTAGGGAAAACGGCATCAAGGGGTTGAATGGATTTGTACTTACCTTAAGGTGTGTTCGACTTTTGGCTTAGAATAGCTCTTGTGTTTTCGAAAATTTTGCAGAGAGAGATGTTGCTGAAATTTTCATGTAGAATGGAGAGGGTAGACGGTTGCTATGATTTAGTTGGAGAAGATTGATTTAGGGTTAGATGGTGATGTTTAGATAGACTCCTAATGGCTTTAGGTTTCATGGACAGCAAGGGCGAAATTTCAGCTTGTTGCGTGTCTCATTGCTGCCGATTTTAGGGGAGTTTAATGGAGGAAAAGATTATGCAATTTTGCTCCTTTATGCTGGCTGAAATACTGCTCAAGGGAAGGGTTGAATGTGTTCAGAATTTTGGGCCAAACAAGGAAGAGTTTGAGTGAGTTTTGATGACTGAAAAATCCTGTGCAAGTGCTGTGAAAATTCTGTGCAAGAGTAGCAAGGTTTGGACTGTTTTGGCTGTGTACTTCTACCAAAATTTCCAGAGGAAAATTGAGGATTTTGGGTGCTGAAAATAGCTTGATCAGCTGGGGTTTTTCAGTGGGTTATGTGTGCAGAATTTCGGTTGGAGTAGGAGTTCAAAGCTGGCCAAAATTCCTGCACAAAGCTGACAGAATTTTCTGTGTACAAGCTGGACGAATTTCAGTGATTTTGTGTGAATAAAATTCTGGTTTTGTGCAGCTAAAGTACACTAAATTGATGAGGAATATTTAGGTGTTTTGAGCTAGGATTTACAGAGTTGGATTGTAGCTAAGAAGCTGGAATTTTCGGACAGCTTGTGGTGACACAAGGCTGCCGAAATTCAGCTAGGAAAAGGAAGAAAATCCTAGTTGAATTTGGATTAAAATAAAATCTGGTTTTTATCAAGGATTTGGATAGGATTTCCTCTAGTCCTAGAAGAGTTTGGATTGAGCTACAAGTCCTCCAAGAAGTGGCAGCACTTGCTGGAATTTTTTCCAAATTTTTAGCTAACATTCTAGGATTAAAATCAACAAGATTTCCTACTAGGAAAAGGATTCATTAATTCCACCTATCCATGGCAACATCTATCTAACTAAAATCAAGCGAATATTTTAATTACTAGCTAGGGTTTTTTCGAAAATCCTAAGGAACACAAGCTGAAAATTAAGGGTGAACTTTATTTACATCAAAGTCCTTGAATTTAGGAAGTAAATATAGAGACTTATTTCCTTGGAGTAAAAATACTAAAATTTCTCTATGATAGCCAGGTTCTTTTTCGGCCAAGACCAGAAATGGTCTAAAGAAAAGAATTTCAAGAAGAGAAACTAACTTCACAAAAGGTAGGATTCGAACTCGGGTCAGTAAAGGAAATCACCAACCTTCCCGCTATTCCAAAACAACTCCAATACTAATTTTTCTACAAGAAGTTCTTACCACCCCAATACTCATCCTTCCAAATCTTCGACCAAACCTCCCTTATCCAAATCTTTAACAACACAACTATTTCACATCAATTAATTCAAATACAAAAGCAACGGAAAAATTCATATGCATCCATGCAAATAAAAATTATTCTAGCTACCACATAAAATGCAAGACGCTATGCAATGCATGACTTTTCCCCATAGTCTAAGGTGGTTTTGGGCGGGGTATTACATCAAATTCGGCACCAACTTCAAGTTGCTGATGACAATTCTTTTGTCTCGCACTTCCGCCCTTCTGTCCAATACGTCCTGAACTACTTGCATTTCCTGCACCTTCAGTCTGGCCATTCCAATTTTTCTGCTCAGGGTGTCCGCCACAACGTTGGCCTTCCTGGGATGGTAGTTGATCGGGCAGTGGTATTCCTCCAAGAATTCCATCCACCTTCGCTGTCTCAAGTTCATATCCTTTTGGGTGAAGATATACTTCAGACTCTTATGGTCGGTGAACACCTCATATTCAGCTCCATACAAGTAGTGTCGCCATTTCTTTAGGGCGAACACTATAGCTGCCAGCTCCAGATCATGAGTGGGGTAGTTCACTTCATGAGGTCGCAACTTCCGAGATGCATAAGCAATCACTTTTCTGTCTTGCATCAACACCACCCCCAGTCCTTCCTTTGAAGCGTCGGTGTACAGCACATAAGGTTTGCCTTCCTCCGGTAGACTTAATACCGGTGCTGTCATCAGTCTCTTCTTCAATTCTTGGAAACTTTTCTCGCATTTTTCATTCCACACAAACGGAACATCCTTCCTCAACAAACGGGTCATTGGCGATGTGAGTGTCGAGAATCCCTTGATAAATCTTCGGTAGTACCCCGCCAACCTTAAGAAACTCCGGATCTCAGAAATATTCTCCGGTTGCTTCCAGTCTGCTACCGCTTCAACCTTGGCCGGGTCTACCTTAATTCCCTCCTTGGTCACCACATGACTAAGGAATGCCAAACTGTCTAACCAGAATTCACACTTGCTGAATTTCGCGTATAGCTTGTGCTCCCGCAGTTTCTCCAGCACGAGCCTCAAATGCTCTGCATGCTCCTCTGGACTCTTGGAGTAGATCAAAATGTCGTCGATGAAGACCACCACAAACTTATCCAGATAGGGTCGGAATACTCGGTGCATCAGGTCCATGAATACTGCTAGAGCATTAGTTACCCCGAACGGCATCACCACGAACTCGTAATGTCCATAGCGGGTGTTAAAGGCTGTCCTGGGAATATCGTCTTCTCTTATCCGCACCTAGTAGTAACCTTGCCTCAGATCCAACTTAGAATAGCAACTGGATCCTTGCAGCTGATCAAACAGCTCGTCAATCAATGGGAGAGGGTATTTGTTCTTAATCGTCAAATTGTTCAGCCCTCGGTAGTCGATGCATAGCCTCAAGGTCTCGTCCTTCTTCTTCACAAATAGTACAGGCGCTCCTCAAGGTGACGTGCTGGGTCGGATGTAACCTTGACCCACCTACTCCTCTAACTGCTCCTTCAATTCCTTCAATTCTGCCAGTGCCATTCAGTACGGAGTCCGTGATACTGGTTCCGCTCCCGAAATTAAGTCGATAGTGAATTCCACCTCTCGGCCGGGCGGTAGAGAGTCAAGTACCGCCAGGAACACATCGGGAAAGTCCCTCACCACTTCGGTGTCCTCCAGAGTGCACTAGTCCTTCGGCTTGTTTATCACGTAAGCCAGATAACCTTGACAACCTTGCCTCAACAATTTCTGGGCCTTAGCCTCCGCAATCAAGTACTTTAGCTCTTTCACTCTCTTTCCATTAAATTCTAACACATCATAACCCGGCCTGACGAACTGAACTGACTTATTTTTACAGTCTACCCTAGCCCCATGTTTGGCTAACCAGTCCATCCCCAAAATCAAGTCATAGTCCTCAATGTCTAACACAATCAAATCTCCCTCCAGGTTTTCTCTCCCTACTTTAATATTACAATCCTTCACATACCGATCCGCTTGCACCATTTTCCCCAAAGGTGTGCTTACTTCTAAAATGAAGGGTAGCTCCACTCATTCCCAACCCAAATGACAAGCACACAACTTGTTTATATATGAATGAGTAGAGCCAGGATAAATCAAAGCATTAACGGAACGTCCTTGAATGGTGAACGTACCTTCTACCACCGCTGCATCGGCCCCAACTTCCTCTCTGTTGAGCGCGAATACCTTGGCCTTCATTTGTGGCTTCGGTGCTCCACTCTCGGATGCTCTAGTGGCGTTGGCTCGGTTGGGCCCCGGGTTTCCTTGCCCGACCCGGTGCAACTTGGGGCAGGTGCTCCTCAGATGGTTCGGGTCACCGCAATGATAGCATTTTCTATCTCCGCCCTTGGACCAACAGTTTCTCTCGGTGTGGCCCTTCTTCCCACACTGCCTGCACGATGGGAGATTCGGTGCAGGTCCAGTTGGTGCTGTCCAAGCCTGCTTTCCCCGGTTCTGCCATTAATGATTGGCAGGGTGCTTGTGGAGTTGCGGCCTCGGGAAATGTCCCTGTGGCTGTCCTAGTGGTTGGAAAGGCTTGGCCGCCATCCTGGTGCGGTCCTCATTCTCCGTGCGAGTAGCCGCGTCCACAGCCCCCGAGTAAGTTGTCGGTGGAGCAGGTGTCAATGCTCTCCTCAACTCTGGTCTTAGCCCTTTAACGAACTACCTCATCCTATTCTGCTCGTATCCACCAATCTTCGGCAGTATTTAGACAATTGTGTGAATCGCACCACATATTGAGCCACTGACATGCTCCCCTGCCTCAGATTCTGAAATTCGTCCTCCCGCTTCTCCACAATCCACTGTGGGATGTACTCAGCCCTGAAGGCTTCAACGAAGTCGGACAATGCCCATTCTTGCTCATCCACCACCCAGTCCTCTTGGACCCGAGCTGGCCCTCTCAATCGAAAAGCTGCAAACTTAACCATCTGCTCCTCCGAATATTGGAGCGTTGCAAAAATGTCCTCCATTTGCTCGACCCATTGTTCGGCCTTCTGATCTTGTTCGGCTTCACCCATAAAGATGGGCGGTTGGACTTTCAAGAACTTCTCTAATGTCTCGTCTTCCCCTCTAGGGTTCCTCCGCTCAGCCAAAGTCTGAAGAATCTCAACCACCTTACCAAGTGCCTAGCCCATTAACAGATCAGCCGGGGCATCCGTCCCCATTCCCATCTCAGGATCACTTCGTCCATTACCCAGATTGGGTGATTGCATCTGCTCAGTTTCAACTTCCGGTGCTACATGCTCTGCCTCCGGAATCCTTTTGGCTGAAGAAGCTGCACGACGCTTGGGTACCATTCTAAACCATACCCCAGATGTCAAGTGAATGCACTCAAGCATCAAATCATTTTAGTTGTGCATACATGCATGGTTAAGTGTGAGTAGAAAGAAATCATATGCAAACTTATTTAAAGGATTGCTCATAATTTTGATTTCAAAATTTGACTTGCATAAATCCAAAATTGTGAACAGAACATAGAATTGAAAATCTTTGACAAACTAGTTCTCGAAAGACAGTAATTAAATAATCATCCAAGCAAAATAACTCCTAACTCTCTAATCCTCATCCGAACCCTCATCATCGGCCTCATACAACCAACCTCCAGTGTTCTTGGAAAAATCCACCCCATCCCCGCTAGCAAATCCCTCTATTGGTTCTTTCCCAGGGCGCCTAGAGCTCTCACCGGGCTCAACTCGGCTGAAGGAAGGGATGAAGGAAGTCCTAGGTGGAGACTCATAGTCGATCTCCCCCGGGTCATCACTATCTGCTGCTAAATCCCCCTCAGGATTAGGAGGGTGGGGTTCAGGCTCCACTATCATCACCTCATCCTCACTGTCCGAGCTTATGTCTATCATCGGGATTGGAGGTGGCTCTAGGATCTAGACCTCATCCTCACTGCTATCCTCCATAAGGTCAATCTCATCATCACTGTTATCCACCATAGGGACAACTGGTTGAGGGGCAGGCTGCGGAACTGGAAGGTCCTCCTGGTCTAGATAGTAAGGCGGGTGCCATTGCTGCCCTTTCCTTGCTGTCCTAAGCAGTCTAACCATCCTACAGCATCAACAAGATAGGTTAGCTAAGATTTAAACTTAAATAAATAAAGCATATATCATCAATATTTGCCTATAACCTGTCTCTGATACCACTTGTAACACCCCGCTACCTAGGCCCGCCAGGGCCAGGGATGTCGCCCCGTCCAAAGGACAAGGGGTCTTTATAACTAGGACACACAAATATAATAGCGCAAATAAAATGATACTTCAATTTAAAATTTATTACAACCCAAAAGAAATAATAATAAATCCAAGAATACTCAAAACAAATCCATAATAAAAATTCATCCGCTCTCAGCTCTCCTAACAGTACACAAAATAAATCCTCAGAAAATTCTTCCAAGGCAGATAATATATAGCTACTCATGCCCACAGCAGGATGGACCTGAAATCATGATAAAATGGTGGTGAGACAGATATCTCAGTATGTCCGTGTGTGCTTTGGGTGTTTAGTGAAAACAGTTCGTGTATGCAAAGTGTGAAACCTTTATAAGAGAAATACTGGCAAGCAATAACATTAGTCAAAAGCAAGAGTGGCGTTTTGGCTTTTCCAGCCATACATAATTTATAAGATTAACCACTCGAAAGAAAGGATTATGGGTTACCACACGTTGGGCCCCATAACCAGATGGTCAGTATGCCGACTCTTTGCGCATATTGCCGGTCAGAATGCCGGCACATTGTGCAGACTAACAAAAGTAGGTGATCGGCCTACTGGGCAAGATACTCCTCCTTCTCTATACCCAAACAACAACCGAGTGTCCATTCCGGCAGACCACAGTCACTTGACTGAAAACAAACTGCTAGCTCGGACCGGCACGACTCACTGGGCTGACATCTTATCCGGGAAGGACTCACCCCTCAGAGGTGGCCACCTACTGAGAGACTTACCCTAACCCTTCAAAGACTATTCCTAGTAGTCCACCCTTATTGAGTACTCAACGACGTTTCCCACTTGGGATAAAATGAACAAAACGCTATTCCACATGATAATGGCAATTTATGGGTTTTCCAAGCCTTTAACAAAATTAGTTTTAGAAAGAGTTTGAGTTTGAGTAAATCTTCTCATTGGCTTTTAAATAATTCAAATGTTCAAAAAAAGAAAGGACTTAACCCTCAATTGCCTTTACATAAATGAGTGTCCATGCACTCTACACTTGGCTTGCTATAATAAACATTTTGCATCAAACAGGTTTTATACAGGAGCTTACCTGATTCTTGCTCACAATAACAAGGTCTCCAACGGCAGACCTAACCCCAAATGGGCAAATACAAATCACAATAAATTTCAAGCCACAAACTGCTTCCCTAATTTTAAATCGACTCAACTTACTACTACCATGATCCTAGTATCCCAAGCTTTAAGGTTAAACAATAAGTAAATAGGTTTAAGAGTTGAGCCTAGCACAATTATTTAAAATAATTAATGGTTTGGGAAATAAATTTAATAAGTTGAAAGCTTAAATCTTGTTAGGGAAAATTTAGAGTTTATTTGATCAAGAGTTCTAGGTAGTATTAAATAAAATATTGATTTATTAATAATTTAGTTGTTAGAAAACAATTGGTAGCTAAAATTAGTTGAAAATAAATTTAATGAATCTCACTTGAACAATATTAAATAAATTCTTAAGGAGTTTTGATTAGAAGATAATAGTTAAATTTTTAGTAATATATATTCTACTAATTGTAATTATTTTTATAAAGGCTTTAATTGATCTCATTATATTAAGTAATATATACATACATATATATATTTTTTATTTTTCTTGCAAAAATCATTATTTGTTTGACTAAAATATCTTATATATATATGATAATCCAAATCTACCCTTCCTAGGGTTCTTTTCGAAAATACCAAGAGAAATTATTTTATTGAATATTTTATTCATGAAGTAAAAATTTGTTTGGAGACAACTAGATTATGATCAAATTCCCATGGCTAACCACAATCAATACATACACAATCTTTTAATTCATCAAATCATCCCAATCATGCATACAATATTAGATCTCAATTTATCAATACATGATCTAACCCCTACTAGCATAAACATGATCATGGCTTCAATGTTAATCCATCATGAATATAAACCCTATTCACCAATGGTGACATAATCTCTAGCATACTTCATCACATATACTACTTATGACATGCATCAACTTCAAATCATCATATAATCATCCAAGACAATCCTTCCATGCATAAATCACATCTCCTTCACAATCATACATATATTCATACTCCAATCTCAACAATATATATATATATATATATATATATATATATATACTCAAATCCTATCACCATCCACCTATTATCATTATCACCCTAGAGACATAATTCTAGAGTCTAAAAGAAGGATTGATGGTACTTACTTGATTGATGAATGCCTCGAAGGAGTTTAGAGTAGATCTCAACTCCTAGATGTCTAACTTTGTCCATGGGAGATGGCGAAAGCATGTTCATGGGAGGAAAAGTCATTCGGCCAAGAGAGGGGAATTTTCGGCCATGAGAGAGAGAGAGACAGAGAGAGAGAGAAAGAGAGACCATTAGCATGTTTATTCACATAGGCTCTCACTAGAGGTCAAGATTGGAGAAGATGAAGTTGTTAGAATAAATTTACCTTGAAGGTGTTCTTGACCTTAACAGAAATTTCTGGTTTTGATCTGAAATAGCAAGATGATTAGTGGAGTTTGATGTTAAGAATGGTGTTGATGGACTCACGGCAGTGAGTAGGTCAAATCTGGAAGTTTTAGAGAGGGTTTGAGATGGTTTGGAGGGGTATTAGGTGTAGGGAAGAGGTAGGTGTTCTTGGTGTAGCGTGTGTGTTCTTGGAGGTTGAAGAAAATCGAGAGATGGTAATGTGCAGCTGTCGAATTTTTGTGAGAGATAGAGCTAGACGAATTTCTGTAGGGTTTAGGAGGTTGATTCTCTGATTTGGAAGGGAAAACGAAAGGTTAGTTATTACAGCAAAAATAAAATTTAATCTAGCTAAAGCTTCTATGATGGAATTTGAACCCAAGACCTCAAGAATTAATTCCAAAGCTCTAACCACTAAACCACAACAACTCTTTTTGATATTTTCACTAGAAAGTTATTTTTCATTCAATCCACATGATATCTCCCTATTTTCACCTCGGGCAAAAATTACCATCTTGCCCCTCTCACACAATACTCACCAACAAGACTTCGAGATAATAAAACCCGAATCCAAAACACATAAAAATCAAATGAAAATATATTTAACCATGAAATAAAATATGATATGCATCCCAACCCCCTTACTCTAAGGTTGGTTTTAAACGGGGTTTCACACAATTCCTTCTTTGTTATCCCCATGTTGGTCTTCACTCCCTTGTATTAATGAAATTTCCCCAACTTCTTCATGTTTTTCCCTCACCCCTTTAATTCTGCAATTCTCTTTCTTTGACTTCTTCTTCTATCTTCTCTTCTTTCTCAATTTCTTGCAACTAATTTTGTTCACTCTTTTCAACCCATTACTCCTTTCTATTCTTTTCCTTATTTTGTTTCTCCTACATCTCAAATCTTTTCTTCAATCAGTTACATTGCAAACTAAAGGACTTCTAATGACAAGTACATGAAGTGTGTTCATAGCTGGAACAATACTCACAAAGGCTCACTTCACTTCTTTGCAACTCATTTCAACTTCCTCGACTTTTCCTTCTTGGACAATCACACGTGTTATAGCCATAATCCTAACAAGTAGAACAAATATAATCTTGCTTTCTTCTCAAACCACTCTTGGAAAACATTTGTGATGCATTGATTTCCCTTGGCTTGGATCTTTTTGGACATTTATATGAAGTGTGTGTATAGCTCAAACAAATATAGCACCCACACATCCTCTCTTTTTCCATACCACTCTTTGTCCTTTGCAACCCACTCCTTGAATATTTTTTTGGTCCTTTATCATGTTCTTCCAAATACCCCATGCTCTCATAGTCATTCTCTTCATATCTCCAATCATATTCATCATTCCTACCATAACTACTTCTAGTTGAACAAGGCTTTTCATAGCAATCATATCCTCCACTTTCATTCCCACTAGCCATAGTGAACTTTGCTTTCAAAAGAAGTACCCACAAAATTTTAAGTAGAAAACACAAAAGGAATTTCTCACTTCATTCTCTCACGTGTTTACTCTTTCAATGACACTCTTCTCTCGTGTATACTCTCTTTTGGCTTTGATCAAAATGAGCTCACTCTCTTGCCTTTTCCACACTCTTAATTTCACACTCATGTTCTTCCTAAAGTATCTCCAATTCAAATGATTTAGTTCTACTAACTAAAGCTAACTAAATTCTAAGGGTTCAAGAAAAGGAAGTTCGTAAGAAGAAATGAGCTATCATTAGATGGATAACAAGAATGAGACTTAATCAATTAAGAATTTCAAGCAATGAGTTGTCACACAAACTCTAGGATTTCTCAAGAAGATGTGTAGTGACAACACTAGTTAAGCACCACAAGGATTCAAATAAATAAGGGAAATAAGACTCAAGATTGGCAATGTCCAATTCACTCCCAAGAATGTCAAGAAGATGTCAATCTAAATATTTAACCCACCAAAAGCAAGAAGTATATCAATTAAATTCAATGGAAAGAACCCTTACAAGGCTTTGTAAAGACATTTAAGCATTTCATCAAACACTTGGTAGGCAACTAGTTGAGGATTTTCAAATGTTAGGATGCTATCACAACTGCAAGAATTCAACTAGATGATTAACTAACTCACTCGAGGCAATAAAATCACAAGAAATTCAAAACTTCAAGAAATAAATTGTTATGATCCAAGATGCACCAATTTGTTTTCCAAGCTATTTGACAATTCTCAAGAAATTTTTCTATTAGCAATTGGAAACTTTAATTCCACAAAAATCAAGTTAAAAAGCAAGAAAATCTACAGGGATTAAATAAACAAAGCTTTGGTTGTCATATAAGTACATTCTTAAGTCATAAGACCATACATCAAGCACTTGGTGTGCAACCTCGTAACTAAAGGAATTTCAAAAATCTCAACTATATAACCATTCCAATACTCAAAATTCACAAGAAAATTTCATTCCCAATGGTAGATATAACATCAAAGAGCAATTTGACAACAAATAGAAGCCCAAAAATGGAGCTTAGTAACTCACAAAATCAGCTCAAAGTTGAGTTACGGGATTTAAATTTGCAGCAATGGTTTAGATGAGATATCCACCTTATTTTAGCACAAAATTAACAAACATTAATGCCAAATGATTCCATAAACATTATACCAACATATAGGGGTAATTTAAAATCAACTTTATGGCATAATATTGAGTTCCAAGCATTCAAAAATAGCACAAAAATAAGTGACGAAAATTGCAAAAATTTCTCCAACCTCTTCAAGAAGATTGTACATTTGCCCAAAGAAAGTTGTGTTAATAAGAATCAACACAATACAATCTCTGATACCAATTTGGTACAAGCTCGGAAGCTCCAAAATTTGAAAATTAAACTCAAGAACAAGAATCAAGAATTGGTCACCCAATTGTCTACCAAAATGCCAGCAAAATAAGAACCCTAGGTGATTTAACAATTAGAACCCAAATTCTAATAGGATTTGGCCAACTACTTCAATATCCAAACACCCTTGAATCTACAAATAATTCAAGAACAAATGGGATGGAGAAAAGTAGGCACCTTTCTAGGTTTCCCAACATGAACACTAGGCAAGAATGAATCTACCCAATAATTAAGATGAAGATACAAGTTGGATTAACCCAAGAATTTTAAAGACTCTAAACAAAGGTGGGTTTAATTCCTTTTCTTGGTCATGAAAAGAAAAACTAAGGAGAAATCCCCCCCTCCAAGAGTTCAACGCTCTTGTTCAAAATCTAAAATCTGCATTCTATTACAAAGAGGCTATAATGGGGTACTTATAGGTCCCAAGGTATCCTAACTAATTAGTAAATAAAGCATATAAATTAGATTGCCTTAATACAAGTTTTTAGGCCCTATTACACATCTTAAAATAGGTTAATACATAACAAAAGTCGTGGAAATTTATATGGGAACAAAACAAAACAAAATAAGAAAATTTAGTAAATCTGTGCATGGCCTGAATGGACCCGGCACTGGATCCAAGGACTATACCCGGCGCCGGGTGTAATCTACCCGGTAGCTATATATTTTTTAGATTAGGGCCGGTGCTTGGTCATTCACTCTCGACCGGAGTCGGGTAGGCTTTGGGCGTCCTTTCCTATTTTTGTTGCACTTCAAGACTTGCTCCTTAGACCTACATTCCATTTCTTTGTGTTTTTTCTTGATTCTCCGAATGAAATGTTGGTCGTCTTGAGTTCTTCTTGATACTTCTTTGCCTTTCAATCCTTATTTAAAGATTGGCTTGATCCTCTTAGCTTGTGTTGTGCGTCCTTTGGCCCTTTCTTTACTATCCATCTCTTCACAATCTTCTTAGCCCTGGGTTTGTTGAATTTGTTACCTTGAAAACTCCCTTGATTCCTCTTGAATGTTGCTCTTACCTATGGCACCATGAAATGTGATTTTGTCCTTTTTCCCCCTTCTTGAAAATGCCCTTCATACCTAATTTGATTGCATCATTATAGTTAATGTGAAACTATCCTTCGACTTGAGATCTCCAAGGTACTTTGGTTGTTAAGCGTTATACTTTGATTCCAATCTCTGGAGTCCCAACAAGATCGTCTATAGAATGGATATTAGGTACAATGTGAAGTACACAAAAGTAGTTGAGATGATTAATAAAGGACACACAACTCCTAATAGTTGGAGCGAATATGTCAAGGACACTTATAGAAATAATTACTAAATAAGTCCTTAGTCAATGCGACTGTGCGTTAGAAATAGTTCCAATTTACATATATGATGAGTAATAGATTATAGGAACAGTTATTCGGCCAGAATTAATTAATATTCTGGAAGAAGTTGGCACTTATTTCATACTCTAAACGGAATAGGATAGTGTGGTGAAAGAATTTTAGTGCACTTATGTTTGCTATTGAAGGATTCTTGTCATGACACTTGACTTTTTAGACTTTTGGGTGGTTATGATGTACTGCTTAGTGCCACTCATAATCTACTAAAAGTGACTAAGCAAGAAAAGTGAATCATATGATACTTATGAATCTTACTTACTAAGAAAAGTGACTAAAATCTCTTTTTCTAAAAAAGAGGAAATGACTAAGCAATTATTGAAACTAATACATACTGATGTACGTCGACCAATGACATTGCAAGTAAAAGGAGGTTCTCAATACTTCATAACCTTCATCAATGATTATTCTTGACTTGGGTATTTGTATTTAATTAAATACAAATTCGAAGCTTTTGACAAGTTCAAAGAATTCAGAAATGAAGTAGAGAAACAACTTGGTAAGAGTATTAAAACTTTAAGATCTGATTGAGAAGGTGAATATTTAAGCCAAAAGTTTCTATGTTATCTTAGAGATAATGAGATATTTTATCAATGGACTCCATCACATACACCTTCACATAATGGTGTATTTGAAAGAAGAAATCAAACTTTATTAGATTTGGGTCGATCCATAATAGCTTTTGCTGATCTACCAAAATTATTTTGGGGATATAAACTGGAAATTTCTATTTATATTCTAAATATAGTTCCATCCAAAATAGTTGGCACTATCCCATTTGAGCTATTTATGGCAAAAGACCAAAGCTAATTCACATGAGAATTTAGGAATGTCCTACTTATGTGAAGAGGACAAAGTTAGACAAATTAGAGAATAAGTCTGACAAGTGTTTGTTTGTAGGATATCCAAAAGGATCTCGTGGATATTATTTCTATCTCTCTATTGAAACTAAGGTGTTTGTTTTAAGGCATGATGTTTTCCTAGAAAATGATTTCATGCTTAAGGGAGATAGTAGAAGTAAAATTGAATTTAGTGAAGTTTAAGAAGGTCAAACAAACAACTACCAACTAGTTGATCCTGAATCTATTGATAAAATAGATGAACCATCTAATACACAAGAACCTTGTAGGTCAAATCGAATATGTATGGCACCTAAGAGGTATGGATTTCTCTTCACTGACCACAATGATGTATCGCTCATTGAAGAAAATGAGCTTACAAAGAAGTTCTGAATAGTTTAGTATTTGACAAATAGCTTGAAGCTATGAAATTAGGAATGGATTCCATGTATGATAACAAAGTTTGTGCTTTTGTTGATCTATTTGAAGCAATAAAACCTATAGGATGAAAAAGGATTTTCAAGAAAAAAAAAACCCGACATGGATGGTAAAATGATTGCCTATAAGACACGTCTGGTTGCAAAAAATTACAGTCAGAAATAAGATATTGACTATGACGAAACTTATTCACCAGTACCAATGCTGAAATCCATTAGGATACTCCTAGCACTCTCCGCTCATTATGATTATGATATTTGGTAAATGGACATGAAAATAGCTTTTCTTAATAGAAATCTAAGTGAGCAAGTGTACATGACACAACTTGAGAGTTTCACATTCAAGGACCACACTAAAGTGTGCAGGCTATAGAGGTCCATTTATGGACTAAAGCACACTTCTTGGAGTTGGAACATCCGTTTTGATTAAACAATTGAAGAATTTGGTTTCAAACAAAATATGGATGAACCTTTTGTATGCAAGAAGGTTAGCGGTAGTGCAATTGTGTTCCTATTATTACATATAGATGACATATTGCTAATAGGAAAAGAAATTTCTATTATACAATCAGTCAAGATTTGGTTATCAAAAAAGTTTTTCATAAATGACCCAGGAGATGAACCTATATTTTGGGAATAAAGATTCATAGAGATAGATCGAAAAGGTTGCTTGGTCTTTTATAGTCTATATACAATGACAAAGTGCTAAAGAGTTTTAGTATAGATCAATCTAAGAAGAGATTCTTACCAATGGCCCATAGGGTAAGCCTTTCAAAAATTATGTGTCCTAAGACACAAGATGAAAGGGATCAGATGAGTAAGATATCATATGTTACAAAAATTGGTTCTATCATGTATGCTACAATATGTACTAGGCCTAATGTATCTTGTGCTCCTAGTTTGATGAGCAAATACCAATCAGACCTTGGAGAAGATCATTGGACGGCTGTTAAGATTATCCTTAAGTACTTAGGAAGAACTAAGTATGTATTCTTGGTATATAGAGACAGTGACTTGGAAGTCAGAGTGCATACCAATGTCAATTTCTAATTTGATAAGCATGATTACAAATTCTAATCAGGATACATGTTCACTTTTTTAGGTGGGGCAGTTAGTTGGAAAAGTTCCAAATAAGATACAACTACCGACTCAACTACTGAAGCTGAGTACATAGCAGCTTTTGAAGCAGCTAAGGAGGCTGTCTGGATCAAGAAGTTAATTATAAAACTAGGTGTGGTACCTTGTATTGTTGATCGAATACCCTTGTATGGTGATAACATCGGAGCCAGTGCTCGAACAAAGGAACCATAGTCTTATTAACGATCCAAACATGTACTTAAATGCTATCACTTGATTAGAGAAATCACTGATAGAAAGATTTAAAGATAGAAAAAGTTCCCACTGATAAGAACATAGTTTATCCACTGACAAATGTATTATCCAAAAAAAAAAAAAAAAACATAACAGTCATGTTCAGTCATTTAGTATTAGATACATAAATGATTAAATCTAGTACAAGTGGGAGATTGTTAGATTGTGCCCTAGAAGCAATCATTTATACAATGTATTTTTCACATTAAATCAATAAAAGACATTCTTTATCTTTCATTTTTTTTGTTTATATGTTTATGTGTATAAAATCTATTAGATAAAATTCCAAGTATAACACTGTGTTAAAGAAATCATAATAGAGATTATGATGTAAGGTTCCTACTGCATTGAACTGTGTTTGTTCTTAAATTATCCATAATCTTAATGACATAGGACATCATTAATGCACTAAGATTCGTGAGTATTGTGATACTCAAAGTTAACACGTGCATGCTTCTTATTTGAACAAGTACATTAGATGACCTAACTATGAGATAATCATATGGATAACTATTTATTGTCAGTAATAGAATCTTATTATAGAAAATGTATAACTATCCTTAGACATGAAAAATCTAAGGCACTTTGTTTGCTAAACATTATACTTCCATTCCAATCTCTGGAGTCCCTACAAGACCGCATATGGGATGGATGTTGGATACAATGGGAAGAAAATGAAAGTAGTTGAGAGGGCTAATAAAAGATTCACCACTCCTAATAGTAGGACTGAATATCTCAAGGCCGCTTGTAGGAGTCGTTACTCGAGAAGTCACTGGCCAAGGCAACTATGTATTGAAAATAGTTCCAATTGATACACATGTTGAGTAATGGATTCTGGGAACAAGTACTAAAATATTTAGGCTAGAATTAATTTATATTTTGGAGGAAGTTGGCACTAATTCTATACTCTCAATCGAATGAGATATTGTATTGTGAAAGGAGTTTATTGCATTGATGTTTTGTGATTGAAAAATTCATGTCAAGCCACTTGACTTTCTGGATATTTGGGTGGTCATGATGTATTGCTAGATGCCGCTCATGATTTGCTAAATATAGATTTATTAATTAGAGAATTAATAAATTAATCCTAATTAGAATTAATAAGTTAATTCTAATTGTTAAGGATTATTAATTCTTTAGTGATTAAAATTAATTCATATTTTGCTACCAATAGACTGAAAAACCTAATAGATCACACATAACAAAGGAATTAGTACTCAACATATTATATAATAATATTATGTGGTTAATTTGAAAGAAGAATTATAATTACAAGCTAATTATAAAATGTTATAATAAGTTGGATGAAATTATAATTAATTAAAAGCATTGTGGTTGAATTATAAACTTGTTATAATTCATGGGCCAAATTGCAATTACACAACACATAATGGAAAGTCCTTATTATTATTTCCTAATATGATTAGGGAAAAGAAATGGTTTCTTTGTATGTGAAGAAATTGTCCGTTTGTTTTGTTTCCAAAATTATTAGGAAATAAAGGGAAAAAATGAAAAAAAAAACATGTTTTTCCTATTTAACTGTATGAAGCGGCGATTTAAGTGTGTGGAATTGAGAAATTGTTCTTAGTTAAAGAACAAAAAAGAACACACCGCCTTCCTATTGATTTCTAGTCGTTTTTCCCTTCTCTTTTTTGGAGAAAAAAAATACAGGAGTGTTTCACTCGTGTGTTTCTTCTCCAAAATAAACCCTAGCAGCCATATCAGTTTTCTAGCAAATAATTTTGGTGGTCCTTGAATACATCCTCCTATAAATCAATATTAGATAAATTTCCATCTTTGGAATTTGGTGGTTCATGCTTGGACAAATATTTACAAA
Organism: Voacanga thouarsii; assembly: GCA_026120185.1. Classification (NCBI taxonomy): domain Eukaryota; kingdom Viridiplantae; phylum Streptophyta; class Magnoliopsida; order Gentianales; family Apocynaceae; genus Voacanga; species Voacanga thouarsii. The sequence continues at coordinate 1,711,494 of JANUWF010001059.1, read as the reverse complement.
AGAGTTTTGTGTGCGCGAAGAAAATTTTAAAAGCTATGTTTACAAGGTAACAATTTTTCTTCCCTCTTCTTGTCCATTTAATTACTTAAGAGTGATTCTTTGGGTGGATTTCGTTTTAATTTTTTGCTGCATGTTAACTGGTTTGCATGATCGAAATTCAACAAATTCATCTCAACACCAATCTATCCAAGTTAATCCCATGTATACCCTTATTTTAAGCTAAACACAACCAAGAACATCAAAGTTAAATTAGTTAAGTTTATGCTAAAGAAATGTGATTCACTCTACTTCTCTAATCAATAATTCAAATAAAGTGATTTATATGAGATAGGACTAAACGACTTACTCAAGTCTTGTGGCTTACCCCAAGTACAAGTATTACAAATGTTACACTATAATACAACAATATATTACAATTTGAATTGGTAAAATAGGAGCCACTGATTTTTCATTATTTTTCGTTCTACAAAGAGAATGCACTTATAGTGATTTTAACTTTAATGCTCTTTTGCATCCCTTGCATTTTTTTTTATTTTTTCTTTTCTTTCTTTTTACTTTTTCTTGTTTTTTTATTTTCTTTTTCATCACTCGTTGTTTTTATCATAGGACATGCATTTTGCGTTCCTAGAACCTTTTTTCTCCTCGCTTCAATAGGTGCATTGAGCAACCTAACTCTTGCTCCTAATTGCCTTTTTTATTGAAAAATACAATAAAGAGTTGATGATTTCTATAATACAACACAAAAATGAAGGAATGAATAGAAACTACCATGAAGCTACTAATAAGCCAACGACCCACACTCTATATTCTCAAAGGCATAAGCAAGATTAACTTACTTCTCTAAACATAGTTTGTGTGATGCCCATTATGTAAGTGTACATAAAATTAACTTTCCTAAAAAAGGCTTAAGTAGAATTTCCAAGCAAAAAGATGAATAATATATGCACCAAACTAACACATATCAATACACATACCAACAAGTCTTGAAAATTAATCCAAAAATGTGAAAAATATTTGGAAAAATTTTTATCCCATAATCAAGAACAAGAAATTTAGCCAAAAAATAAGGAAATATCCAGAATCATTAATACAAAATTGGAAAGAAATATTACTCAACCTCTCCCCCATACTTAAATAAGACAATATCCTTATTGTCCAAAATGTATGATACAAACATATTTACATTATACAAAATTGTTAGAGAGGATAGGGTAAACAATACTCCCTGGGTAAGCAATAACCTTATTGTGTCATAGAATAGAAAACAAATGGAAGGTTGCCCAAAAGAAGAAAATCTTCAATCCTATGAAAAGAAAGAACAGTACAACAGTATACGACGGCTAAAGAGATAGTAATAACAAAGATACAAACAAAATAATAGAAAAAGAAAATAATTCAAAAGTAGATACAAAAATAAATGATAGAAGAAGTTGTTACAATCATGCATTAGTGATAATACTAATAACATATAAACCATTATATACTAAGATATATATATACAAATGTTATTAACAAGTCATAAAATCAACTAATATAAATAATATCAAAATGAACATTAGTACAAGGAAATATACTATTACCAATACAACAAAGCCACAAAACAAATGAACAATCCAATATTTTCTTGATAGATATACTAAATCAATATATACATATATGCTAATATACTTTTATCAGTACATAACCGATCTACACAATAACACACTAGCATACAAAGCACTAGAAGTATTATATCTACTAGAAGTCCTTATATAAAATAAAAGATTATTACTACAACGTCTACTAACCAATTAGTAATACAACAAGGTCTCACAAATAATCAACAATTAACCTTAACACTAAAATCACTACTATATAAAAGATTACAATAACTTAACAGAATTACCCAAACAAAAGTCAATAGTTCGCAAAAATATAACACAATTATACACACCAATCAACTCTTCAACTTATTCCTCACTACTACAATCAAATTTTCAACCTCCACAATATATAGTACAACAACAACTAAAACTACAACCAATAATACTTTCATTCTCAAAACAACATTCAAATTCTCAAAACTCCAACATCCTTACAAAAATAATGAAATCAATCTTATTATACAACAATCATCCACAATAACTATTATAGAACAAGATCTTCTTAATAACAACAACAATAATAGTATATAACAACAAGGCCATATACAAAAACAAAATTTAAATCCCAAAAATCCATTTTACATATAGAATTTTCCAAGATAGCAAAATACAACAACAACAACAACAACAACAACAACAACAACAATAGTAACAATAATAATAATGTAATAAACATAATAATACGACACATTAAAACTTAATACAATTTATTTATCTCAACGACAAAAAATAAAGAATTAAAACAACAAACAAACAAGGTATAAAAAGGAATCGAAATCTATATACAAGTAATGGTTAATATTATGCACAAATATAGAACCAAATATTTAAATAAAATAATTCACAAATAAATACATAAAAAAATTAACAAGACTCAAGGTTTTCATGATATTAACACTCTCTAGCAATAGCACAAAAAAAACTAGACACGAGTTTTTCATGCACTGAAATAGTATAACAAAAGCCACAAATAATCAAGTTTTAATTAAAATACCAATCACTAAAATCACACAATAGGGCAAGTATACACATCATAAATCATAGAGAATTACAAGTATCAAATCCATGAGAACTTAGCAATTAGCACAACTTTGCTCTTATCTTATTCTCAAGTCGAAATAAATAAAGAGATAGAGTAAATAATACCAACTAAACTAAAGAACTTGAATAGATAGTACATCAGACGTATACAATAAAAGTCACAAGGATCATCAAGGAGTAAGAATATGGGAAAGGCCATGTAAAAGAAAAAATCTCCTAAAAATATGTCAAGTAAAGAGTTTATCACTACATTTATCAATTCCCAACTCAAGCACCGGAATGAGTTTGAAGAATAAATCTCATATTCTCTCGAGTTATGACATTCGTTTCCTAAAGCTCAATTAATTGGTATTTCTACCTAATCAATCTAACGTAAAGAAGCATTACACTCACTCATTACCTAAAGACACCCGAAAACCCTAATATCCCTATCTCTAGGTAATATTGAAAACCTATTAACTACCAGGTTCTAATCCTTCAACATTTCGCTTGAGTTATTCAAAGGAAAATAAACATTGGACTAATTAATTCAATGTTCAACTCTTAACCCCGTCTCTCGAGTTTATTAAGAATGAAGTAATCAATTGAATAAATCAATCAAATCTAAACAATCACTCCAACACAATAATACCCAAGTAATCAAATATAAGAGATTGGAATTCAATAAATCATAACAACAACTTAATGCAAGAATATAGATTAGGGTTCATCCCTCGAATACAATTAAAATCATATAAATCTCTATATTGCTAAAGTATAATACAAGAAAAAAGAGAAAACATCACTCATAGACAAGCTCTTGATATTCTTCTTCCTTGGATTTCCTTGAAGAACCCCTTATTAGAAAAAAAGAGAACATTATTCATAGACAAGATCTTGATCTTCTTCTTTCTTAGATTTCCTTAAACAACCACTTCTTCTTATCAATGCTTCTCCAAGATAGTCCATTTCTTGGTGTTTCTTTTGAGCTCCATAAATGATCACTTGGTTGCTAGGCAACTAAGTATGATTATTTAGGATTTATAATGAGGTATTTATAACTAAAAAATGAAGAGAAACCATAAAAATTGCAGAACTACGCGAATATGAATATTTCTGAAGCTTATGCTCGTTTCTTGCACTGCCTATGGTACAAAATTTTTGCTACTTCCTTTCTTCCTAGGTAGCTTAAAATTCCCTAGGCTGCCCCTCTCTTGGGCAAATTACTTTCCTACTTATTCCTAAGCGGCCTAAGGAGATTGAGAAGACCTAGGCTACCATGACATTGTGCTTTTTCTTGTATTCTTCACCTAGGCAGGCTAGGGAATTTGTCATTCTCTTGGCTACCATATTATTGTGCAAATAGTCTTCTTAATTTACTTTGGGGCAATCTAGGGAATTAGTTCCATAGCCCGTGTTGTTCCTCTCCGGTGTGCTTTGGTTTTGCTCTAGGCAACATAAGGATCATTAACAAGTTTGAGAGGGGGAGGGGGGGGGGGGAACATCAATCTACCAATATTCAAGGATTATTAACAAGGGTTAGTCTCAAGAATCAAGTATTTATAAAGGGAAGTTTGGCACATTTGGGATGGTTAAACTTTTATACGGCATTTGAAGGAACAAAGGATCAAATTTTAATGTCTATTCAAGTCTTAGATGCAGGAGAAGAGTAGGGGAACTAAAACAGCAAATCATTAGCTCAATATTAGCTAAAACAGAGAGAGCTAAGAAGAAGTAACCTGGCATTGGGTAGAAGTCGTGGACTAGCACCGACTCCTCCCTAAAGTTTGGTTCTAGTTCATAGAAAGGAACCGGCACTAGCCGCGGCTATAGAACCTGTGCTGAGTTACTTCGGGGACTTGAAAATTCAATTGATTTCTCTACGTAATAGCTTAGTTGACTTTGGTTTTAATTCTCATGAATTTTATGATGTATTTCTTGACTTGCTTGAAATATGGATTAATTGTCAATAACTTTGGTAATCAAAGATTAGTTGATGATTGCTAAAATATAGATTCATTGACTAATTTTATGTTTTAAATCACCTAGAATATAGGGATTTATACAAGGATTGATTTTAATGAATATTTTGAGTAAGACGGTAAGATATAATATATCCATTGTATTACTTAAAAAGTAGGGAACCATGGATTGCAACTGAAGTGGTTATAATTTAATCCTTCATGAAACTAAGATGATAATTAATTATGATAATTGCTAAGTAGTTCGTGGTTATATTTTCAAGAATATTTGTCTAATTACATATTCTGTCATCCTTGAGTTGTATATATATTTTTATCTTTATTTTATTTTATTCTCTTATTATTTTATTTGGTAAACAATAAAGATTTGGGTAAAGTATGGTACGAGCCTAAGTTTCTGTGGATTCGATACTTGTTAGTCCCTATACTATATGATGGATATACTTACTCGTATGTGCAGTTTTAGTGATTACCATTGTTAATTAAAGTTTGATTGATTGTGGACTTTATTAATAATATTTTCTATACTATAAAACATGCATCATGTTTTTGGCACCATTGCCAGGGATGGGCACTATCGGAAACACTCGAATTTTGTTGATTTAGCCTTTGTTGTATTTGTAAATATCACTAACATTTATGTTTAGGTAGTTTGTGAATATTTCTAATTTGTATATTTTTCTTTTCTTTTTTATTCTGTTATTTTTATTTTTTTATTTGATTTTTTATTTTCTTTGAGTGCGATATTCAAAACATCAGCATGTACAATTATTCATGAGCAAACTGTCAAAGGAGCTATAATGAAAATACATTGACAAGGTTACAAGCTCTCATTGATGCTTATAGTGAGACGTCACTTGAAGCTTCAATCAAATCCTTTGTTGCCAACACAAACACGCATTAAGTTTTTGGCACCGTTGTCGGAAAACAATATCATAAAAGTTTAGATTTTGTTGATTTCACTATGTTTATATTTTTATATGTCTTTATGTAAATATGAAATATGTTTATATGTTTTTTGTGCAACTAAGTACCATATCTTGTTGTATGTATACACGTACTTTAACTAACTAACTTGATTTAATATTATATTATATGACACTAACAAACTATATGCAGGTGACATAGCCAATTGGAACATTAGATGGTATTCTAACTTGTCTCAAGAGATGACACCTCAGCCATCTGACTCCACAACCTTAGAAGGGTAATTAGGAAAATTTGTCACCCATGTAATGAAATGCTTTCAAGAGATCGATGACACATTGGTAATATTTGAGGAAATGATTACAAACATGGAAAGACAAATTTGGTTTTTAATAGATCTAGTGATAAAGTCACCATTGTGGGTGGAAACACAACATGATTCATCTACCATTACATTACGAAGTGGCAAGGAGCTACTCGACTCTAACACGGAACCGACACCATCTAAAGAAGATGGGCCAGTACCAACCCTTCTTGATGAACCATTTGAAAAACAAGCTAAAAAACTAGATTTTCAGCCTTTGGTACGTTAACCCACTCACATACAAAAATCAAGAAAAGAAGCACAATTTGATAAGTTTTTAGTTGTTCAAACAACTGTACATAAACATTCTACTCAGTGAGGCTTTAGTACACCTGACCAAATATGCCAAGTTCCTCAAAAGCATGCTTGTTAACAAAAAGAGGTTGGATGAATTAGCCACTATGGTTTTAAATAAAGAATGCTTAGCTTTTTTGGAACACCAACGGGCTTCGCCACAAAAAGAAATAATCCAGGAAGTTTTTCTATTCCTTATATTGTTGGTATTCTTGCATTCTACAATGCATTTACCGACTTAGGTACTAGCATTAATCGTTTTCCACACAAAACTTTCAAAAAGCTAGGCCTAGTTGAGCCCAAGCCCAATAGGAAAAGTATTTAACTTGCGGATAGATCTATTAAATATCCTTGGGGAATAGTTGAAGATGTAATGGTTAAAGTGGATAAATTCATATTTCCTATGGATTTTGTTATTATTGATATAGATGAAGACTCTAAAGTTTCTTTAATCCTAGGTCGACTTTTCATAGCTTCTGCCAAAGCATTAATTGATGTTCATGGGGGAAAATTGACACTTAGGGTTGTGGATGAAGAAGTCATTATCAAAATACACAAAAGTATTCAACATCCTATCTTTTCTGATGATTCTTATTTAAGGATTGATATTCTTGATGAGCCTATTTTTTATTTTGTGTGGGAATTATTTGTCAACTTCTCTAAGGACTTGATGGAATAATCAATTACATATTTGGAGGATTCAAATAAGAATAACCACCGAAATTGGAACTAAAAGAACACCCCAAGCACTTGGAATATGAATTTTTGGCTAACGAAGGAAAATTGCCAGTGATCATAGCAAAAGATATCACTTGTGATCAAAAGACCAAATCGGTAAGTCAATTGGGAAAATATAAGGGAGTCACAGCATGAACAATCATATATATTAAGGGAATTAGCCCTTCATTTTGCACGTACAAGATTTTGTTAGAAAAAGGAGCTAAACCCGTAGTGCAACCCCAACGTAGGTCAAACCCAAATATGAGCGATGTGGTAAAAGGTGAGGTGATTAAATTCTTAAATTTTGACATCATTTATTCTATTTCTGATAGTATTTAGGTGAGTCCAACATAAGTGATACCAAAGAAAAGAGGAATAACTGTGAGCCCAAATGAAAAAAATGGGTTGATCCCAATAAGATTGGTAACCGATTGGAGGGTTTGCATTGACTATAGAAAATTAAATTATGTAACTAGGGAGGACCATTTTCCTCTCCCTTTCATTGATTAAATACTAGAAATATTAGCCAGACATGAGTTTTATTACTTTTTTAATGGTTTTTCCGATTACTTTCAAATTCCTATAGCCTCGGAAGATCAAGAAAAAACTACCTTTGCATGCACTTTTGGTACTTTTGCATATCGTCGTATACCTTTTGGTCTTTGCAATGGTCTAGAAACTTTCCAAATATGCTTGATGGCTATCTTTGAAGGACTTGTGGGAGACATAATGGAGGTATTTATGGATGATTGTTCTATTTTTGGTGATTCTTTTGACTTATGTTTAGCCAATTTAGAAAAGGTGCTTTTAAAGGTGTGAAGAGACCAACCTCTTGCTTATTTGGGAAAAATGCCACTTCATGGTGGAAGAAGGTATTGTATTGGGCCACAAGATCTAATAAATAATTAGTAATAAATAATAAAATTAATAATGAATTAATTATATTAAAATTTTAATTAATAAATAACAAATAAATTTTAATATAAATAATATTTATGGATATAGGTAAAAGTTTTAACAGCTATAAGGTCAGTAATTAATTCTGATATTTTATTTATTACTATTATTTATATAAAAGATCTTATTTATTATTATATATATAATTTTTAATAAAAGATATTATTTATTTGACTAAGAAAATATTAATATTCTATTTAATATTCTATTCCAAACCATCCTAGTAATTTCGAATTTCATAGAGAAAAATATAGTAGTAAAAGTAATAAAATTTGTTAATAAAAATAACCTAGGATTAATAAGAAAATAATCTTTCACCATGATTTTCCTATTGCTAGACAAGATTCATGAACACATGCTTGAATTAACACATACTATCACAAGGCTAATTTCCTTCTAGGCATATTCATCATTCATGGCTTCAATGGAAATAAGAACATAAAAGCCTATTCACCATAGGTGACATAACATCTAACATGCTTTATACATCCATACCTCTCATTAAACATGATGAACATATATTGATCCAAAAGAAAAATACATATATCTTAGGCATATATATCAATCCTCATGTCCTAACTCGATCCCCTTCATCCATATACATATACTCAATCCCCTATTTATATTCAATCTTCTTATTAACATCTAAAAGGCATAAATTCATAAATAAAAAGAGAGGATTTAAGAAGAAATACTTGATAGTCGATCACTTGATGAAGACTAAAGAAGGTCCACGCGTTTGAGAGTCTTTAGTAGTCCAAAGGAAAAACAGCTATGGTTGATCAACCATTTCGACCGAGAGAGAGAGAGAGAGAGAGAGAGAGAGAGAGAGAGAGCATTAGAATGGAAAATCAAAAATTGAATAGAAGAGGAAGAACAAGAAGGTTGTTCTTATTTTACCTTTTTGATGTTCTTGAGACCTTCAAGAAAAAATCCGATTTTGATCCGTTAATTCTCTTTTGTGTGATTTTTGTGTTATAAAGGCCAGAAATGAAGTCTAGGGATTATGTATGAGTGATCTGGAGTATTTGGGAATGATTGGAGGTATTTAGGATAGGTTTAGGCTTGAAAAAGTGTAGTGTGTGTTCTTGGTGTTTTGAGAGAGTTTTGAGAGAAAAGGCTACGAAATTCTGGAATCCTATTGGCTGAATGGTATGGAGTAGATAGGAGTTTCAGTATTCAACTAGATGGAGAGAGGGTGTTCAGATTTTTTTGAAATTCAAATGGAGAAAAATGAGGAGTTATTTGAGATAGAAGATTAGCTAATGGTGATTGATCAAGGAAGGTTTCTTTGCTGAAATGAATGAAGGCTGTTCAGGTTATATGGCTGGCCAAAATTCAGCCTATGATGGCAGAGAAAATTCTGGTTTGTTCACTTGGTACAAGAGTGTTTCAATGTAGCAAAATTTTGGAATTATTTTGAAGTTCGAAAGAGTTTTGGATAGAGTAATCTTAGGTGCTTTTTGAGGTGTGATTATGGAGTCCAACCACTCAAGGTAAGTGTGGAGGTCAATGGTGTTCAGTCCATGGCTGAACAAGGTCCAATTTCCAGAGATTTGAAGGGTGTTTTTCGGCCTTGGCATTGAGAGACAAAACTGGAAATTTTTCTGGTTTCAACTTGTTCAAGGTTTCGAAGGTTGGTGACTTTTGGTGTAGAATTTTCTGCATTTACTTGGCCTGATTTGCATCTTTTTTTTTTTTAGGTGTTTGAGGGTCTTTTAAGGGTGGTTTTCCAGCCTTTTTTCTAGAGAAAAACAGAGGGGGTTCTAGCTGAATTGATGACAAAAAGACAGCTTCAAGTACAGTTTCATAAGCTGCAAATTGTGCATGAATTTTTTCTGATTTTTGTGCAGTTTGAACAATTCAAAAATTGCACTGAATTTTCAGCCTTCAAGCCACATAAAATGACTATTTTCCTGGTAGCAAATGGGTAGGGTTATTGGCTGAATTTTTCGAAAGCTGTTCTGCAACAATTCTGGAAAATTTCAAGATTTTCCTTCACTAAAAATATGAACAACATGAAGGTAGGATTGAAGGGTTAACCATGGTGATTTATTTCTCTCGGGAACCCATCGTAATTCCTCTCCTATTTTCAGTCATTCCCCTATCCCTCAAGACTACTTTTCAAAATTCAAGGCCAAATAATTATCACAGAATTTTTGGAATTAAAAGAAGAGAATTAATGGATTTTGGATGATTTAAATTATGAAAATGTTAGGACAAAACTAGAGATAATAAAAAGGACAAGAATTCCTCCAAAATTCTTTTAAGGGCATGATTATATGATCTGGACATTCTCTTCATGTCTCCCTTAAGACAATATTCCTATCTATAAGGAATATAAGAAAATAAAAAATTCAAACATAGTTAAGATAATCATGAATAAAACTTAAGAGATGGGATTTGAACTTATAACCTTAGAGATTAATTCCAAAGCTATAACCACTTAGCCATACTAACTCTTGTTCTTATTTTCTCATCCAAATATTCTTCTTATCTAAACCTCTAGCCATCTTCCTATTTTGACATCAAGAAAAATTATCTTTTTACCCTTCCTACCCAATAAGCATAAATAAGACATTTAACTAATAACCCACAATTCTAAAGCACATAAAATCATTCAAAAAGTATATTTTTATGCAAAATGATATGATATGCATCCCAACCCCCTTACTCTAAGGTTGGCTTTAGGTGGGGTTTCACATAGGGTATTCGGACCTAAGCTGTGTTATCATCTCTAGTTGCACAATCACAAGTTCCACATCCTAAAACATAAAAGGAAAAGACACGTATAAGTGAAAATCACTCAAAGAGTCACAAGTGTGTGCTAATGCTTGTTGAATCAGGTAAAGTAAGGAATCAATGGTTTTGCAAGAGAGAAACTTTTCATTTTTCCACTAAAAATAATTCCAAACCTCTCTAAGACGGAGTTTCTTGGAATTCATTCATATTTGGAAAAACTGTATTTCATTTCATAGCCAATAGCCCAATTTTCAGAAATGTGAGTACTTCTCTCAATAGAAGGTCGGCTCGTGTGGAAAACTTACAAGGTTTCATCTTCGGCATCGCAGTCTTATTGTACTAGGTCACATAGCTATAGTACTCAACTGTGCATTGTCCGATTGGTAAGTGTGTATCAGCACAATATCTCAAACCTGAATATTTTACTTGCCACCGTCTAGAGGTCTTATTCCTGACGTCAGTCACCATGAGGTGGCACGGGATTGAACACACTAGGTGTCCGCGTCCAATAACCATGAACAACCCAAAATAAAATGCATTCATGGTATAGCCAATTAACAGGTGCTACACGGCTAGTCAGGATGGCTAAGCTTAATGTCCTGTTGCCCCGTTTGGATTAAGACGATCTCTAGTAGTAGTTAGGGTACTTGGGGCTGTCTAACTCTAACGCAGGCTAGTACAAAGATCGAAGCTCTTGCTGAGTACTCAATATCTTTACTAGTTCACAAGACCAGTATCAACATCACTTTGTTGAGGGAATTCCAAATAAAACATTTTTAGGGGCCAAAATATCATTTTCTAAAAGTTGATCTCATACCAAGAGATTGTTTTCCAAATCCATAGGGAAAAAGGATAAGAAATCCTTTTCGCACTATAAAGTGACATAATAAGAGTATTCTAGTCATTTCTCGAATACCCGATTTCAAGAATGATTATATTTCAAAATCTTGAACTTTAATTCGAAAAGGGAACTAATTTAAAAAATACACACTTTCATTACTTTTTAGGTTTCCAAGCCAAGTATAATATTTATTAAAGCCTGATATGGTGTAATATTATTTTCTTGCGAAAAAAAACCATACTTGTTCAGGAATATGCAAATGGTTCATAATGCATTCATTCATAAAATGTAAAGCATACTAGCATTTATTCTTTTAGAAAACAAAAAAGACTCATGTCATGTCTTATATTATTATAGTTGAATAGATATCGTGTCTAGCTAGTTACCCAAATGCTTAACGTGAGCAACCAACATTCAACTAACATCAATACAAGGACATTACTCATTTCCTAACCCCCTGCCCCCCAATTTTCTCATTAAATAAAACGCATATATAAACATCTATTGTACATTCAATTCTTCCATTTCTCATTTCCATATTTCCTTTTTCTTTAAAGTTTAAAATCCCTTCACGATTCTCATCCTTTTCATTCCTCTATTTCAGTAAATAAACCTTTTTTTGAGTTCACTTCATTTTAACAAAATTCTGCATTTTAGACTTTTAGTACACCATTTTGTTTTCTGCATAAATTTTGATCCACAACTCTGATTAGCCTCTATTTTATATCAAAACACTTGTTAAACCTTTAACTACATACTATGAATTCCATTTCCATATCCCCAAAGTTGTCCAGAAAATACTGGGGCAAAACAGCCGCAGAAGTTTCTTCGTTTTAACCCATTTCCACAAAATAACATCACCTCCTTGTTGTCCTTGGTTTATAGTATCTATGGAGAACTTAATCCACTTTATTTCCCTTCAAAACATCTCCAATTCCTCCGATTTTCAGATTTAAGCAATACATAATCAACCATATTACACAAAATAGCTATTTTGCATATTCTTTAATCATTCAAGCTTCCTTTTCTTTTCAATTTCACCATCTTCCTCTAAAACCATGAATAACTATTCAAATCGCCATCAAAATACTTCCATCTACCATATAAAACATAGTACATTGTTACTCAAATAATCCGGCACATTCACTCACACAAATTTTCACCAAGCATAAAGATTCTTCCAGGCATAATCATATCCATTAAAATTCATATCAAAACGATCCTCACAATGAAATTTACAACTTTAATTCATAGATTATAGGCTTTTACCTGGTTTATATGATTCCCCAAGCTTGATTTTCTCCAAGTTCTCCTTTTTCTTCTCAAGAACACCTTTCTCTATCTTTTTCCTATTTTCTCTCAATTTTTTCCAACTTTTTCTTTCTTTTTCTTTCCTTTTCATCCTCTCTTCTTCTTTTATTTCCCTTGGCTGTTTCTCCCTCTTCTTGACTGCCATTAGTTTGTCAACATTGTGACCAATTAGCTCAAAATGCATTAAATGCATTGTGGGCTATCGACAATTGTTGCAATTTATATTTTTCTCCTATTTTCTTAATTATTTTACCAAGCTTCTTTATTAAGTTAATATTGCATGAATATTTCATACAACCTCTCATAATTTGACACTTATCCCTTTCCATCAATCACACAGTGCCATGTGTTCGGATTTTGACCGCATTTCCAAATTTGCTCAGAAATGAACTAAAATTCGGATCAATATATTTATTTTTATCAAGAGGCATTATTTGACCAGTAAAGTCTACTCATTTTATTGTATTTAGTAATAAAATCTAGAGTCCTAAAACTCTTTATTAGGCTTTTCCCAATTTGCGATCAAATTTACAATACTGCCCCTAATAACTCAATTTATACGAGAATACTCGTCTCATCGTACTGATCAATTTTTGTTCTGAGCATACCCCCAAACTCTCACTCTATATAAAGTAGACATGTATTGAATTATACAAGGTACGGGTAGAACAAATTTAAAATTACATCTAGGTCCTTGCATATTTTTATTGCACAAAAATGTTCATCATGTACACTAATCTTTTCTTGTTCTGGGCACTGATACAAACTCTTATTCTATCAAAAGTAGTAGCCATCCAAGGTTTTAAAATGCAAGGTATTACACATATCCTTCTCTGCCTACTTCATATTGCACTATACACACTGGGCTATTAAGTGTTCAATCACTTTTACTTATCATCTCACTATTACTAATCCCAAAATGAAAATTTCAACATTAGTAAATACTTCTTTAAATAGATCAAATATGAGGCCTCCCTAACCTCAACTTTTTCACTGTTATCCAATTTTACGATCGTAGACCTTTTTTAAGAATGTATCAGGATTGTCTCAACTTTCTCTCCTTCTAACTCATTAGAAGAGATTATGTCCAACTTGGATACCCCAAATTTATATAGGTCATCTATCCTTATATCTGACTCCATAAAATTCACTAACTCTATAAATCTACATTAGTATATACTAGGATCGATGTACTATATCGTGCCCCATTAGAGGCTCTACTCTACCCATCAGAAGCTTTATTATGGATTCCACTATGCTCTGACACCGTTTGTAACATCCCATACTTCCATGGTGTAGTGGGCAGTAACTTTATGGGATATTGCCTAATTTGATTGCTCAAAGAAGGGTTCTTTATAACAACTTTTACTTAATTGGCAGTAGAAATTTTTTCAAAACTACTTTTTATTGAATATAGGAAAGTACATAGAATCTGACATCTGATACATATACTCAAGTGTATAACATATCAAAAATATAGCATGAGCATCTGGGAATACACTGCACTTTCATTGCGGTTCTAATCCCTAAAATTTTTCAAAAGAAATAACACACGTTTGAGCGTAAGTTTCAGTGAGTCCTATGTGTGCTAGTGTGTTTCCACAAAAAATAATTCATGAATAGTAATCTCAACATAGATAAACTAGTCCAGAAATTCTCATGTGAAAACATTCTAAAATAGGTACTCAGGGGTTTCGAGTGAAAACATACTGATTTAAGTATTCAAAAGTTTAGAATAAAAACATGCTAATTGATTAGGGCTTATCACATACATGTTTTTATTGATTTATGCTTTAATTGTAGCAAATCCTTGTTTAATTCACTACTCACCATATCATTTTGATCTTGTTTTGTAGTAAATAAAGAAAACAAGAAAGGGAGATGAAATTGAACAAAAGGAAGAATAATGGAGCAAAAATGGAAGAAAATGAAGAAACACACAAAAGTAAGAAATAAAGGTAGCCAAGATATAAAAAATAATGGCGGCCAAGGGAAGTTAGACTTCCTTAGGCCACTTGCCATATGTGTGTGTGTGTGTGTGTGTGTGTGTGTGTGTGTGTGTGTAGTAGTGCCTAGAGATAGGGCTACTTGATATGATCTTGAGAAGAACAAAAATTATGGATTGAACTCAAGAACAAGAACCCTATCAAACCCATACACAAGAACACTAAAATGCTAGGAAATAACACTATTGTGACATTATAAATCTGGCCTACTTCAAAGACACCCTAACACTGTAATCTATCAAAGATTAGAATACCAAGGATAGGAATTTGAAGGCACCTAACTCAATCCTATTAAACATACTAGGCAACCTAGAACATAAGAATAAAGAAGAAGCTGAGATAATCCCTTAAGATTTAGAGATAAAATCAAAGGTGTAACTACATCCTTTGAACTAGACTTGATGTTTGTGGGAATCACCAACATCAAACTCTCAAAAGAGTTCTTGAATTCCCAAAATATCTAATGTCTCCAAAAGTTATTTTTACAAGAGTTATAATGGCATATATATAGATGCCTTGCCCTAAACTAATTGGAAAACTAATCCTAACCATTAAATATCCTTAATACAAGCTTTGAGGCCCTATTACATGCTTTAAAATAGATTAAAATATAATAAAAGTCGTGAAAATTAAATTATAAGTGAAGGGCTGAAAATACAAAAAATAGGAAAAAAGTCGGGATTGGCCCGACCAGGGCCGATGTTGGTTCTGGCATGCACAGCTGGTGCCGGCTGTGTTCTATCTGGGGCAAAACACATGCCAGCTTTAGGCCAGAGATAGTTTCGGGCTTAGGGCTGGCACCAGCTTTAGTCTGGTCGTCATACCCCATTTTATTGTGCTTCAAAACCTGCTCCTTAGACCTCCATTCCATTTTTCTATGTTTCCATGATCTTTCAAATGAAATATTGGTCATTTTGAGCTCTTTTTGATACTCCTTTGGCTTTTAATCCTTGTTTGAAACTTAGTTTGATCCTTCACATGGATTGTTACTTACGTTGTGCGTCTTTTGGCCCTTCATTTTCTATTCATCTCTTTATAATCTTCTTGGACCTAGTTTTGTTAAATTTGTTCTCTTGAAAACCTTCTTGAATCCTCTCGAAGATCGTCTTTTTCCAAGGAGCCATGAATTGTGGCTTGATCGCCCTTCCCCCTTCTTTAGATGGAGTTTAGGCCTACAGCAATTCCTATCATTTACCCCTTCTTGGAAAGGATTCATTTTTGAATCAAAACCTATACAAGATTTCAAATAAGAGTAATGTTGTGTAGGTAAAATATCTTGCCTTGGTCCCTCATTAACCTCTTTGATTCTTCTTTTCACTACCCATATTTTTCCTCTCATTTTACCTCCACTCTCTTTTCTTTTCTCATTTCCTTTTTTGTCTCTCTTTTCTTTTTCTCTCAAACTTTAGGTGGTCACTATCCTCTCATCCCTATTTTCCCTCATTTTCTTAATTTTTATCTCTCTTTCTTCTCTCACCTCAACCTCTTGTTCCCCCTTCTGTTGTCCTTCCCTCTTCTCTCCTTTTTTCTCCTCATTTTTTTTCACACTCATCTTCTTTTTCCTCTCCTTTCCCTCTCTCCTTTCCTTTTTCTTTTCCCTCAACATATTTTGATCTCTCAAAACCACTCTAGAGGATAAGGGAAGTACAGTGATCTTCTTTCCATCTTTCCTCAAAGAATAAGTGTTTCCCTTCCCTTCATGGACCACATCTCTATCAAGCAACAAAGGTCTTTGCAACAAAATATGCCCTACATGTATGGGAAATACATCACAAACCACTTCATCCTTATACTTCCCCATATCAATGGCAACACTGGCTTATTTTTTCATCTTCACTTATCCACAATTGTTCAACCATTGTAACTTGTAAGGTCTAGGGTGTTTCAAGGTTTCTATTCCTAACTCCTCCACCAATGTAGCACTAATCATATTTTTACAACTCCCTCCATTAATAAGGACACTACATAGTGTTTGTTTGATTTGACACCTTGAAAAAAAATATATTCTCTCTTTATAAATTTTCTCCTTCTTCCATACCCTTACAAGCATTTTTAATTTCCATTGCTACACCAATCAATGAACAAGTGGGTTCAATCATAATTCCCCTTTTTCTACTTTCTTCTCCTTTAAATTTTCCCTCCATTGCCTCACCACATTTTTCGTCATCGAATGAGATATTAGCTTGGTCATTTTTGAGCACTATCTTCTTGTTTGGACACTCTTAGAAGGAATGCCCATATCCTAGACACCTGTAGCATTTGATGTCCCTACACTTTTGTGATCCCAACTAGGCTTTGACTTTCTCTATCATCTTTTCATCTCTAGTCTTAGGGTTTTTATGCAAGGTTGGACTAGATGGCTTACTCACACTAACTTCATTCCTCATTTGTTCATGCACCATTTCTAGCCAACTCTCATTATTCTTCCTTTATTTTAGAGCTCCCTTCTCTACTTCAACTCTTAATTTCAATTCCTCCTCAACTACTTCAACACCTGTAACACCCTATATTTCCATAACATAGTGGCCTATAACTTTATGGGATGTCACCCCGTCTGATTGCTCAAATAAGGAGTCTTTATAACAAACTTCACTCAATAGGCAGTGGATCTTTTTCCAAAATAAAAAAGTAAAAGAATTTAGTTTTTAATACATACACTCACAAGTGTAATAGGTCTAAGATGTAGTATAAGCCTCTGGGAGTCCATCACATTTTTGTTGCACCTCTTATCCTAAATTTTTCAAAAGAGATAACTCACGTGTGAGCAAAAAGCTCAATGAATCTTGTGTGTGCTACTGTTTTATGAAAGAATCAGAGCACATAAAACTTTTGTGAAAAAGTGTATCATTTTCCTACTAAGAGCAATTCTTAAACTCTCTAAAGAAGAGTTTATTTAGACTCAATCATTTTTGGAAAACTCTATTTCCCTTTCAAATTATTGCCTCAATTTTCAAACCACAAGCACTTTTTCAATAGAAGGTCGGCTTGCATGTAAAGCTCGCAAGGCTTCACCTTCAGCGCCACGTATCATTATACTTAGATCGTAGCCTACAGCACTCAACTGTGCATCACTGGAAGATATGTATACGGCAGCGTACTACTTAAATCAAGTTAGTACTTACGTCAAGTATTCAAGTTAGCACATACGCCAAGTATTCAACTTAGCGCATACACTAAGTATTCAAGTTAGTGCATACGCCAAGTATTCAAGTTAGTGCTTACGCTAAGTATTCAAGTTAGTCATGCATTGGATTCAAAGATTGAAAAATTCAAAAAATCATGAGTTTAAGATGTATATTGTTCGTCATGTTTCCAAATCCATATAGAAGGCCCGTACTTAAGCACATCAGGAAACCATGTTTCCATTTCAAGAAAACACTTTGCAAAAATCAGGATTTGAAAATTGAAAAGATCACACGAGATATTTCATATTCAAGATATTCAAGAAATTGAGTACTTGGTAATACGTTCAAACTCAAGTGCATTGTTAATCTCATAATATGTTAGAAAGGCATTAACTATATCAGGAAATAATATGATCGTTTCAATACTCGATCAGAAAAATCATTTCCTAGCATATTCAGGTCATTTTACCCATACCTGATTCCAAAAAGACTTTTTAAGGGTATTCTTACACTTACCCGATTTGAAAAATGTTCACAAGAATTCTAATAAGTATATTTTGGTCATTTACCGAATACTCGATTCTAATGGTTTTCATAAAATATTTCAATAAAGACATTTGAATCATTTATCAAATTTCAAATTTCAAAAAGAACTTTTTCCAAGAATCTAGAGTTCTAATCCAAAAAGAGGATTAAATTTAAAGATTCCAAACATATTTCCATAAAATGTTCCAATAAGGGCATTCTAGTCAATTTGTGAATACCTGATTTAAAAAATAACCATTTTCTAAAAATCCCAAGTGTTTAATCTAAAAAGAACTAAATTTACAAATTCATGCTTTAATCATCCATTAAGGTTTCCAAGCTAAATAAGAAGTTCATTCGAGCCCAAAATGGCATAAGAATAAATCTTGCTCAGATAACCTTAAATATATTTAGGGATTTTCAAAATGGTATAAAACATAGCATTTCATGGAAAAGTGAAGCACACTAGTTTTCAAAAGGTTTTAGAAATCAAAGGAACTCACCTTGTATCCCAATTAACTTTTCCCGTTCACGGCTATTCGACCATCGTTTCTATCGTTTTCAATGTACCATTAGTCGTTTACTGATAAACCTACGCCAAACATCATTTTTATGTTAAATCATGTTTGGTCGAAAAATAGCCGACGGTTAGCCTACGTCCAGCCAATGTGTCCGACGGGTAGCCGACGTCCAACCGACGTTTAGCCGACGGTTAAGGAAAACGTTCAACTTTTGTTCACATCGTTTGTTCAATTTTTTCGTTTTCCTTTATCCATATCTTTCCTCCCTTCATGCACAAGGGATTCCCTCCATATTTCTCATTCATTTCATCCAAAATCACACAATTATTCTTCATTAAGTTCATTCACTTCCCAAGCAAAATCTTGAAATTTTGCGGCTTTGACACATGATTTTGTTTTGCACATAACTTTCAATCCACAACTCTGATTTGGCTCCATGATATGCCAAAATGACCGTAAGACTCTCTATTTTAGTTCTGTGTAAGATGTTTTCAGAGCCTTTGGTTCCTATGATACAATACATGGCAAAAACAGCCCCTATAGTTTTGCTCTAATTCTACTATTCATGCTATCCGTTGATTTCCTTTAGCCTATAACACCTTAAGAACATTAAAATTTAGTTTTCCTTCAAATCATATTTGATTCTGTAATTTTTAGATTCCAATAGCTCACAAGATTCATTCTTATTCAACACAAATTCACTTCTTCTAATCAAAAGCTAGTATATTCATTTTTCCAACCAAGTAACTTCCATTTTGATTCTACTTCGGTCATCATCTCATCGACCAAAAGCAATCATTCAAACTACCATGAATATTCAGTTCTTCCTCACACAAAATAATATCCATAAGTCTTCTAGGCAGCCAACACACTTAGATACATAAAAAGTTCATCAACAAAGTTTATAAACCCTAACTTTTGATCCAAAATCAAGACATGAAAATCATATTTTCAAGCTAAAATTGATATCATAATGATCACCATTCACCCAACAACAACTTTAATTCAAACAAGGTAGGATTTTACCTTATATTTAGAGCTCTTTGGTGTGATTTGCTCCAAGAAACTCTCAAGAACTTACACACTACACCAAGACCACACACTAGCTATGTTTTTCTTTTTCTTTTTTTTTTTTTTGCTATTTTCTTTTGATTTATTTTCCTTATTTTGCTCCCCTTGAGGCTGCCAAATTTTTATGGTTGCATAACAGCCTTTCCACCACCATTCTCATCAGATTTTTGGCCAAGAAAATATTAATTTAATTAAGTATATGGTGGTTAAAACATAGGTGTGTTCCAATGGAAAACTTACACACCAACCACTTAATTTGCTTCCTCAAAAATTTCTCTTGTTTTATCTATTGAAGCTGCTGATGTTTTAGCTCATTTTCAGCCATTGAACCACCTTCTCATGGTCCAAGTATTGGCCAATCACATTGCACAAGACCTTAATTAAATGGCCCACCAATCCAATCATAAAAATACATATCATTCTTCTATTTATTTTGTAATTCTTTAATTACATGCATCTTGCATAAATTCTTCATGCAACTTCTCATAAGTTGACACATGTCCAAGGCTACCATCACAAAATGGCACACGTCTAAATTTTTTACTGCATTTTCCAATTTTTTCTCAAAAATGACCAAAATCAGATCCGAAATGGAAAAATATTTTATTTTACCATTCAACTCCAAAAAATTCCACTGAATCCATTGGTAATACTTAAATCCTTCAATTCATTCTTAGTTTGGTCAAATTCGCGGGGCACGGTCAAAATGAAGAAAATGCCCCTGATAACCCGAAAAACATGATTCACATCAAAACGTACGTCTCATCGCACTGATCAATTCCCCTTCTCATTGTACCTCTAAATTCTTATTCTACTAATAGTAGTATCCTTCTGAATATTTAAGGTACGGGTAGAACAAATTCAATAATTACATCCAATTCCCATCAAACTGTTATCATGCCAAAATATTCGCTTCATTTTACCGATCATCTTTTGTTCTAGCCATTAATATAAATTCTTATCCTATTACAAGTAGTATCCATTTAAAGTGCAAAAGTGGGGGTTGTTACAACACCATCATGCTCTACTCCTTCTTGCTCATTCTCTTCCAACATTTTTAAGGAATGTCTTTCATCCTCTAAAAATAAGAGAATATTTGTGAATTCCGTAGTCACACCTTGAATTGAACACAAATGATCCACATCATTCTCCCCATCATCACTAAGCTAATCATCTTCTTCTCTTTCTTTTCTTGCTTCTCCTAGCTCCTCAACAACTACAACATTTTCCATGGCCACTTTAGTCTCAAGTCTATCTTACTTCCCATTTTGTCTCTTTCCTTTGCAATGCTGCTCCCCATAAAGTTTTTCATATTCCAATTTATATGGATAATCAACCTTTGTGTGCCTTCTACTACAACAAATTTCACAAGTCAATCATCTACTACTCCTTTGTTGCACCATGCTTGTAGATGCTTGAGATTCTCTCTTTTTTCCTTGCAACTCTTCCTTTTCCCTTAGTTGTTGTAGCAAACTTGGACACTTGTAGTAATAATGGCCATCATTCCTACTATTGTAACAATTATAACTTTTCCTCTCATGCACCCTTTTTTCGGTGTCTTACTTACTACATTCCTCGCTCTTTATTTAACTCATTTTGGACACTCATAGGAAGTGTGCTCAAAACTCCCACACATTTTGCAATCACACTCCCTCAAGTTCTTTTGCACCCCACGTTTGATGTTTTTTGTGCTACTCCCACATAAACTTCCTCATTCCAATATTCTTCACTCCCATGTTCTTCTTCTTCTTCATATTCCCAATTTTTTCCCTCAAAACTACCATATCCTTTCCCACCCAAATAAGATTATCCATTGTTATCACTCCCCCTATTTCAATCTTTAATAGGACTCAAGTTCTCACATTCTTGATCACTTTCCCCTAGGTCTTCTTCATAGCTATCATACTCCCTTCCACTTGTACTTAGCCCTTCATTATGTTCATCTAAATATCGCCTGATCTCATAATCTTCCTCCTCATATTCTTGCTCATGTTTATTATATTCCCCATAACTACTCTCACTATAGCAAGATTTCACATAATTGTCATTCTCTCCATTTCCACTCCAACTAGCCATTGTGAAGTTCTTTCAAGAGGAATACCCCAAAATGTAAGTAGAAAATACAAGAGAATTCTCACTTCACTCCCTTACCTGTTTACACTCAATTTTAGTAGTCACTCTTCACTTGTATTTGCATTCTTCTTAGCTTTTGTTAAAATGAGCTTACTCTCTTGCCTTTTTCAATCTTTCAATTCCACACTTAAGTTCTTCCCAACTCTTTTCCACTTCAAAGGATTTAGTTCTACTAATCAAGTCAACTAAATTCCAAAGGATAACAAAGAAAGGTGTCTTAGAGGCACTTTATCAAACACTTGGTAGGTGACACTAGAGGGCTCAATTCTAGCAATTATTTTCAAGTGTAAGATGCATGCCAAGAACTTTATGAGTGTAAAGTCATTTAGACATTTTATCAAACACTTGATATGCAAGACATAACTTAACACAAACTTTCTAACATGCCCAACTACAACACCAATTAACTTCACAAATGCACTCTACTAATCAAATTAATCATCATACTTCTTCATGAATGGAAGCATTAGTAGTCAAGTATGAGTATTTGCAAATCATTGGGGCAACATATTAGACACATTAAGTGCAATCCCGTAGCTCAATTTGGTATAGCAAATTTTAGTTTGGTTTTGGCCCCAAATCAACAAATTTTGTCACCAAATAGCTTCCCAATCATTAATATATTATATAGGGTCAAATTCACAACAAATCCAAGCATAAATTCAAGGTTTCCGCACCCAAAAATTGCAAGTAATATGGTTACGGGAATAAAAATTTGCAGCAATATGAGCTTCAAATCAACAATTTTCTGTGCCAAAACATTCCTCAAACATTATACCCATATATAGGATCAATTTAGCATCAAGTTCATGGAATAATCTTCAGTTTCAAGCATTCCAAACTACCAAGAGAAAAAATTGATGAAAATTTAAAAATTCTCAGCAAATCTTGAAGAAGATTGTACCTTAACCCAAAGAAAGTTGGTTGATTAGAATCAACACAATGCAAGCTCTGATACCAAATTAGATATGATCTTGAGAAGCACCAAAATTGTGGATTGAACTCAAGAACAAGAACCCTAACAAACCCATACACAAGAACACTAAAATGCTAGGAAATTAACACTCTTGTGATATTATGAATTTAGCCTACTTCAAAAACACCCTAACACACTAATCCATCAAAGATTAGAACACCAAGGATAGGAATTTGAAGGCATCTAACTTAATCCTATCAAACATACTAGGCAACCTAGTACATAAGAATAGAGAAGAAGTTGAGATTATTCCTTAAGGTTTAGAGACAAGATCAAAAGTGGGATTGAATCCTTTGAACTAGTCTTGATATTCATGAAAATCACCCAAAAGGATCACCCTCACCAAACACTTAAAAGAGTTCTTGAATTCTTAAAATGTCTAATGTCTCGAAAAGTTATTTTTACAAGAGTTATAATGGCATATAACTAATCATAACTATTAAATGGCCTGATACAAGCTTTGAGGCCCTATTACATGCTTTAAAATAGATTAAAACAACATAAAAGTCGTGAAAATTAAATTACTAGTGAAAAGGATGAAAATACGAAAAATAGCAAAAAGGTCAGGATTGGCCCGACTAGGGCCGATGCTAGTTCTGGCATGCATAGACAGTTCTAGGCTTAGGGTCGACGCCAACTTTAGTCTGGTCGCTGTCCCCCATTTTATTATGCTTCAAAACCTGCTCCTTGGACCTCCATTCTATTTCTCTATGTTTCCTTGATCTTCTAAATAAAATGTTGGATATTTTGAGCTCTTCTTAATACTCATCTGGCTTTCAATCCTTGTTTAAAGGTTGGGCCGATCCTCCATATGGATTGTTGCTTGTGTTGTGCACCTTTTGGCCATTCTTTTACTATCCACTTCTTCACAATCTTCTTGGACCTGGTTTTGTTAAATTTGTTGTCTTGAAAACTACCTTAAATCCTCTCGAAGATCGTCTTTATCCAAGGAGCCATGAGTTGTGGCTTGATCACCCTTCCCTGTTCTTTGGATAGAGCTTTAGGCCTAGAGCGATTCCTATCACTATCGGGGTTCTATGTACCTTTTAGGTGATGGATGAGTTGAATGCTTCCTTGGTTTAGGTTGATTAGGTAGATATACCAATTACTTGAGCTCTTGGAAAGGAATCTCATAACTCGAGAGACAATGAGGTTTATTCTTGAAAACTCATATCGGTGCTGAAGTGGGCATTTGATGAACTTAGTGATGATCTTTTTACTTGATATATATTGGGGGGATTTCTTCTTGCACATGGGCTTTCTTGTATTCTTACTGCTTGGTAATCCTTGTGACTTTTCTTATGTGGATCCGATGTACTCTCTATTATATTAGGTTAGCATAGTTAGTTTTTATTTCTTTATCTTTATATTTATTTTATCTAGACAATGGAATTAGAGCTAAGTTCTCATGGATTTAATACTTGCTATTCCCTATGCTATGCGATGAGTATACTTGCCCTATTCTGTGCTTTTAGTGATTGGCATTTTAAATTTAAAACTTAATTTTTGTTGACTATTTATACTATTTCCAATGCACTCAAAATCGCAACACCAAGTTTTTAGCACTGTTGCCACGGATTTGCAATATCATGAAAAAATTGAGTCTTATTGATTTAGCTATGTATATATTTGTAAATACTATGTAGATATTTATTTCTCTATTTGTGTATAGTACTAACCATTACTTGTATATAGACTTCTTTTCCTGTTTTATATTTTGTTTGTATGTTGTTTCAATTCTTTATTTTTTTTCTTTGAGATAAATAAATTGTATTGGTTCTAATATGTTGTATCATTATGTTTATTGTATTTTTTTTTATGTTGTTGTATGTAGCTATCTTGGAAATTGCATATATAGTAGATACTTGGGATTTAAATTTTTCTTTTGTATTTGGCCTTGTTATTGTATACTATTATTGTTTTTCTTGGGGGATTTTGTATTTGTTATTGTGTGAGTGTTTTTTAGGATGAAATTGTTGTTGAAGTGGCTATTATTATTGTTGTTGAGGAGATCTTGTTGTACAGTAGTTATTGTGACTCTTTGTTATATAATAGGATTTGGTTTATTGTCGTTGTAATGGTGGTAGAGTTTTGGGGATTTCATTGTTGTTTTGAAGATGAAAGTATAGTTTGTATTTTTTGTTGATGTTATACTGTATATTATGGAGGTTGAAAATTTGATTGTAGTAGAGGTGAATAAGTTGAGAAAAGAGTGGATTTATATAGTTGATGTTGTAATTTGGTGGACTATTAATTTTTGTTTGGAGATTAGGTTAACTTTTTAACACCGTTTGTATTATAGCTATTCAAGTGTGGGAATTATTTGTTAGTTGTTTGGGAAATGCTATGGTGTTCTAGGAAGGTATGATGCTCATGGATTGGTAGTTAGTATTGTGAAAATCTTTTGATGTTTCTTTTCAAGAAGCCACTAAGTCCTTGATTATTCACTTTTTCTTACCATTCATCGTGTTTGTAGTGTATTATATTACTTCTAGTGCTTTGTATCATAGTGTTTTGTTGTATGCATGGATTAGGCTTTGATGAAAGTATATGGCCATATTTATGTATATTGATTTAGTGTATCTTATGTGAAAATTAGGTTGTTCATTAGTTTTGTGGTTTGGTTGTATTAGTAGTAGTATAATTCTTGGTACTAATGTCTATTTTGGTTCTATTTATATTATTTGAATTTTTTACTTGTTAATAATATTTGTCTTTCTCATTATTATTATTATTATTATTATTATTATTATTATTATTATTATTATTATTATTATTATTATTATTATTATTATTATTATTATTATTATATGAAGATTTTTTATTATTAATATTGATCCTAATGAATTTTGGATAGCAACTCCTTGTATTCTTTTTAATTATATTTGCTTTTGAGTAGTTTTATTTATCTATTATTTTTGTATTCCTTTTATTATTATCTCTTTAGCCCTGGTATACTGTTATATTTTTCTTTGTTTTTGCAGGATAGAAGATTTTACTTCTTTTGGATAACCATTCAATTATTCCCCCTTCTCTGATACATTGTGCTTCAAGATGTTAGGGGAGTATTTATTTTTCTTCTTCTCCCGTTTATTTATTTTGGTCCTCTAAAAAATGTGTATATTGTTTGATTTTTGGACAATGAGGACGTTGTCTGATTTAAGTGTGGGGGATTGGTTGAAAAATATTTTCTTTACAATTTTGTATCATTTATTTTTGGAAATTTCCTATTTTTGTGCTAAATTTCTTATTTTTACACTTTGGCTAGAAATTTTTCGAACTTTTTCGCATTGTTAGGTTAGTTTTCAAGGCTTCTTGGTATGTGTGTTAATATATGTTAGTGTGGTAGAGTTATTGTTTATCTTTTTACTTAGGGATTCTACTTAAGACTTTTCTAGGAAAGTTATTTTTATGTACACTTAGCTATTAGGCATAACATAGACTAAGTTTGGAGAATTAAATTATTCTTTTTTATGCCTTTGAAAATGTTTGTGAAGTTTAATTCTTTAAGAAGGGATGAAAACTTAGTAATGAAACATAAAGTGTGGTTCATAGGCTTATCTCTAGTTTCTTGACTAATTCCATTTATTCATTCATTCATTTGTGTTGTATGTTCTATTATAGAAAATTTCAAAGATTTTTTGTGGTTTTCAATAAAAAAGAAAATAGGTACAAGAGGTAGGTTGTTAAATGCACCTACCTAAGTGAGGAGAAAAAAGGCACTAGGAATACAAAAATGCATGTCCTATGACGAAAAACAACGTATGATGAAAGAAAATGAAAAGAAAAAAAATGCAAGGGATGCAAAAATATAATTTAAGTTCAAATCATTATAAAAGCATTCCCTTGTAAAAGCGAAAACACAATGAAAAATAAGAGGCTCCTACTTTGCTAATTCAAATTGAAATGTATTGTTGTATCAAATAGTATGGTATCGTTGTATTGTAATGTAGCATATGTAATATATGTACTTGGGATATCCATCAGACTTGAGTGAGTTATTGGATCCTATCTCATATAAATCACTTTGTTTGAATTCTTGATTGGAGATAATGAGTGAATCATATTTATTTGGCATAAACTTGTTTAATTTGACTTTGAAGTTCACGGTTGTGTCTAGCCTAATATAAGGGTATACATGGGATTAATTTGAATGGATTGGTGTTGAGATGAATTCTAAGGTAGAGGATGAAATAATCTCTTTACCATTTTTCATTATTGCATATGTGCTAAGTTGTATTGATTATTCACCTAGAATGCTATGTAGAATATTTTTCATCTTGCGTGTAAATTAGCTATTCTTTATCCGTATGAAATAATGTATTTTTCTTAGTTTGTACAATAGTTAAGTTGTGAATAATTGAAGGATGCTTGATTTGTATATTAGTTAATTCTTTGTTCTTGAATAAGTGTGGTTTGTTTGAGTACAAGCAAAAATTTAAGTGTAGGGTGCGTGATTAGGGCTTATCACATACATCTTTTTATGTACTTTTGTGCTTTAATTGTAGCAAATCCTTATTTAATTCACTACTCGCCACACCATTTCTATCTTTTCTTGTAGGAAATAAAGAAAATAAGAATGGAAGATGAAAATGAAAAAAAAGGAAGAAGAATGGAGCAAAAATGGAAGAGAAATGAAGAAGCACACAAAAGCAAGAAATAAAGGCAGCTTAGATATAAAAAATAATGGTGGCCAAGGGAACCAAAAGTTCCCTACGCGGCCAAGCATTTTTGTTTTGTATTTCTCTAGAAAAGTGGCGTCCTAGGGAAGTCTAGGCTTTCTACTTCATTTATACAGGAAAATATATATGTGTTTAGCAGTTGGCAACCAAGGGAACTTCAAGTCCCCTTGCCCGCCTAGTGTAATATATGTGTGTGTAGTGTGTTGTAAGTGGCGGCCTAGGGAAGCTCATATCCCCTAGGCCGCCGGATGTTGTATATGTATATGTGTGTTGAAAAAAGCTTGCGGCCTAGGGAGAATAAGTTCCCTAGGCCTCCTACCCATTTCTCTTGGTGCACCAGGCCAGAAAGAGTTGGTAGCCAAAGGTGCTTCATGTCCCCTTGGCTGCCTAGTGTAATAAATATGTGTGTGTAGTGTGTTGTAAGTGGTGGCCTAGGGAAGTTCATAATAAAAACCCTTGTATTGGGTTTTTATTATGATTTATTCAATTCCTACTCTTGTATTTGACTACATGGGCATTATTGTGTTAGATTGATTGTTTGGGCTTGGTTGATTTATTCAATTAATTGGTTCACTCTTAATGATTTCGAGAGATGGGGTTAGGAATTGAACACGAAATTAATGGGTCCAATGTTTGTTTTCTTTTGATTAACTCAAGAGAGAGGTTGAAGGATTAAAACATGGTAGTCAATGGGTTTTCAATAGTGCCTAGAGAGAGGGCTATTAGGGCTTTCGGGTACCTTTTAGGTGATGGATAAGTTTAGTGCTTGCTTTGTTTAGGTTGATTATGTAGAGATACCAGTTAATTGAGCTCTTGGAAAGGAATCTCATAACTCGAGAGAGTGTGAGGTTTATTCTTGAAAACTCATATTGGTGCTCTAATGGGGATTTGATAAACTTGATGATGATCTCTTTACTTGGTATATTTTCGGGGAATTTCTTCTTGTTCATGGGCTTTCTTGTATTCTTATTTCGTGATAATCCTTGTGACTTTTCTTGGTGGGTGTGATGTGCTCTCTATTGTATTAGGTTAGCATAGCTAGTTTTTATATCTTTATCTTTATATTTATTTTATCTAGATAATCGGATTAGAGTAATGTAGTAGTAATTGCTAAGTTCCCGTGGATTCGAAACTTTCTATTCCGTATACTATGCAATGGGTATACTTACCCTATTGTGTGATTTTAGTGATTGGCATTTCAAATTTAAAACTAGATTTTTGTGGATTGTTTATACTACTTCCATTGCACTCAAAATCGCAACATCACTAATTTAGGTATTCAAGAATTCTAGCATAAAAACCTTAATTCAAGTATTTGAATATTCGGGTATTCAAGTATAGTTAGTGCTTATGCCAAGTATTCAATTAATGCTTACACCAAGTAGTCAAGTTAGTGCTTATGCCAAGTAATCAAGTTAGTTCTTCTGCCAAGTATTAAAGTTAGTGCTTGCGCCATGTAACACCCCATATTTTTACCTTGTCGTAGTGGGCCGGGTTCAGGTGGGATGTTGCCCCATCTGAAATCTTAGGCTAGGGGTCTTTATAACGAATTGAACTTAAAATAAGCAGGTAAAAAAAATCGAAACTTAAGTAATATATGAAACATACTCTTTCATTATGTATATATATAAATTAAGATAGACACATCATCATGGTTCCAAAAATACACAAGCCAAAATCATTCTATCAACTATGTACACTGATTATACTAAAAGATTGTCTATCTAGTGCTAGAGGCGAAGTCCGGGTAGTACCGTCATTAATCTTCAGCTCCAATTCCTAAAAAAAAAGACAAACATACGGGTAAGTGGTACACTCAGTGAGTCCCGTTTGTGCCAGTGTTTTGCTTAGAAGATAAAGTCGATTTTCACTTTCTTTGCTAAAATAAATTTTATAACAGGAAACAGTAATAATTGATAAAATTAGTTTCAATCTATTATGTACTTTCGAAAAACAATGGCTTCCAAACACATGGCCCCTAATTCAATAAATGCGGGTTCTTCTCCATTTAGAAGTGTGACCCACGTGCAAAGTTCAAGGAATTTCACCTTCGGCTACACGGTCTCTTGTGCCAGGGACTGTGTCTTACAACACGTTACCCATGTTATGCCGGAAAGGTGAGCAGCGTACAAATATACCTCACCTGCACTTAGGGATCTTTTACTTGCCACCATAAGCCAGGGGTCCCAATCCTGACGTCAATCACCATCGAGGTGGCAATGGATTGAACACACCGAGTGTCCCAGCTCGGGTTCATGTGAACAACCCACCATCATAATCAATAGGCAATTGCCGGGCTCATAATGGTTAGCCAGGGACAGCTAATTCCATTGTCCTATAGCCCCGTTCGGAGTAAGATAAGCCAAATAATTGGACCAGGTTATTTGAATTCATATATCTCTAACGAGAGCTAGTACAAAGGTCAAAGCCCTCGCTGAGTACTCAACGCCTTCACTGATTCACATATTCAATTTACTCCTTTGAAAGGAGTCTGCTCTCCCCGAAGGGAATTCAAAACAACTCATTCTTGGGGCCAAATATCATTTCCTAAAATTTTTACATAACCCAAGTGGGTATTTTTAAAAACTATCAAAATGATATGAATTTCATCTCAGAAACCTTTAAGCATAAAGAAAGCTTATTGAAACATTTCATAAATATCAATTTAAACTGGATTAATAAGCTTCAATCATATCAAGATGGCATAGTTTATATCAGAGAGACATTGAATTTTGTCAGAAAAGCACATAGCTAATGATAGTTTAAAATCAAGGGACTCACCTTGTATATTAAGTCGAAGCTGCACTCGTATAGTCTAAAAAGGAGTTCCCTCGACTTGGTTCACCTACACCATTAGTATATCTCTGTATTATTACTTAATGGGTTCAAATAAGGTTTCTATAATTTCCTTAAAGAAATAAATGGACTAATGCTTTGGATGATTTTCTGGTTTTACAGCTTTACCATCCTCCACTATTCTTCACATAACTTATTCAGTATAGGTCCAAATAAAGTGAGGTTACTTGAATAATATTCCTAAGATATCCCTGTATCAATTCCAGGTCATGAGACATGTAAACTCCTTCTCATTTTGTACAGTTTTTCGGTTAATTCCACTGTTCCGAGTTTGGAGTTCAGTTTTGTCATCTTCCAGTATTTTGTACATATCTCTTTCAATACAGGTCCAAATGAGGTGAAACTACTTCCAAAATATTTCTAGGACATTTCTCTATCAACTTCAGGTCATGGGATATTCAAACCTCTCTCCATTTCGTTCAGTTTTTTAGCTAAACTTACTGTTCTGAGTTGGAGGTTCAAAATTACAGTTTAGAAGCCCAACTTATTTTAACTTATTTCTATGGTTTCTTCAACACATCCTACCACATTTAAACCCTTCAATTCTTCATTTAACATCCTGATATCAGTATTCTAATGGATTTTCATACCCATCACTTCTCTTTATTCCAAACAAATAAATTATCCCCTGTTTACCGAACCAGTAAATTTTTGGTAGTTTTCACCATTCTTGTTGTTCATGATCTCTTAGCCATTCTAAACCCTCACAACCTCCACACAACTTGTTCCAAATCCTTTCTAACTAGTCTAAGACATGTTTAGGATTAGTTGTACTTCACTTCCAGCCACTCCTACTCAGATTTCCTTTGTTATTTCCAAACAACACATGCTAGTTATTAGTTACTATCCAATAACTCTTCTAGTTTCCTTATCATTTCTATCTTTTTCCTTTCCAAATTTCCAACATACCATCACTCCAAAATACATTAAATGAACTGAAAATCATACCTAATTCATCACCAACCCAACCGGTCAACCAACAACCATCACAAAATCAAGATATTTTCAACAATATTCATATGCAAATAGCTTCGAACTTCTAGTATCATTCTTTTACCTTGTGAGAAGTGATCTCTTACCTTTCCAAGATGAAGGCAAAGCTGTAACACTCCTTCCTTTCCTTCCTTTTCCTTTCCTTCTCCTTGATGCCGGTTCTTCTTCCTTTCCTTTTCTTGTTGCCGAAAAATCTCTCTCTCTCCCTTAGTCTTTCTTTTGTTCTTCCTTTCCTCTCTTCACTTTTCTGTTTTTCTCCTCTTCTCCCAACTTTCTCTCTCGGCCGAAAGTCCTCCCCCTTACTCCTATTTATATAGCTTGTTTTTCTTAGTCTTACTAAAAGGATTTAAGGTGAGTTGGTCATTCTAGAAGCTTTTAGGCTTTCATAGAACTTAAAAGAACCTTGTAGAATATCCTAGAAAATTTTAGAACCATGTAGAAGCTTGTAGAAATCCTTAAAACTTCTCAAGATTAATATATTTACTAACCTTACATGGCCATGCATAATTATAGTTAACTTGTCCTAATCTAGTTTAACTTAATTAATCTTGGTCAAATGAAGTCTAAGAGTGGTCTAGCTTAGTCAAGAATATCATGCTTGTGGGCCATCTTCATTTATTTCTTGTGGGCCCTCTAAATTATCTTGTAGATAATATGATATAGCTAAGATATTTATGATATTAATTGTATTATATATATATATATATATACATAATAATAGTAAGAATAATATAATAATTCAATATAAATATTGGATATAATAATACTATAATTTAATATTGCCAAGAGATTTTGGTATTAAATAATAAATATAAAATAATAGTAATGGTTATAGAATAATAGCAATAATGAAATAAAATATAAAATAATAGTAATAATAATAATATTAGTAATATTATTAATTTGTGGCATTAATAATACTATTAATAATAGAAAAAGAAAAATATATCATTAATTCCTTTTATATTTATTCTTATTTTAAACAAGTCTACCCTACGTAAATCCTTTATATAAGGCGGGTTATTACACGTTAAGTATTCAAGTTAGTTCTTATACTAAGTATTCAAGTCAGTGATTACGCCAAGTATTGTGCTTATGCCAAGTAGTATGCTTACGCAAAGTACTGTGCTTTCGCCAAGTATTCAGGTCAGTGCTTATGCCAAGTAGTCAAGTCAGTACTTACGCTAAGTATTCAAGTATTCAAGCATTGTCAGTTAGGTATTGGATTCAAGAATTGTCATGTTCAAGAATTTAAGATTCATGATATTCTCAAGAATTCAAGATTCATAATATTCATCATGTGTTCCAAATCCATGTTGAAAACCTCACACTAAAGTATATCAGGAAGCAATTTCCATAATAGGAAAACACTTTACCAAAACTGGGATTTGGAAACCGAAGAAATCACACGGGATATTTCATGTCCATCATGTTCAAGAAACAAGTGCTTAATAATTCTTTCAAATACAAGTGTAACATTTTTCTCGTAATATATAAGAAATGCATTAACTATATCTGAAAATCACACAATCGTTTCAAAAAAAAAAAAAAAAACACTTAGCTAAACGGAATTTAAAAGACTTGGGACTCACCTTGGGTCCTAGCAATTGCATAATACGGTATTCACATTCTTTAAGCATTTGTGAGACCTTTCAGGTAGATAACCTACATCGATTATCATTTCACACTCTATTTAGTATTCTAGAATTCACAACCAATACACATTGCTAATTACATGTTGCCAAGGAAATTACCGAATTTCCTATTTCTTTATTTCATACCAAAACGGAATATACTTCTCAAGGTAACTCAATTCCATTTCCTTACTCATTTCCACAAACATATTTTCAAGGCCTACATATAAATCCTTAATCCTTCATGCCTCTAATAACTCACGTGAAATAAACTCATAGCTTTACTTTCTAAAACTAAAATTCTGCATTTTCTCACATTGGCATACCTTAGCATTCTTGTCATAATTCTTAATTTACTAGTCTGATTGATGCCAAACTAGTTCCAAAATGTCCTAAAGACATTCTCTGATGATTTCCAACTCGTGAACCACTGATTTCCCTTCTCATTTCATTCAGTTTTGCTTACAACATCTCATTTTCTCAATCCTATCACAGTTTTGGCAGCTTGTGGTATTTTCATCATAACTTTTAATTCACAACTTCAAATCATGTAAAATTCATCTCAAAATGATCCTAAGACATTTAGCTACAAGTTACAGGTCTTAGGGTTCCAAAACAATAGGCCATATTGTTCAGTTTATTCAGTCTTTAGGTCTGCTCGGGATTTTCTTCAAAGCAAAATTTCTATTTTGTTCATTTTTTCACACCATCAATTCCCCTTTAATCCTAACAACTATACAACACTTAATCCATCTCAAATTCCATCATTATATTCCTAAATTCTATGATTTTCAGAGACAAGGAACTCAGCAAATTGATCTTTCCTTATCACAAAATCAACAATTATAAGCAACAACAACAATAATTCATTTTCTTCAATAATTAAATCCATTTTTCCTTTCCATTTCTTATACCTTCTTGTGCAGCCATGAACTATCAATTAAACCACCATCAAAACACATATATACACCATTTAAAACATAGCACACACCCTCTCAAAGCTCTTGGCACACACAGCACACACAAACACTTCAAAACTTGGCTAAATTCCAAATAAAAACCATAATTCTCATGAATTTCTCAATAAAATTCACATAAAAACAATCCGTATTCTTCATGCTTCAACTTTAATTCATGAAACATAAACTTTTACCTTGTTTTTTTATTTCTCTAGGCTGAAAATGCTACAAGTTCCTTCCTTTTTCTCTTCTTGGAATGCTTTCTCTCTCTTTTTCCCTTTTCTGTCAATTTTCTCTAGTTTTTCTCCCCTTTTCTTTCCCTTTTCCCCTTCTTTCTTCCTCTCACCTTAAGAACGAAATTCTGACTATATTTTAGCCCCTTCACCACCATTCTTATGGCAAATATGTCCCACGGTCAATTGGAAATTAGTAGGGTCAAAATCTTAATAAGAAAGTTTATGAAAATCTTGCTAAATAAGCTTAGGAAAATACTTATGAAATTTTATCTCAACCAATCAAATAGAAACACTTGGCCTCATTAACCAATCATTAAACAATACTTATTTTCATCCACCAATCATATTATGCCACTTGTTTCAATTTCGACCACACTTTAGAATTTTCTCAAGAAATAACAAATTCATACCAATATTCATTTCAATCGATTTTTTTTTTTTTACCAATAGAATCTACATATTTTACTGGCTTTAATGGTGGGAATCAACATTCTCAATTCTCTCTCAATCTTCTTCAATTTGTGGGCAAAATCCCATTCACGATTAAAATTATGATAATACCCCTGAAAGCTCAAATTGTACCAATATGTTCGTCTCATCGCACTAATCAACTTTTGTTCTAAGTTTATACCCAAATCCTCATTTTATATGAAATAGTCGTTAATTGAAATATAAAAATACGGGTAGAACAATCTCAAAATTCCATCTACATCCCTACAATTTTAAAATTTCAATAATGCTCCTAAATATTTTTATCGCACCGAAACGTTCATCTCATTAAACTGATAATTTCTTGTTCTAGTCACTTATACAAATTCTTATTCTATACAAAGTAGTAGCTAATTAAAGTACAAAAGTGAGGGTTATTACAATTTGACCGGTGACTATGGATTGGTGTAGTGAATTTGAGATGAGTTGTTTGGAATGATTGATTGAGATTGGCATAGGTTAAAACTTGTGAACAATCATTTAGCTTAAATTCTTTCCTTTACCTTTCTTTTCAGTTTCTTTTCTTTTCCTATCCTATTTTTATGGCTCCAAAGCATATTGCCACCAAACTCCCTTCTAAGAGAAAGAGAGGTGAAGCCTCATCGTCCCAACATCCTTTTGACCCTACGGCTAGGTTTGTCACTGATGAAAACAAGGAATTGTTTGAGAATAGGGAGAACCAAAAGATTATTATGGAAAAGACCATAGGCCCTATGTTAGATAATGAGTTGAAGGTTTTACACATGTTTAGACAAGTTGGATGGGGCCCTGTCTTGGGACTAAAAGGTATTTACTACTCTAACTTACTCAAAGAGTTCTTTACCAATATAGAGATAAAAAAGTAGAACAATTTGAGGAATATGGACTGGATCCCCATCCACTTATCTAGGGAGTTATTGGCTGAGATTTTACATATCAGAGATGAGGGAGTTTAGGTTAAGATTGATACCTATAACAAAAAAGGCGATGTTAGATGTAGAATAGAAGTTTGATATTACTCGACCTGAGCTACATTTGATTATCACATAGTTGGACAAACTGAAGTGTTGTATGTTATTGATCTGCCTCCATAGTATAGATTGGTGGCATATTTGTTGGCCTTTAAAGTTGCCCCAAGCGCTATTGGATTTAACAAAGTAATGATTCTGGACATTTATGTGTCGAATAAGCTAATGCACACATAACCTATTCTACTGGCTTCTCTAATCATATCCTACATAAGAGATGTTGTCTTTTCTACCCACCCTACTATGGCATTTGCTTTCCCTTTTGTGATAACCCAAAATCTTTAGCACTTCCATGTGCCAATAAGGGAGGAGGTGACTGCTATTACTATTGCTAGTGAGATAGTGATCGATAGGACATTGGTCAATTGTGGCTACAGCTATGATGAAAATGCCAAGAAATGGCTAACCCCCATTGAGTTTAGAGAGAGACCTAGTCAAGGGCAGCCGCAGCAGCCACCATAGCAGTAGGCCTCACAAGAAAAGTTATCTAGAGCTCAATGACCTAATATTGGATGACCTACAACTACAGAAGACTTCTAGGCTGAGGTGCCCACACACTTCGCTACATTGACTATACGATTCGGTACACTACAAGCTACGGTGGAGCAGCAGAGCCAGATGATTGCCCAGAACAGGGTATAATTATGAGTATAATATATTTGGTAGGACAACAGCAGTAGTCATCTTCTCATATTAAGTCACAATTAGAGCATATTAGAAATCCTCAAAGGAAAATAAATGATACTCTAACCACACTAAACAATAGGCAAAATAGAGTTGATTCTTTTTTACACCAAATATGGGGGCACCTACAGCAGTATGGACTTGTAGGATCCAGTGACCCCCTTGAGAGTCAATATAGAGGCCAGATTAGCTAAAGAGGCTAAGAAGAAAATAGATTCCGATTTCCAACGTTCATATAAGTATAGGATTTTACTTATGTCATAACAGCCCTAGTATTTTTTTTATTGTTATTTTATTTTCATTGGACTTTAGCACTTCACTTTACTTTATTTCATTTTATTACACTTATTTAGTGTTTTAAATGATTTTAGATATACCTTTCTTTATGGATTCTCTTCTATTCTTCTCTTCTTGATGATAAAAAATTGAACTTCTAATCACTTGGGGAGTACTACTTTACTTTTTCCTCCTTATCATTTTTAGTCCCATTGCATACATTCATATTGCATAATTTGTTGGCCAATGATGACATTGTCCACTTTAAGTGTGGGGGAGGAGAAATAATGTATTTAACTACCTTGCAAGAATTGTACCTTAAATTGATGATTTTTGTACGTTACGTAGAATTGACTAAATTGAACTTAATCTAACTTCATTTCCCAAGTCCATTAGACATAAATTCAATTTAATCAATATATCAAATAAAATCAAGTAATCAAATACCAAGAACAATAATCAATTGATCAAAGATTAAACAAATTACAATATCATAAATCCAAAAATAATATTCATTTACAATTAAAACATCAATCTTATCATTGATTAAAGAAAAGGAAAACAAAGGAAAGAGATAGGTACTCATAGACAAATCCTTCAACTTCTAAGGAAAACTCCTCTAAAATCAATGCTCCTTGAGTAATTAATTTCTCTGAAGAAAATATTACATGGGTGCATTCTAAATATTTGCACTCTCCATATGTGCACAGCTTTTCTTACGTGAATATACTCTATTTATAAGCATACAAATTTCCTAAAAGCTTTACAATACAAAAGAAGTAATTTCCTAATAGGATTCTTGAAATATACAGAGGTCCACTGAATTGAATTGATTGCGAGCCGGGATTCCTTCAGTTGGTTAAGTTTCTTAATCAAACTTGAAGCCACCGAAGCCACTGAAGACTTTAAGCCATTTCATTTTTTTCTTCAATCAATATTATCCTAAGCCTAAGCCAGTTTTATTTTTCCTTTATTTCAATGACCGAGCCCAGTGAAGCCAGTCTTTAACCCGCCAGCTTGCCTGAGCCATTCATTTTCTTTGCCGAGCCGCCTTATTTCTTCTTGAAGCCAGCTCACCTGAGCTGACTTTCCTTCTTGTTTCTTCAAGCCGGCTCATCCGAGCCGACGACAAGCCTCCTACAGCTCATGTGAAGCCACTCGTGGCTTGATTACTCTATTTCTGGCCAATTTTCCTTTTTTGTGTTGTTTTTCCAGACGTGGGCCAACACTGGGTCAACTTCTTGGGCTGGCCCTGGGTCTCCAATAGAATTGCACAATTAAACTCCAAATTCATCTATTTTTGCATCAAATCACAGAAAAACATTTTTGTAAGCCAAATATTAAATAGGAAGGAATACGACTAGTTATTACATCAAAAGTATCATAAAATATCCTCAAATAACTAGGAAAATATATATGAATTTAGGCCCCATCACATTCCCCCACACTTAAGCTTCGCTTGTCCTCAAGCAAATACTTAGACAAAGCATAGAAAACAAATTATCTTTTCTCAAATTCATCCACAAAAAAGTCATAATTTCCTTTCCAACCTTAGATATAAACTTATCATTCAATCAACCATTTAAAAACTTTTGTGAACTCATGCATTAAATCACAAATGTCAAGACCCTCAATGTTAAGTTAAATAAACTTATACTTTAGTCTAAGAAAATTATTTCAACCTTCAAGCTAAGATATGGGTAACACAAGTCATATAAGTTAAGTTGTTGAACCAATTGAAACTTATAGAATCAAATTTGCACAACTCTAAGTAGTGAAATAAGGAAACACTCAATTTGTTTCTTTATTTTTTTTCAAGATGACTTAGGGAATTAGCCTCAAGTGAATGGATTCCTCTTTATGTACTGTATCGGCACCCTTGTAGTCATTATCATTTTTTTCAGCATTTTTTTTCTTTCTTGACTTTTTCTTATCGTCTTGCCTTCGGGATAGCCTCAAGAGAGTGCACCGAATAATACTTGCTACTTTTCTCCATATTAACCCACTTTTCAGCAAAAGGTCTTTAAAATGTAAAAACAAGAGCATTTTTCTCATCAATTTTTTTCAATATCTCAAAATAATGAATTTTTTTCACTCATCATTTTTTCACATTCCTTATTCTTAACTCAAAGTTAAACAAATTATAAATCCATGAAACAATAACTAATTAACATCTTTTCCTATATTTCATCATATCATCCATATCCAAACAAGAAGAGTAAAATAAAATTCAAATTCCAAAATATAACCAGGATTAACTTAAATT
This sequence comes from Voacanga thouarsii, assembly GCA_026120185.1. NCBI lineage: Eukaryota > Viridiplantae > Streptophyta > Magnoliopsida > Gentianales > Apocynaceae > Voacanga > Voacanga thouarsii. The sequence goes on along the minus strand of JANUWF010001059.1, from coordinate 1,672,254 downwards.
CTCAGGACATAACATATTCAACCTAATACACAAGTTTACTCCAATAAAATCTAACTAATTGAATGACAAAATCATATCCAAAGGCGAAAAGAAAATCATAACCTTATCATAGGCAAAACAACCTCATACCAAAATCCAATTAATCATGTAAAAATAAAAAAAAAATTGTCCCAAATTCTTAAGAAAAGTGATTATAATTTAAAAAGGATGCACTTTGTAATGCATTGAATTCCTTCCCCATACTTAAATTGGATATTTTCCTCAATGGCCTAAAATATCACAATAAACCATATACAAGGGACTAAAAAGATAAAGAGGGAAAAGAAAGCAATACTCCTAAAAGTAGATGAGCTCTAATAAGAGTGAAATTCATTCCCCAAAATTTAAAAGAAACATAGCTAGCAAGAGGGGAATGATCAAACCTACAAAAAGAAAAAAAAATGAAGACACCAAGTAAACAGATAATAGGATTTGAAAGAAAATAAAAGCACACTAAAAATCAAAGAAGAAGAAAAATAAAAAATCAAAGCACTTAAGAACCTCCTGAAGTAGAGCCTCCAAACGGACCGCCAAATTGTCCTCCAAATGGACCACCAAATAGGCCACCACGACCTCCAAATGGACCACGAGGTTCTCCTTCTTTCTCCTAATAATGTCGCCAATAATCCCCTTGAATATCTTGATTAAGCCTTAGATAGCACAAAATATCATCTTGGCATTGTTGAGTATGCTCAATTCTATCAAACCTTCGATCAGGCCTTGCCCTTATATAAGTTGTATCTATCCTTATTCCAACCATTTCGTCCCTTAATTGTTCCAAGAATGTATGAATATTTTCACTAACACTTGATGGTCACCTAGAATGCCTTTGTGGTTAGGGAGGATCCTCTTCTTACTCAACTTGAAGCTCAGGTATGCTATTTTGGAGAACCTCCCTTAGCTATGACCATGGAGATGTTGTATCATTAAACTTATAGCCATAGTAAGTTAGTACTTGTTCAGTGACCATATTATGCGAAGTAGTAGGTTTCACAAGTTCATTCTCCATAGAAACATCAAAAGCATGCAAAACCTTTAAAATCACCAAGGGAATAACAAATGCTTTGGTAGCAAGGCCATAAGCCACCACCTCGCGCATAGGAGTTAGTAACAAAGGGGCAAGGGGGATGGATTCTCCATAAAGCATTTTAGAAAGTATGTAAACATCAATCACCCTAACCTTATTTAAACTACTCGATCGAGGGCAAACATTGAAACATAAGAGAAACAAAATAACCATTAATTGAGGAGTAAGATCATTTGCATACAAAATGATCCCATTTGTTGGAATGTATGCCCTCCAAACTATATGTCTGATGTAAATCAGATGAAATAAATAAAGTTTTATTCTTAAAAATTGTTTGTGTTCTTTACATTAATTTGTTACGCACAATATTTGTTGAAAAATACCCATTATGTTAAGTAAATGATCTATGTGAATGGAGGTCTTTTACAATAAGATATGGATTATGAGTTATTTAACATAAACTAATTGTTCTTAATCAGATAATGAAAATAGGAATCTCATTTGGATAGAGGTCATTATACTATGAATTCTAAATGAAAAATGACTTATCTTATACAGTGAGTAGTACTCTCACTTCATAGTATAAGCATATATGGAATATGTAGAATTGGACCCGTAGTAATGGTTTCTCAAAATACTAAATTAATAAAAACCCAGACTACTACTGTTAGCGTTATGCCTTAGAACTAATCGTATTGTACAATGTATTTTGCACTTTTATTTAATAAAGGCATTCCTTATTTTTTAGTTTCTTTGTTTCATATTTGCATGTGTATAAAATTGAAAGATAAAATCCTGAGCATAATGTACAGTGTTAAAGAGATCATGATAGAGATCAAGATGTAAGATACCTACTACACTATATAGTACTTATACTTAAAATATCCCTAGTCATAATGCTAATGAGATAGGACATCATTAAAGCGTAAAGACTAACACTTGTTATACTTCTTGATTAGATCAAGTAATGCTTCTCACATCCGTGAGTGTTGTGATACTCAAAATTAATACATGAATGATTATTAAATGGACAAGTTTATTAGATGAATTAACCATAGGATAATCATATGGATAACTATTTAGTAGCAGTGATAAAATCTCATTATAGCAAATATGTAAGTTTTCTTAGACTTGAGATCCCCAAGGTATTTTATTTGCTAAGTGTTGTACATTGATTCTAATCTTTAGAGTCTTATTGAAACTACCTATAGGATAGATATTAAGTGTAAGGTAAAGTCGAAAGTAGTTAATATAAAAGGTTCATCACTCCAAATAGTAAGGGCGTATATCTGACGGCCACTTGTAGGGAATCATTACTCAAGAAGTCCTTAGCCTAGGCAACTATGTATTGGAAATAGTTCCAAATTATGCATATATTGAGTAATGAATTTTGAAGTAAGTACTAATAAATTTGGGTTAGAATTAATTATATTCATTGGGGGAGTTGCACTAATTCCATATTCTAAATTAGATGAGATATAATATGATGAGAGGAGTTTATTACATTGATATTTTGCTATTAAAAAGTTCATGTAAAGCCAATTGACCTTCTGGACTTTTGGGTGGTCAAGATATATTGAAACTACCTATGGGATGGATATTGAATATAAGGTGAAGTCGAAAGTAGTTGAGATTGTCAATAAAAGATTCATCACTCCTAATAGTAAGGGTGTATATCTCACGACCACTTGAAGGGAATCATTACTCAAGAAGTCCTTAGCCAAGGCAACTATGTGTTGAAAATAGTTTCAAATAATACATATATTGAGTAATGGATTCTAAAACAAGTACTAATAAATTCAGGTTAGAATTAATTATATTTTTGAGGGAGTTGGTACTAATTCTATATTCTAAATCAAATGAGATATAGTATGATAAAATAAGTTTATTATACTGATATTTTACTATTAAAAGGTTCATGTAAAGCCACTTGACTTTTCTAAACTTTTGGGTGGTCAAGATGCATGGCTAGATGCGGCTCTTGATCTACTAAATATGGATTTATTAATTAGAGAATTAATAAATCAATCCTATTAATAAAAGGATTACTAATTCTATAGTGATTGGAACTAATTCATATTTTGCAACCAATAGACCAGAAAACCTAATAGATCATACACAACAGAGGAATTGTTACCCAAGATATTAGATGATAATATTATAGGGCTAATAGATAAGAAGAAATAATTTTATAGGCAAATTATAAATAGTTATAATTGTGGGGGTCAAATTATAATTATTAAACCATATTGGTTGAATTGAAATTATGGAAACCTAATCCCATACTAAGTATTAAAGGATTTTATTGTTTCCTAAAAGGTTTAGGAAACAAGATAAGTTGTCTGTGAATTTCTAAAGGTGGTGAATTATTATTAATAGTTATGAGCCGCCTTCAATTAGGGAGTTTTTTTTTAACCATATTATATTTTCTTCTACTTTTGGGAAATCTAATTTTTCGTATCCTTTTTCTCTATTAACAAATTAATTCCTACATAGCCACCAAACATAATCCTAGCACAGGTTTTTGGTGTCTGACTTGACTACTTTCTTTGTATGGATACTATTGGAAAATTTTGTATACTTGTGATGTGTTTGAACTTGGGCATAAAAATCATACAAAAACTAAGCACATTCCCAATCAAGTTTATATTAAAACATTAACCCCAAATCACACACATGAGCAAGCGTACTCATCATTAACTGAGCATAGGGTTCAAATGAGTGTCGATCCTCCAAGAATAAGTAGACACTAATTCCCTTTCTTTCATTATTTAACCGACTAAATAAAGTGAAAAAAAATAAAATAATAAAATAAAATAAAAATATGTACATGTCAAGGATGTAGGTTTATGTAACTCAAGCCATTAGTTAGACAAACATAATCTTGAAGTATCCAACCTTTATCATAACTAATTATTCCCTTGGCATCATGAAGGATTAAAGTAGATTCACTTCGATGGTCAATCCATGAAATCACTATCTTCTAGATAAATTAGAATCACTTGGTCCACATCAACCAATTCATCCAAAAGATGCATTAAACACAATCATTAATTAAATTCCCTTGATCTCGAAAAATTCAAAGCATGAAATTAATCAATGAACCCTTGGTCTCGGAAGACATCAATTAACCTTCAATTACTAGTTCTAAGCAATCAACCCCCTTTGGTCCAGTAAGTCAATAGCCAACAAAATATGATATTAATAAATTGAACTACCATCAACCCCCTTTGGTCCAGCAAGTCAATGGATAGAACTAACCAACTAATCTCATAATAAGCACAAGTAATTGAATACCAAGAATAATAGCCAATTAATCAAAACATCAGACAACTCTAGAAATCATGAATATCTAAACAATATTGAATTACAATAAAATAATTAACATATCATTGTCAAGAAAAAGAAAACAAAGTAAAAGAAAGCACTCATAGACAAGCCTCCTTCTTCTTCCTTTGAAGACTTTCTTGCACAACCCTCCTTGAACTTGAAGAATTCCTCCTTTGATTGAGTAATTTTCTATGATGATCAATGAATTCTCCCATTTTTCCCTAATGTTTGTCACCTATCTATAGGCTTAGGAAGTGCCTAAACTTGTAGGTACAAAGTTCTTGGTTGAGTAGAAGTTGGAAGATACTAAAACTCCTCAGATTACCAAAACCACGTAGAAAAATCACTGCACCGCCTTAGCTTCAGGGTACAACTTGCGCCACCTTAGCTCTCAGAGCCAGCGTCGGTTGTGTTCTGTTCCTCCACTCATTCGCTGATTTTTCTCTGAATTTTGCACAATGTGTTCTAGAATGTAGCCGGCGCCGGTTCCAGTTTCACAGCCGGCGCCGCCTTAGTTCTGCTATGTTTTGTTTCAATAATTTTTCCATCACTTCGAAGTTCGTTTCAACAGTGCATGGCCGGCGCCGGTTCTAGGGTCCTAGCTAGCGCCGCCTCTGCTCTATTTTGCGACGTTTTTGTTTCGTTTTACCCTAAAAATCTGAAATAAAGAACAAAATACCTTTTCAAGGGTAAAATCTCAAATATGATGGAATATGACTAGTTATTGAACAAAATGTATCACAAATGAACCTAAAATAACTAGGAAAAATATGACTAATCTAACCCTTATCAACTTGGAATTTAGTGGTTCGTGGCTTGGACAATTTCTAGAGGAATTTGCAAGAAGAAAATTTTTAAAAGTTTCATTTTTCAGGTAACATAAAATTTCTTCTCTCATTTAGCTCATTTAATTGCATATAAGTGGCTTCTTAGCATAGATTTCATTTTAAATTGATGTATGTGGACTAATAAATTGTAAGATCTAAAGTATTTGATGGGTTCAAAGAATTCAGAAATGAAATAGAGAAATAGTTTGGTAAAAGTATTTAAACTCAAATATCTGATCGAGAAGATGAAAACTTAAATCAAGAGTTTCAAAGTTATCTTAAAGAAAATTGAATATTATCTCACTGAACTCCTCCGCATACATCTCAGTATAATGGTGTATCCGAAAGAAGGAAACAAATTCTATTAAATATGGTTCGAACTATGATGACTTTTGTAGAATTACCCAAATACTTTTGGGATATGTATTGGAAACTGTTGTTTATATTTTAAACAGAGTTCCATAAAAAATAGTTAATACCACCCTTTATGAGTTGTTATTATTATTATTATTTTTTGCAAGAAACCAAAATTATCTCACTTGAGAATTTAGGGATGTCCTACATATGTCAAAAGGACAAAATTAGACAAACTCGGAAATAAGCCTGATAAGTATTTGTTTGTTGGATATTCAAAAGAGTCACATGAATATTATTTCTATCTCCTTTTAGAAAACAAAGTGTTTATTTTAAAGCATGATATCTTCTGAGCAAAGGAATTCTTGCTTAAAGGAGATAGTGAAAGTAAAATTGAACTTAGTAAAGTTCAAGAAAAACAAACAAACAATGATCAACTGAATGATCTCTAGTCTATTAACAAAATAGATGAACATTCTTATATACATGAGCCTCATAGGTTAAGTAGGATACGTGTGGCAGTTAAGAGACATGGATTTCTTATTAGTGGCCATGATGACGTATTGCTCATAGAAGAAGACGAGCCTACTACTTACAAAGAAGTTCTGAAAAATTTAGATTTTGACAAATGTCTTGAATCCATAAAGTTAGAAATGTATTCTATGTATAACAACTAAGTTTGAACTTTAGTTGATTTACCCGAAGGGATAAAACCCATAGGGTGCAAATAGGTTTTCAAGAAGAAAACTAATGTAGATGGTAAAGTTATTAGCTATAAGGCAAGACTAGTTGTAAAAAGTTATTGTCAACAACAAGGTATTGACTATGATATGACCTTTTCACCAATGGCATTGCAATCTATTAGAATACTCCTAGCACTTGCTGCTCATTATAACTATGAGATTTGGTAAAAGAATGTGAAAATAGCTTTCCTTAATTGAAATTTGACTAAGAAAGTGTACAAGATACAACCTGAGGGTTTTACATCCAAGGATCATACTAAAGTATGCAAGTTACAAAATCCTATTTATAGACTAAAGCAAGCTTTTAGGAGTTAGAATATCTATTTTGATGAAACAATTAAGAAATTTAGTTTCATACAAAACATTGATGAACCTTGTGTATACATGAAGGTTAGTAGGAGTGCAACTATTTTTCTATTATTATATGTAGATGACATGTTGCTAATAAGAAATGATATCTCTACTCTTCAATCAGTCGAGATTTGGATATGAAAGAAATTCTCCATGAAAGATTCAAGAAGCAACCTATATCATTGGGATAATAATCTACTGAGATAGATCAAAGAGGTTGCTCCATCTTTCACAATCTACATACATAGATAAAGTGCTAAAGGGGTTTAGCATCGATCAATCCAAAAGGGGTTTCATACCCATGACCCATAAGATTAGCCTTTTTAAATCTATATGTCCTCAAGTACAAGTTGAAATAGATCACCTGAGCATAATACCATAAACTTTGGTAATTAAATCTATCATATATGCTATGATTTGTACTAGGCCCAATATATCTTGTATTCTTAGTTTGACGAGTAGATACCAATTGTTAGGATTGTGCCCTAGAAGTAATCATTTATACAATGTATATTGCACATTAAATTAATAAAATACATTCTTTATCTTTTCATTTTTTTGTGTCATATGTTTATGTGTAGAAAAACTATTAGACAAAGTCCAGGTACAACACCGTGTTAAAGAAATCATGATAGAGATCGTAATGTGATGTTCTTACTATACCGGGATGTGTTTGTACTTAAATTATCTCTAGTCATAGTATTAATGCAATAGGATATCATTAATACGATAAAATTAGCACGTATTAAACTGCATGATTTGATCAAGCGGTGATTCTCACATCTGTGAGTATTGTGATACTCAAAATTAAGATGTTGATGCATGTTACTTGAACAAGTTCATTGGACAACCTAACTATGAGATAATCACATAGATAACTATTTAATGCTAGTGATAGTATCTCCTTGTAGCAAATGTACAACTATCTTTAGACATGAGAAATCCAAGGTAATTCGATTGCTAAGCGTTGTATTTTAATTCCAATCTTTAGAGTCCTTACATGACCATTTTGGAATGGATATTAGGTATAATGTGAAGTAAACGAAAGTAGTTCAGAGGGTCAATAAAGGAATCACCACTCCTAATAGTAGGAGCGAATATCTCATGGCTACTTGTAGGAATTATTACTCAAGAAATCCTTGGCCAAGGTGACTATGTATTAGAAAAAGTTCCATTTGATACTCATGATGAGTAATGGATTCCGGAAATCAGTAGTAAAATATTCAGGCCAAAATTAATTAATATTTTGGAGAGAGTTGGCACTAATTCCATACACAAAATAGAATGAGATATTGTTTGGTGAAAGGAGTCTATTGCAATGAAGTTTTGCAATTGAAAGGTTCATGTCAAGTTACTTGACTTTTTGGACTTTCGGGTGGTCATGATATATTGCTAGATACTGCTTATGATATGCTAAATATGGATTTATTAATTAGAGAATTAATAAATTTAATCCTAATTAGAGTTAATAAATTAATTTTTATTCTTAAAAGAATTATTAATTATGTTATGATAGAATTAATTCGTATCAGCTACCAATTGACTAGAAAACCTAATGGGTCACACATAATATCATAATTTGCTCTCAAGATATTATATGACAATATTATGGAGCTATTTTGTGAGAAGAAATAAATATCATGGGCCAATTGTAATGTGTTATAATTAGTTGGATTAGATTGCAATTATATAAAAGTCTTGGGCTCAAAATTATAACGTAGTTTTAATTTCATGGGCTAGATTGCAATTTATGAATCCAAAGCCCATAATTACAAGAAAAAGGAAATTGGATTTTGCATTCATTTCCTTGTAAGATTAGGAAATAAACATAGAGAACATGCATATAAAGATATATGTTTTCGAATCTTTGGCTGGTGATTTTTCCAAAAATTCACAGAAGCTTTCTTGTTATCTTTTTCTTCACAAAATACTCTTATTTTGTCCAAAATTGCTAGCACAATTTGATCTGTCTTTTGTGTAGCAAACCTCATGCAGATTTCTATTTGAGAAATCTCTATGCTTGAGATTTGGTGGTTTGGTGGGAATGTGGAGTCTCTGATCCTTGTCCTGAATTGAAAGCCAAGAGGGAAAATTTTTGAATTCTCTACAAATAACTTCTTGAGGTAAACATCTTCATCCTTATCTGATTAATAACTTTAAATAACATACAAGTGATCCATGGCATAGAATTCCTGTTTAATTTCTACTTTATAGAACTGTCTTGCATGATGGAATTCTAACAGTAGTACCAGAGACAAATCGTTTGTGTTTAAAGTGTATATGTCGAGAAAACTGTTTTATGAATGTGCGTGGATCTATAAAATTGTTCTATGGTTTTTGGGTTCTGAAAAAAAGTTGTTGTCAGTGGGTTTCTATGTGCAAAATTATTATAATTGGTTACAATAATTTGCTATGAAACTTTCGTGTTGATAGTACTGGTTCTTCTAAAATTTTATTTTATCGAAAACTCTTGAACAGACCAGAAAAGTTTTAAGGTTTCAGTGTTTTGTTTTGCATGATTTCTTAAATTATATTTAATGAAGTTTTGAAATCTCTAATTGAATGGAATTGTTTGGTTTATTTGAGAAATTGTCCTCCGAAACATACAAAATTAAGTACTCCATAATCAGTAGTTGTAGGATTTTGAAATCTGCTGAAGAAGATGAACTAGAAAATTTTGGTTTTATTTTTTAAAAAAAAAATCAGGTGTTCTAGAAAAAACCATAGGTTTTATAGAAGAAACCAGCTTGATATTGTTCAAGCTGGTAGAAATTAGGAAGAAGCCGCGCACGGCTATGCACAAGCCGTGTGCGGCTAGAGTATAGCCACACACGGTTATAGCATAGGCTCGGCAAGTTTCTTTTGATATATATATTAAAAAAAATTCCAGTTTTGTTTTTATGCTCTTTGACTGCCATTTTCCCAATTAATTCCTGTAGGACCCATTGAAATATTTTCTTCCAAAAGGGCCCCAAGATTCTTCCCAAAATTTGATTTTGGGACTAAATAATTTAATTTCCAAAATAATGATTTTGGAATTTAATATTTGATGTATATTTATTTTTGCTTAATGTGTTTTAAACATGATATTGGCATGTTGGCTTGGTTATGGACTTAGACCAAATTAATTTGATTAATTTAAATGGTGTCATGCATTTTATCGCTTAGTTTTGAATAAATAGGGCCTGCGTGTCCTCCATTTCTTTATAATTCTCTTGTAATTTCTCTTCCCATCTAAATTCTCTCGAATGTCACTCGAGGTTTCCTCATTAAGAATTTATATAATTAGATTACATAGGTTAGATATGATTAGAAATTATTTTACACAATTGTGGAGATGGCGATCAAGTACAAAGCAAGAAGATAGTAAGACTTTCTTCTCAAAACATACATATACACATATATTTGACCATAATTAATTTCCTACTTGGCTCAAGGAAATTAATTTAGTGAAGCCCATAATCAAGCCATGTAATCGAGTCTATTATAATTATGTCAAAGTGTTGATATTTTGCATACCAAATGATGAGACTGCTAATAAATAATTAAAATGCCACAAACAATATTAAATCTAAAGTCTTCTATTAATATAGCAAGAACGAGAGTTCTTTTTCTTGATTAGGTTGTTGGCCATACCCAAACTTACTCAACATCGAGCATGATCAAGCTCTAGAATATGATTTCGAATTAATGGGTTGGATTTAACTAATATCTTTATCCCGATTGGGCATATCCAAGCATAAAAAATATTAGAGGCTAAGTTGGGGTAGCTCTAAGTGCTTTAAGATTAAAATACGTTAATCACTTAACGATCTGGTAGTTACATTTGATATAATTGGTATTGGATGCCTACCATTGAAATTAAGAGTATTTTGTTGGGCATACCTAAGGTTATTCTTAAAGAATTTGGATACCGGTCAACTGGGAAAGCTTCCAACTGGCTTTCCCGAGTCAATAGTGGGGGCTATTGATTTAAAAAAAAATAGTGGTTTAATTACGCATTTATTTAAAGACCCAATTAAATGCATTTCAAGTGTATATACATAGTCTAATGTCTTTTATCTTTCATCTAGGTCATTTGCATCATGACAATGAATTTGTACTTACAAAGCATTTTGGAAACAAATAAGCTTACCAAATCAAACTTCTTGGTCTGATATAGAAATTTGAGAATCGGTCTCAAATCGGAAGGTTGCTCTACGTGTTAGATGCTCTAATTCTACAACCACCAGTTGATGATGCTGTTGTTGAAGAGCATGAATGCAACAAGAAGCATAATAAGGACAGTGACACAACATCTTGTATCATGCTGGCATCAATGACCACTAAGCTTCAAAAACAACATGAGCATATGGATGCTCATACTATTATCTTCCATCTAAAAGAGCTTTTTGATAGGCAAGTAAGGATAGAGAGATATGAGATCTCTAACCACTAATTCTATTCTATGATGATACAAGGCACTTCAGTGGCCATTCATGGACTTAAGATGCTGGGGTTAATGGAGAAGCTTGGATCACTTGGGATCACTATAGATCACGAATTAAATATAGACTTAATTCATTAATCTTTGCCAACTAGTTTTTCACAATTTGTGGTGTACTACAAGATGAATAAGATTGAGACTACTATACCTCAGTTGATCAACCTTCTTAAGATTGTAGAGTCTTGTATGTAGAAAGAAAATAATATAGTCCTATTCGTTAATTCTTCTTCTAAGAAGAAAATGTTTCTAAAAGGAAGAAGAAGAATCTAACAAAACCTAATGGTGGTGTGAAGAAAAAAAGACCGCTACCAAAGGTCTATGTCATCATTGTGCGAAAATGGGCCATTGGAGGCACAACTGTAAAAGCTACTTAGACACTGTTAAAGAAAAGAAGGAGATGGAGAAGCTTGCAAGCACTTCTACTTCTACTTCTACTCCTAGTATGTTTATGATTGAGATCAATAATGCCTTTTATAATGAGATATGGGTATTGGATACTAGATGGAGTCTCATTTGTACAATAATTTACAAGAACTAAAGAGCAGTAGGAAGTTGGAGAAATGTGATGCAGACCTTCGTACAACAAATGAAGCAAATGTTGTTGCACTTATTTTTGGGACTTATCATAAACACTTGCCTTTTAGATTAATTCTAGAACTAGAAAACTGTTACTATGTACTAGTTTTACTGAAAAACATTATCTCAGTTGCTTTTCAAGATTTGCTTGGATTTCATTTAAATTCTAAGAATAAAAGTAGTTCTTTTCATTAAATGATATCCATTATGGTACTGCAACTTTGATGAAAGGTTTATATGTTTTAGGAATAGTAAATCAAGTTCTCAATATAAACAATAAAAGGCCAAGAAAATATAACATAAATCCATCTTACTTATGGTGTTGTCGTTTAGGCCATATAAATGAGAATCATATAAATTCACATTTGATTTTGAATCATATGAGACTTGTGAAACTTACTTACTAAGAAAAATGACTAAAAACCTCTTTTTCTAAGAAAGGGAAAAGGGCTAAGCAATTATTAGAACTAATACATACTAATGTATGTGGACCAATGACATTGTAAGCAAGAGGGGTTTATCAATACTTTATAACCTTCATCGATGATTATTCTTGATTTGGGTATTTGTGTTTAATGAAATAAAAATCTAAAGCCTTTGAAAAGTTTAAAGAATTCAGAAATGAAGTAGAGAAAGAACCTGGTAAGAGTATTGAAACTCTAAGATCTGCTCAATCGATGACGTGAATACTTAAACCAAGAGTGTCTAAGTTATCTTAGAGATAATGGGATATTATTTCAATAGACTCCACCACATACATCTCAGTATAATGGTGTATTTGAAAGAAGAAATGAAACTTTATTATATATGGTTTGATCCATGATGGCTTTTGCTGATCTACCAAAATTATTTTGGGGATATACACTGGAGACTTCTATTTATATTCTGAATAGAGTTCCATAAAAAACAATTGACACAACCCTATTTGAGCTATTTTATGGTAAAAGACCAAAGCTAACTCACATGAGAATTTGGGGATGTCCTGCTTATGTGAAAAGGACAAAGTCAGACAAATTAGAGAATAAGTCTGATAAGTGTTTGTTTGTAAGATATCTAATAGAATCTGATAGATATTATTTCTATCTCCCTATTGAAAACAAGGTGTTTGTTTCAAGGTATGTTGTTTTCCTATAAAAGGAATTCGTACTTAAGGGAGATAGTGGGAGTAAAATTGAACTTAGTGAAGTTTAAGAAGCTCAAACAAACAATGATCAACCAATTGATCCTGAATTTATTAATAAAATAGATGAACTATCTAATACACAATAACTTCATAGGTCAAGTAGGATATATGTGGCACTTGAGAGATATGGATTTCTCATCACTGACCACAACGACGTATCGCTCATAGAAGAAGATGAGCGTACCACTTACAAATATGTCCTAAATAGTTCAGAATTTGACAAATGGCTTGTAGCCATGAAGTTAGAAATGGATTCCATGTATGACAACAGAGTTTGGACTTTGGTTGATCCACCTAAAAGGATAAAACTCGAAAGGTGCAAATAGGTTTTCAAGAAGAATACGGACATGGTAAAGTGATTACCTATAAGGTGCAATTGATTGCAAAAGATTACCATCAGAAACAAGGTATTGAATATAACAAAATTTTTTCACAAGTAGCAATGTTGATATCCATTACGATACCCTTAGCACTTGCCACTCATTATGATTATGAGATTTGGTAAATGGATATGAAATAGCTTTCCTTAATATAAATCTGACTAAGGAAGTATACATGGCATAACCTAAGGGTTTCACATCCAAGGATCATACTAATGTGTGCAGGCTGCAAATGTCCATTTATGGACTAAAGCAAACTTTTAGGAGTTGGAACATCCATTTTGATGAAATAATTAAATAATTCAGTTTAAAACAAAATATGGATGAACCTCGTTTGTAGACAAGAAGGTTAGTGGGAGTACAATTATTTTCCTATTACTATATGTAGTTAACATATCACTAATAGGAAATGATGTCTCTATTCTATAATCGGTCAACATTTGGTTATCAAAGAAGTTCTTCAAGAAAGACCTTGGACAATCAACCCATATTCTAGGATAATAATCTATAGAGATAGATCAAAAAAATTGCTTGGTCTTTCATAGTTTACATACATAGATAAAATGCTAAAGAGATTTAGCATAGATCAATCCAAGAAGGGATTCTTGCCCATGACCCACAAGGTAAGCCTTTCAAAATCTATGTGTCCTAAGACACAAGATGAAATAGATCATATGAGTAAGATACCATATGCTTCGGCAATTGGTTCTATCATGTATGCTATGATATATACTAGGTCTGATGTATCTTGTTCTTTTAGTTTGACAAGCAGATACCAATTTGACCCTAGAGAAGGTCATTAGGTGGCTGTTAAGAATATCCCTAAGTATTTAAGAAGAACTAAGGATGTATTCGCGGTATATAGAGATGGTGACTTGCAAGTTAAAGGTTATACTGATTCTAGCTTCCAATCTACTAAGGTTACAAATCTCAATCAGGATGCCTGTTCACTTTTGGAGGTAGGGTAGTTTGTTGGAAAAGTTCCAAACAAGAGATAACTACTAACTTAACCACTAAAGCTGAGTACATCACGGCTTTCGAAGCAGCTAAAAAGGTAGTCTGCATCAAAAAGTTCATTACAAAACTCGGTGTGCTACCTAGCATTGATATCCAATACCCTTGTATTGTGATAACAATGGAGCCACTACACATGTAAAGGAACTATGGCCTCATCAATGATCTAAATATATACTTAGGCACTATCACTTGATTAGAGAAATCATTGAAAGAAAATATGTAAAAATAGAAAGAGTTCTCACTGATCAGAACATAGTTGATCCACCCACAAAGGCATTATCCCAAAAGAAACATTATGGTCATGTTCAGTCATTCAGTATTAGATACATAAATGATTAGGTTTAATGTAAGCGGGAGATTGTTAGGATTGTGCCCTAGAAGTAATAATTTGTACAATGTATACTGCATATTAAATCAATAAAATGCATTCTTTATCTTTCAGTTTCTTTGTGTCATATGTTTATGTGCATAAAAACTATTAGATAAAGTCCCAAGTACAATATTGTATGAAGGAAATCATAATAAAGATCGTGATGTAAGGTTCCTACTGCACTAGAATGTGTTTGTGCTTAAATTATCTCTAGTCATAGTATTAATGAGATAAGATTAGCACGTGTTAAACTTCATGATTTGATCAAGTAATAGTTCTCACATCCTTGAGATTGTGATACTCAAAGTTAATATGTGGATGCTTGTTACTTGAACAAGTTTATTAGATAACCTAACAATGAAATAATCACATGGATAACTATTTAGTATTAGTGATAGAATTTTTTTGTAGTAAATATGCAAGTATCCTTGACTTGAAAACTCCAAAGTGCTTCATTTGCTAAGTGTTGTACTTTGTTTCCAATCTTTGAAGTCCTTATAAGACTGCCTATAAGATGAATATTAGGTATAATGTGAAGCAAATGAAAGTAGTTCAGAGGATATAAAGGATTTGCCACTCCTAATAGTATGAGCGAATATCTCAAGGCCACTTGTAGGAATCATTACTCAAGAAGTCCTTAGCCTAGGCAACTATGTATTTAAAATAGTTCGATTTGATACACACACTGAGTAATGGATTCTTGGAATAAGTACTAAAATGTTCAGGCCAGAATTAATTAATATACTGGAGGGAGTTGGCACTAATTCCATACTCTAAATCGAATGAGATATTGTATGGTGAAAGGAGTTTATTGCACTGACGCTTTGGTATTAAAAGGTTCATGTCAAGTAACTTGACTTTCTAGACTTTAGAGTAGTCATGATGTATTGCTAGATACTACTCATGATCTGCTAAATATGAATTTTTTAATTAGATAATTAATAAATTTATTCCTAATTAGAATTAATAAATTAAAAGAATTAATTAGAGTTAATAAATTAATTCTAATTATTAGAAGAATTATTAATTCTATTAAGATAGAATTAATTCATATTAGCTACCAATTGACTAGAAAATCTAATAGGTCACGCACAATAGAGGAATTGATTCTTAAGATAATATATGATAATATTATGGAGCTATTTTGTGAGAAGAAATAAATATCATGGGCTAATTGTAATGTGTTATAATTAGTTGCATTGGATTGCAATTATATAAAAGTCTTGTGGCCGAAATTATAAGGTAGTTATAATTTCATGGGCTAGATTGCAATTTATGAAACTAAAGCTCATAAGTACAGGAAAAAGGAAATTGGATTTTGTATTCATTTCCTAATAAGATTAGGAAACAAACACAGTAAACATGCGTATAAAATATATGCGTGTTCAGATCTCTAGGTGGTGATTTTTCCAAAAATTCACAAAAGTTTTCTTGTTATCTCCTTCTTCACCAAATACTCCAATTTTGTCCAAAATTGCTAGCGCAATTTGATATATCTTTTGAGCAGAAAACCTCGTGTGGATTTATTTTAGAGAAATCTCTATACTTAAGATTTAGTTGTTTGGTGGGAACATGGAGTCTTTGATCGGTGTCTAAAATTGAAAGCCAAAATAGAAAATTTTTTAATTCTCCGTAGAAGTCTTCTTGAGGTAAACATCTTCATCCTTATCTGATTATTAACTTTAAACAACATTCGAGTGATCCATGTTGTAGAATTCTTGTTTAATTTATGCTGTGTAGAACTATCTTGCATGAGGGAATTCCAACACCAATATGACCTTGAAGAAAGTCATTAAGTGTGTAAAAACCCACCTAAGCTTACCTTTGGGGTTAGAGAGAAGATTTTCATCTCATGACATATTGCATGTGCATATGTTTTTTAGATGAAAAATGCATGAATTTATAATTGCTTATATGTTTTCTTGGTATATTAGGGAAATAGGACCTAAGTAGAAAATCAAGAGGTTATTTATTTTAGACCCATAAGTAAGGAATTAGGTAATCTTGAGGTAGGAATAATTGAGCTAGGAATAGAGAACAAGAGTTATGGAGGAATGACTAGAGCTTGGAGGCTGTTTATTGATAACTTGAGTTCAAATCTCCCTTGCTAAAAATTGTTTGATTTTAGTCCTATTTTATCTCTATGACCGGTTGGTTCCTTGCAGCTACCATTTGAAACTTTTCTTATTATATTTCAAGGATTCTAAAAAGATCTAGTTAAAATCTTTGTTTCCTATATTTGTGTTTTGATTTCACAACCTTTTGTAATTTAAATTTTTGCTCAACTTGAATTTTCCTTATTTAGGCTGCATGTCTTAAACTCTTACTACATTCATGTTCCCAGAATTTCTATAAGTTGCATCTATCTTGGCCGAATCATAGGAAGGGATAGGAAGTTAGAGAAATTCTTGGTTTTCGAAATCAAACTACCTATTTTATCTCCTTTGGAAACTTCTTTCATGTTTTTCTTAGGAATAAAGGCTGAAAATTCTCTTGCTCATATCCTTAAGTAGTTCGGACACACTAAGGCCCAAACTATGCAGCAAGGTTGCCTTATCTTTTTTGCAAACCAATTCCTTTCATTAAGAGCAAAAGCTGGAATTTATTCTTCAAGCAATGGACCTCAAGGATTATCTTCAACTTCATTCCTTTTCTTCTATCAAAGCAAACAGCCAAGACTCCATTTCAACACCTCAAAACTCCCCTACAACCTAGCTACAAACACTGCATTCAAAATGGTTTGAATTGAAAATTCAAAACCTCAACTAAATATCTATAAACACTCTACTATAGGGCACTCATAGAATCAGAATTTTCCAAGCATTCTTGGTAGCATATAATCAGAAATTTTCTATTCTTCTTCTTTAGAATTTCAGCTTTAATTGTCCAAAGCTTATCATTAATCATCTTTTCATCGTAGTAGCCAAAAACCTCCATAGGAACACCTTCAAACACTTCTAACTTTCAAACACTCAAAATTTCTCCACCAAACACTCAACCAAATAGCTGCTAACTTCATCAAATGTTACCAAAATTTTTGTCTCTATACATTGCAAGATTTCGACCAGCTTAAGAATAAAAACTCTGTGTTCTTTATTATTCATTCTTCTTCATTTACTCACCTCTCCTATTTAAACTCCATTAACAATTTTCATCTCTTCAAGCACTATTATATTTTTCCTGAATTTCTTCGAAAGCTTTGAAATTCAAAAGACCTCATTTAGCTCCTAAAAACTCTCTTCATCCAGCTAACCGAAACACCACTCTAAACTAAGCATTCCGCCACTCCAATTCCTAGAATACTCCCACACTTCTCTAATTTGCTCTCTTGTTCTCTCAAAAACACACATTTCCACTTTTCCATGTCTCTCTCATTTTTAAACACTCTAGATCATCATACATCACATGAAAAACAAGAACACCTTCAACACTCTTCTATATCATGAGGCATAACCTGAAATTCACCAAGGATTTTTTCTCAATGATCAAAACAAGTCCCACGGTCTAGAAAAAGTTAAAGAAGTAATCAAGATCACCTCTATTCTTTCTTCTCTCATTCTTTTCCTTTTTCTTCATGTTATTCTTCTACTCTTGATCGAAATTTTTGGATTGCTTTGGTTGATTCTTCTTCAATCGATGGAACCATCTCAAAGGAGTTTGAGACTTGAGCATTGAAGTAAACAAAATCTCTTGGTCATCAAAATATCTCCGTCGTATCGAAATGATCTTCAAACAAGTAATTCTTGTTTAATCTTATGTTTTCTATGATCTCAAGTTATGTACAAGAATGCTAAGATGAAGTGTTGTGCTATTATACATGGGAATTGATCTATAATAGTTTGTTGTTGTGATGTTTGAGGAGGAAATGATAATAGCTTGTAGCTATGATGGATAAGATATGGTGATATGTGAAGTATGCAACACTATCATTAGAGTATGTATGTATGTATGTATGTATGTATGTATGTATGTATGTATGTATGTATGTATGTATGTATGTATGTATGTATGTATGTATGTATGTATGAAATGATCTATTTGCAACTTTGAGATTATTATTGTTGTTGTTGTTGTTGTTGTTGTACAAACCATTGATTTTGATTATTTTTTATAGGTACTACAACCTTGCTGATATGATGCATGTGTAACATTATATATGTAAATATATATGTGTGTCATATAATAAAGCTTGTTGTTTAAAATATTATTACTATTGGAGAACATTTAATAAGTAATATTATCAATTATTATTATTATTATTATTATTATTATTATTATTATTATTATTATTATTATTATTATTATTCAATCATTATTTATCAATAATAAACTACTATTTATTATTACCTTGCAACTATTAAGTAGTCATTATTTTCTAAAAGAAAATACAAATATAAGTTATCATTTTTTATATGTGATATGAAGCTTATTACCTATAAAATTATGATATTATATTATAAACAATTAATTATATTTGCTATCTTTTAAGAGCGCACTATTTATCCTTATTAGACATTATTTATTTTATTGATGTTACTGTCAATAGGGATTAATGAAAATGTTAGAGAATACTGGGTTGTGGATTCGTGGTTGGAAAAAATTGGAATTTGGAGTTATATATTTGTTTATGAGTTTATGCTGCAATAATTGTTAGCTAGTAGTGTGACACCCTCTCAATATATATATATAGTCAAGATTGTAATAACTCAAAAGCATGCAATAAATAGGGGGTCAACCTGTTTGAATTCCCAAACAAGAGGTAATTATAATATTCAAAACATAGCCAAGGCAATAAGGGAACAAAATATTACAATATAGTCATAGTCATAGTAGACATAATAATGCCTTTTTAGCTTATATAAATTACTGCATACCCTAATAGCTTGATAACTGTGTTGTGGATTGCATAGTCTAACCTATTGTCTTTTCTTAAATGCTGCGGACCTCTACTCTCGAGTCCTAAAAAAAAGAAAGTGAAACACAGGTGTGAGTTTTTTATACTCAGTCCCATGAATGCTAGTGGGGTCCTTATGCAGAAAATGTGTGGCAAATTCAAACCATACTTTTACGTAGTAAATGGAAAGAGTTTGTCTCAATTTTTCTAGTGAAAACAATTCTACAAATGTATTACCCCAGTTATCATTAGAAACAACTTCATATCTTTATAAGAAAACTCTATTTCAAGATTTATTCAAAATCTTAGGCACGATTAGAAAATCAAGCTTTTATCAATAATACTACCCCATAATTTCAACAAAGCAGGCATTTCTCTTCATAGAAAGTCGGCCAACGTGCAAAGCTCAGAAGGCTTTGCCTTTGACATCACAGTCTTATTGTGCTAAAGAATCAGTCTACAATACTCAATTGTGCATTGTTGGAGTGGTGAGTGCATACCAGCACACCACCTCAATAATCAAGGTATTTTACTTGTCACCTTAAACCCAGTGATCCTAATCCTAACGTTAATCACCATCAAGGCGACAAGGGGTTGAACATGCTAGGTATCCCTACCCAAAAATAGTGAGCAACCCAAAATAATATGCACACAAAGCAAAGGAAATTTTCAGGCACTAAATGGCTAGCCAGGATGGCTAATCTCAATGTCCTATTGCCTTGTTTAGATTAAGACAATCCTAAAACTAGCTAGGTTACTTGGGGGCGACTACCTTTAACGTGGGCTAGTACAAAAACCAAAGCCCTTACTGAGTATTCAATGTCTTCACTGGTTCACGAGACCAGTCTGCTATCACAATTCCCATAGGAATATCCAGAAAATCCATTTTTGGGCCAAAACATTATTTTTCAAAGATTGATTTCATATCGAGAATCTAATCTCCAAAACCATAACGTCAAAGGATAAAATGTCCTTCACGCGTTAGAAATCATTCCTTGAGGGTATTTTCATAAATTATGCATGCCTGAGTCAAAAAAGTGTTTTATTTAGTAAATCTAGGATTTTTGTTCCAAAAAGAAACAAATTCAAGTATTTCACAATTTATCATGCCTTATATTTCAAGAATCACATTTTGTTCCATAAAAGTAAGGAAATCACAATTTCATACCCTCTAAGTCATGAAACGTGAGTTTTTGTAACATAATGTTCTATTTTCAAATCATAAGTGAGAAAGAAGCCTTAAATAAATGTTTGCACATAGCGAATCTTCATGTTCCAAAGAAATAATAATTTCTTGTAGAAATTCTTTATTTCAGAATATTAAGGATATCTTGTTCAGGAAACCTAAACTTTGTTCTAGAAAACCAAAAGGTTTATTTCTCATAATTTCAAGCTTATGAAATATTTAGTCATCAGGACCTTGAAATATCATTTGCAAGAAATATACAATTTCAAACCATAACATGGTACAAAAGCATACTTGTATAGGAAAACCACATGCTTCCTTAGAAAAACCAAAACATGACATTCATTTCATAAAAATTCACTAGCGTTCATTGTTTTAGAAAAAGCTAATGGTTCACCTTATGTCCTCGCTATTTGGTGCTGCTACACTCTTATTCTTCTCTAATTGAAGTAGAATATAGTCACACCTACATCATAGATTGAATTCTTATTTCACTTAGTAACTAGATGTTCAAAAATTATGTGAATAAGGAAATTAATTATTTTCTTATCTTTAATTTTCATCATACATAGCAAAATATTCTTCAATACACTTGGGCTATGTTCACCCTCCTCGACACATCCACTTTTTCCTTCCTTTATTTTCCTTGTTCATGTTCCATTTTGTAAGTTATTTTAACTCTTTTATTTGTTTTTCCTTAACGAATAGCATAAAGCAAAATACATTTATCTTTTAAAATCAGCATTTTTTTTTTCTTGTGGTAGGTCTTAGTATTTTGCCCATAACTTTTGATCCACAAGTCCAAACGACCTCAAGCTGGTGCAAAAATACTCTTAATACCTTTAGCTACAAATTTATACCTTTTTTCAACCAGATTCCTCATTGTTTGCAAATTGCTGCACTTGCACGTTTGCTCTTTATCACACTAGTTCATAATTTCTTAATATAATTCCTTCTTCTATTCAGCATTCTTGTTCTTAGCCTTTCATTATTTATTTGTTCAGACTATAAGCCATCATAACTCCTTCAGACATGCTTCAAATCGGGCTCAAACATCCTAAGAATTATTTCCAAATATTTTCCCAAAGAAACCGGTTTATACTTCTCCCAAAATAATATTAAAATAGCTATTTTATGGCATTTTCTCTACAATATTTGTACCAAAATAATTATCATAAAATACAGAGCAATTTTGACTTATAAAGCTTGATGCCTTACCTTGTGTAGGATGAATTCTAAAGTGTTTTTTCTCCAAGAATCCCCTTTTCTTCCTTTCTCTCTCTTTTTTCTATTTTCTCTTATTTTTCTCTCTTTTTCTCTAGCTTTCTCTCCTTTCTCTTTTTCTCTTGTTGTGGCCGGTTGGTGTGTATTTATAGGCACACTCCCACCATTATTTTTCTCTTCAAAATGAATGTGGGATATTTGTTATATGCCTAGGTCAAACTTGATCAACAATGGCAGCTAACTTGATAAGAGTTCATAAGCTTAAAGAATAAGATTTTCCATTTTCCTTCTATTTTTCTTTCTTTTCTTTTCTTTTTCTTCTCTTTTTTTCTCTCTTGTGGCTGCCAAATTTCTGGCTGTTGTATAACCCTTCAACTGCCACTCTTCCTCTATTATATAACCAATTTTGGTTATAAGGACAAGTGACATTATATAACCAATATGGCAGGTGCACTGGACCATAAATGAAAAAAATAAAAATAAAAAAATTGGTGTTTTTGGTCCTATACTAAGCAAAGTTATTGTTATTGTAACAGTTAATATTCTTTGAATATTTTGCATGAAAAATAATAGTAAAGGAAATTTAAGATTAAACAAGACCATTAATTAATTATTGTGTTTAATTCTGTTATTTGGACACTTAGGTTAAAAGAATAGAAAAGTATGAAAACGTTTACAATTTTCTGGCATGCTTATTTCTTTTTGTATCCTATGTGCGCTTTTTCTCAAAGACCAAAGTCTTTGGG
Source organism: Voacanga thouarsii (assembly GCA_026120185.1). Taxonomy (NCBI): domain Eukaryota; kingdom Viridiplantae; phylum Streptophyta; class Magnoliopsida; order Gentianales; family Apocynaceae; genus Voacanga; species Voacanga thouarsii. The sequence continues at coordinate 1,649,521 of JANUWF010001059.1, read as the reverse complement.
AATGTTTGACAAAGAAAAACATTTTTCTTAAATCAAATGTTAATTTTAATTCAAACAAAAATTAATTCTTGGTTTTTTTTTTCTCAAAGGATTTTATTTTTGACATAGAAAATATTTTGGAATTAGATATTTTTGTGAATTAAAATAGAAAACCATTTTGATTTAATTTTAACAAGAAAAATTGTTTTTGTTAAATTAAACCTGAGATCAAAATCTCTCAAAAGTTTTATTGGAAATTTTTGAAATTATTAAGTTTATTAACTTAAATAAAATTTATCCATGCAAAATTTTTTCAAAGGGTATAAATCTTAACATAGAAATTTTTATGGGTTTAAATATTTTAATTTTGAGTCAAAAGAAAACTTAATTGAAATTTTCAAATGATATTTTCCAAGAAAACCCTCATTTTAAAATACTAAGTGGGAGAGGGGTTCCAACGGTCCCACGGCTTTCATCACGATCCTCATTAGAGATTGTGGGTCCCATCGCATCACCCTGGGAATAAACCTGTATAGGATGGGGATACCACAAGCATTTAGAACCAATGGATGGATGTAATTAATAACCCGGGACACGTGCTGTGATCGGCTAGCCCTCGTTGGAGATTATAGTGCGAGGAATGTCCATAGGAAATGAGAAGAAATGAACATCCCTTGATAGAGTTATCTTCTAGATCATAACTTAGAAGGGAAACTAATTTGTGGTGGTGAATACACTTAGCTTAGGAAAATGTTAATCTTCCCAAAAAGCTATGTCAGTTTTTCTAAGAGCCAAATTAATCATATTAAAGATAATAGTGATAGGGTTAACTATTATCAGATTTAATATGAGAATAAAGTTACAAATTATTTTATTTTTCACAAACTAAGTTTTCTTTTATTTTTGATTTTTCAGAAATGGTTGGTGGAGGTTCTTTTAGTCCTTTGGCCATTATTCTCCGTGAGAATTAGCTAATGGGTCCAAATTATGTGGATTGAAAAAGAAATTTGAACATAATACTCACTGTTGAGGAATATAAGTATGTCAGTTTTGACACCTACCCTGTTATCAGGGAGGGTTCCACTACCGAGGAGCGAGAGGCTAAGAAAGAATGGAAGAAGGCCAATGAGATGGGTGTGATTGTTAGGACTTTTTCTTCCAGGTGGCAGAGAAGGTCATGAAGCTACAGTTCAAGGCTATGATTGTTAGGACTTTTTCTTTCAAAACTAGGCCCAAGCCCAGGAAGTTCAAGAAGAAGAAGGGAAATGCACCAACCTAGCCCAAGAACCAGCCCAACAAGCACAAAGGCAAGTGTTTCAAGTGCGGGCAGAAGGGACACTAGAAAACGAAGTGTCCAGAACTTTATGCCAAGAAAACCCTATAGGTATTGTTCTCTATCTAGAGTTAATTTCAATGGTTGGATCAACTTCCACTTGGATTGTTGATTCTGGTGCTACTGATTATATCTGTAACTCCTTGCAGGGGTTTAGGAAGATAAGAAACTCTAGAAGTGAGTGTTAGAATTTGTAGACTCCTAAACACGGAAAATATGTACGAATCCCTTCCGAGGATCTAAGTAAACGATTAAGAAGATCGTAGGTTTGCAGATTTACCTCTGTTATGTGTAATCGATATCCTTCAGTTCCGATTGTGCTGCTGTGCGTGCAACCCGAACGATCACCAGACACTGCAGTTGTGCGAACGTCCCCTATCGGATACACACCGCGAACTCACTCGTCACCCGGGGAGGTCTAGCGCCTAGGATTTTTGAGAGGCTTATTTTTCTGGTGGATGAAGGCACGAATTTTTACAACAAAATTGGCACCCACAAGAAGATGGCTAGGGTTTTCTTAAAAACCCACTTCGAACCTCTTAGAGTCCAACCCTAATAATAGCTTATCGTATTTTAATTTAAATTCAAATTAAATTAAAACTAATACGATAAGATTCTGCCATTATCTCAAAAATTTAACTAATTAATTTACTGAGTCAGATTCTTATAATCTGGACATCATTCAAAGACATCGAATGTGGACATATTTCTAGATTCATTGTATCTGGTAGATTTTCTAAGTTCGATTAACTTAGACATATTTCCAGATTCATCGAATCCGGTTACCAAAAAATAACCAAACAAGTTCGCTTATTGTGTGACTCTATAGGTTCATTTAACACTGGCAGTGTGCCCAAATCATATTTAAATGGCCCACCAGTTATAAGCGGTTTCTAGCAAAACATTATAACTATCCAGGTTAAATGAAGATCGGTGATTTCTTTGAACCAAACAATAATTTTATATTTAGTCCTTTTGTCACATGATATCCAGATTAAGCATAAGGCACGGAGCATGTCATCCTTATTAAGCTCAATCAATTATTTCTTGATTTCATAGTAGACTGTTCAAACAAATGATATCAATATCTTAGATTGATATATTTGAGCACGGCCATGCATTTTAATAGTCTAACTTATCAAGGGGCCTATGGATATCTCTCCCATAATTGAGAGGGACAAATTCCTTCACAATCAATCATATTCCTCTCCTCGATTTATTCTATATCCAACAGTAGTCTAATTTATTATCTAATTAAAGACAACTTTAGACAATGTCAAAATATAGAATTTATCAAGTAGGAAACTATGATGAATTTAGGTCAAAGGACTTTTAATATTATTATGGCTAGAAAGTACTTATGACATGTTCCATGAAGTACTGTCACAGTGGGTCATATCCAATACAATGTTCTCTAACATTTATTTATGTTTTGACTTGATATCACAAATATCCATGACCAGTAAAACATAGCCATCCAGTCACAAACATACTAATCTTAATTTATTATTGTTCCAATAATAATAAACGATCAGGGACAAATTTAGAATATTCATTGTATTCATTGTTGGGTTTTACTATCAAGTCACGTACTTGATGACCACAAAACAAAACGCACTATTCATGGAAAGGAAAGCCTCATATTATTATATAAAACATAACGACAATAGTATAAGTACAAATTGATTCTAGGGCATATCCCCAACAGTACGAGCATGGACTGCGAGTAGGAAATAGAGTACAAGTATGGGCCATTGCAGTGGGAAAGTTGGATCTTGTTTTTTATTGTAATAAAGTAGTTATTTTGAAGGATATTTTATATGTACCCGATTTTAGACAAAATTTGATTTCAGTTATAAAGCTAATAAATCATAAATATTCTATTTCTTTCCATTCTAGTATTACTATCAATAGAAATGGAGAAGTTTTATGTACAGGGCATATGTATGGAAACTTATTCTTTTTAAATCCTACAAATAATCAAATGAATAACGCTCAATCTGAATCATTAAGTAAGAAGAGAAAGACCAATATCAATAACTCATATCTTTTGCATCTAAGGTTAGGTCATATTAACTCAACCAGGAGTCAGAGGTTAATCTATGATAGGCCTTTGGGCTCATTAAAATTGAAATGTTGGTCTTAGTATGAATCCTGCCTTATGGGAAAAATGACCAAAAGGTCGTTCACCCAAAAGGCTGATAGAGCCAAAGAGATATTAAGTCTTGTTCATATTGATGTGTATGGTCCTTTGTCTACACAAGCTAGAGGGGGTTTTGAGTACTTCATCACTTTCATGGATGATTGTACAAGGTTTGGTTATATCTACTTGATAAGGCGCAAGTTTGACTCTTTTGACAAGTTCAAAGAGTTTAAGGCTGAAGTGGAGTGTCGGACAGGTAAACTGATCAAAACCTTACAATCATATCATAGTGGAGAGTACCTTGTTGGTGAGTTCAAGAAATACATGGTATATCATGGGATAGTATCCCAACTCTTTGCACCGGTTACACCCCAGTAGAATGGAGTAGCTGAGAGGAATAGGATATTAATAAAAATGGTCCGAAGCATGATATCTCATGCTACTATTCTGGTCTCTTTTTGGGGATATACCTTGGAAACAGCGGCATACATTCTAAACTTAGTGCATTCCAAGTCAGTACCTAGGACGCCCTATGAGATGTGGACTGAGTGTAAGAAAAGTCTAAATCATCTCAGGATATGGGCTATCTAGCTTATGTACTGATCAATGGAAACAAGCTAGAACCAAGATCAGAATTATACTACTTTGTTAAGTATTCAAAAGGGATAAAAGAAGGATATTTTTATCATCCCAAGAAGTAGAAAGTACTAGTAAGTACTAATACAAGATACTTGGAGGATGATCAACGTATTTCCACTAAAGCTTCAACAAGGTTGGAAGTTGAGGAGAAGTTATCTTCAGAATCAACTTTTCAGACCCGATTATGGAACAAGAAGAGGCACAGCCTCAAGAACTTGTACAAACAGAGCTTTGTCGTAGTAGGAAGGTATCCAGAGTTCCAAAAAGATGGACAGGAGAGGCTTTCGAGCTGGTCTTTGACTATCAGGAATAAGATCCTACTAGATACGAGGAGGCTATTGCTGATGCCAATGCAAATCTATGGCATGAAATAATGAAAGTTGAGATTGAGTCTATGTACTTCAATCAGGTTTGGGATCTTGTAGCTTCACCTAAAGGGATAAAACCCATTGGGTGTAGGTGGCTATACAAGAGGAAAAGGGGAGCGAATGGGAAGGTGGAAACCTTCAAAGCTAGGTTTGTGGTGAAAGGGTATACTCAGAAAAAGGGAATCAACTATGAGGAAACCTTTTCCCCGATAGCTATGCTTAAGTCTATTTGTATCCTCCTTACCATTGCATGTCATTTCGACTATAAGATATAGCAAATAGATGTCAAGACGGCATTTCTTAGTGGCCATCTTAACGAAGACATCTATATGTCCCAACCGAAAGGTTTTATTGCTAAAGGCCAGGAACATATGGTTTACAAGCTTAAGAAATCCATTTATGGACATAAGCAGGCATCTAGAACATGGAACATTCATTTGACGAGACTATAAAGTCTTACGATTTCATTCAAAACAAGGATGAACCATGCGTATACAGGAAATTGGAAAGCATGAATGTGATTTTTCTTGTCCTATATGTGGATGGCATTCTACTCATTGGAAATGATGTAGGAACATTGTCATCTACTAAGGTTTGGTTGTCTAGTCAATTTAGTATGAAGGACTTGGGAGAAGCTAGTTACATTCTTGAGATTAAGCTTCTTAGAAATAAGAAGTAGAAAATGTTAGGATTATCCCAAACGACACACGTTGATAAGATACTGGTCAAGTTTAGCATTGACTCATGCAAGGGAGCTCTAATCCCTTGCACACATCAATTATCTTTTTGTTCTAAGGATTGTAGGAAAAAGATAGGATGAGTGAGATTTCTTACGCTTCAACTGTGAGAAGTCTCATATAAGCCATGTTGTGCACTAGGCTAGATATCTACTTTGCCGTAGGCTTAGTTAGCAGATATCAGTAAAACTCTGGGGAAGTTCATTAGCAAGTTGTAAAGCATATTCTCAAGTACCTCAATAGTACGAAAGATTATATGCTAGTTTACAGGGTTGATGACTTAGTTCCTACTAGATACACAGATTCAGATTTTCAAACAGATAAGAATGAGAGAAAATCCACTAGTGGATATGTCTTCACCTTGTTTGGAGGAGCTGTTTCATGGAGGAGTATCAATCAATATTGTATTGTTGACTCAACCATGGAAGCTGAGTATGCAGCAGCTTCGGAAGCATCCACAGAAGCAGTCTGGCTTCGAAAGTTTCTTTCAGAACTTAGAGTTATGCCATATACGGATAGACCAATTGTGGTGTATTGTGACAACTCTAGAGTAGTCTTGCAATCTAAAGAACTCAAGAACCACAAGAAGTGGAAGCACATCCAGAGGAAGTACTACCTGATCTGGGATTTCATTCAGAGACAGGAAATCGTGGTAGAATAGATAGCCTCGGAGAACAACCTAGTAGATCTTTTCACCAACCTTTGGCTGAGAGAATCTTCAAGAGACACTTAGACGCCATAAGGGTTGGTACTTACGGGCTGTCTTAGTCTTAGAGTCCAAGTGGGAGATTGTTGGAATATATGCCCTCTAGACTAGCTTTCTTATGTAATTATCAAATTTATTAATAAAAAAATTATTCTCAAAATTTGTTTGTGAATTTACATTTTACTTGTGCATGATTTATGTTTGGAAATGACCTATTGTGTTTAAGTAAATGATCCATGTGAATGGTGGTCTTTCACTGTAAGGTATGGATCGCGGGTTACTTAACACATAAATGTTTGTTCTTAACTAATTGATGAGAACGAGAATCTCATCATGTTTAGGTTATTTTGTTATGAATTCCAAATAGAGAATGTCTTACCTTTAGCTAGTGAGTAGTCCATTCACTTCATAGCATGAGCGTATTTCGAATACGTAGAACAAGAACTGTAATAGTGGTTTCTAAAAGTACTATTTAGAAGAAACTTAGACTATTACTACTACAGCGTAGACTAATACTCTACTACTTGAGTATGAATTGGTGGTCTGACGAAACTGAAAGCATGTATTCTGATATGCTGTAGTTGAGGTTCTTTCATAGAGCCGATATACTTGCATGTTGGGTATATGTGACTATTTAGTTAAGACTGACTTGTACAAGATAGCTTTTGTGCTATATCGCCCTTTGTGACTATTCAAATGATCTAAATATCCTGGGCATTGGGGAACATAACTTGGATATTTACTTTAGGGTAGCTCTCTTGGAAAGTGGAAACATTCCAGGAGTCATGGATCATTGGACTAGAGGTCTAAGGACGGTAGATATTTATTAGAGAGGTGTTAGTACACTCCTCTCTAAATGCACGATGATGCGTAGAGGGGTATTTTAGTCATTACACTTGTAGGTCGAAGACTTTGCTAACGTAACATTATCCTTGGGATCAATATTTCTTTATAATTATATTAAGAAATATTTAAAAAGAAAAATATAGCTATTTATATAGTAGTGGTATTTTGGTCATTTTAGTAGCTAAAGCGATATGTTTTTTTGTCCTTGAAATAGCCCTTAAGTTCTGACAGATTTAGGTTAAGAAATTGGTCTTGGTAATTATGGAATTTATTTTATTTTATTTAAGTAGTCTAATTTATTATTAGACTAGAATCAATTAAAAGGTCCGAGAAAAAGTATATATTTTATTTATTTTAATTGGTTAATTAATTATTCAAGGCCCAAGGCCCAGATTTTATAATTAGAAAATTAATTTAGGTATAAACTAGATAAAAGACTTGATATTTTATATTGGTCTATTTAGACTTATTAATTATTTATTGGGTTGTTTAATGAAGCTTAGAAAATAAATAATTAAGACTTATTATATATGGGTGTTCAAGCCCAAGAGTAAATAATTTTATCTGGCCTCCAATAAGTAAGACCAAGGATAAAATAAAAATTAATAAATAAATAAATAAATTGATTAAACAAAACAACATGGGATGTCCCATGTTTTTTTGTGTGAAAGATAACAAAAAGCATGGTGCTTTTTGTTTCATGCTATTGGTCTCTCTCTCTCTCTCTCTCTCTCTCTCTCTCGTGAATTGATGAAAAGAAAAGAAATGCAATCAAGACGAGAGGTGAAGAGATAGCCAAGTCTGTGAAGAAATCATAGAAGCTAAAAACATAGCAATCCCATTCTCTAAGCTTTCACCGGCAGAGGAAAGAGCATCATTTCGGAAGCTCAAAAGCTTCACGTGAATGCGACGAAGTCGATGTTTATAAGGACGTGATTCAATAGCTTCAAGCATCCAGGTACAGACATCTTCTTCAGTGCCAATAAGCTCATTCAAATACAAAGGTAAATATTTCGTTCTATAAGCATGCTTTCGGTTTCTTCATTTTTGCCATTTTCGTCATTCAAATCTTAACAATCTCCCACTTGCACTAGACATAATCATTCATTTATCTAATATCAAATGATTGAACATGACCATCATGTTTCTTTTGGGATAATGCTTTTGTAAATGGATCAGCTATCTTCTAATCGGTGGGAACACTCTCTATCTTTACATGTTTTCTATCAATGATTTCTCTAATCAAGTGATAGTGTCTATCAATGAGACCATGGTTCATTTGCTTCTGCAATGGCTCCATTGTTATCATAATATAAGGGTATCAGATCAACAATACTAGGTACCACACGTAGTTTTGTAATGAGCTCCTTGATCCAGACTGCTTCCATAGCTACTTTGGAAGCTACTATGTACTCAGCTTCAGTGGTTGAGTCGGCAATTGTATCCTGTTTGGAACTTTTCCAACTAACTGCCCCACCTACAAAAGTGCACATGTATCCTGATTTGGACTTGTAATCATCCTTATCAGATTGGAAACAGGCATCAGTATTATTAGTGTTATGCCTTAGAGGAAATCATATGTATTCTGTATATTGTGCATTATTAAATAAAACAATGTATTCTTTATCTTTCAATTTGTTTTATTTATGCTTTCTTGTAAAATAACTGTTAGATAAAGTCCTAAGTGCAACACTGTATTAAGAAAACAAGGATAAAGATTCATGATGTGGGGTTCCTACTATATTGGATAATGTTCGTACTTAAATTATCCCTAGTCATAGGATAAATAAGATAGGATATCATTAATGAGTTAAAATTAGCATATGTTATACTCCCTGATTTGATTGGGCGGTGGTTCTCACATCTGTGAGTATTGTGCTACTCAAAGTTAACAGATGGATGCTTGTTACTTGAACAAGTATATTGGATCACCTAGCAATGAAATAATCACATGGATAACTATTTAGTGCCAGTAATAGAATCTCATCACAACAAAATTTCAAGTATCCTTAGGATTGAGATCTCCAAGGTACTTTATTTGCTAAGTGCTAGACTTTGATTCCAATCTCTAGAGTCTTGACAAGACCGCCTATGGGATGGATATTGGGTACAATATGAAGCAAATGAAAGTAGTTAAGAGGATTAATAAAGGATTCCCACTCTTACTAGTATGAGTGAATATCTCGTGGTCACTTGTAGGAATCACTACTCGAGAAGTCCTTAGCCAAGTCAATTGGATATTGGAAATGATAAAAGGAGTTTATTGCGATGTTGTTTGCTATTAAAGGTTCATGTCAAGCCACTTGACTTTCTAGACTTTTAGGTGGTCATGATGTGTTGCTAGATGCTGCTCATGATTTGCTGAATATGGATTTATTAATTAGAGAATTAATAAATCAATTCTTATCAGAATTAATAAGTTAATTCTAAAAAGATTAGGGATTTTTAATCTTAAATAAGTTTAGATTAATTTATATTTTGGTGCCAATAGATCGAGAAACCTAATAGGTCACATACAATAGAGAATTGAGTACTCAAGATGTTATTTGATAATATTACAAAGTTGATTGTGAAAAGAAGAAGTTGTTGTGGTTAAATTATAATTAGTTATAATTTATGGGCTACATTGTAATTAACTATAATTATAATGTTTATTAGTAATTAAGAATCCATATACGTAATGGATTCTGATTACCAAATAGGTACCAGAGATATATGATTATATATATTTTTCTGTGGGATTATGATTAGAGACAATTACACACACAGAGAGGTTAATTTAAGGCAAAAAAAATTGAGAACTCTTTCTTCATATTCTTCTTCTGAGAATTCACAAAAAACCTAGCCACCAGTTGTTTTTGCTATCATAAAAATTCTTGTGTTTCTTGAGCACCATTCTCTTATGGATTTTATTAGAGACAATCCTATACTTGGATTGTGGTGTTTTGACAGAATGAAAAAGAAGACATTCTCTGTGTTTATTGGATCGCGCCTTAGAGAACAAATTGATCGGAGGAAAAATTTTCATTCATAAAGGCTTCATAGAAGGTATTATTCTCCTATTTAAATTTCTGTTAATGCATAAACGTGATCCTCAGTATGGAATTCTCATTCAATCTGCTGCATAACTATGTTTGTGGATGGAGAATTCCTAACAATGATATCAGAGCCTTCTTTTATGCGTTAATGGGTTGGATTTTTAGCCATGAAATTTGTTTCATCGTTGTCTCTGTGAAAATTAGTTTTCATGTGAGTATTTTGTGGAAAACAAAATTGATTTTGTGGGCTTTGGTTGCAGTGAGCATGTTTTTGTAAAAGTTACAAGAATGTTTTATGACAAGAATTAAAGTGGTAATTCTTGTAGAAAGTAAAAATGTTTTTTGGGTGTGTTGTTTCTGTAGTTGTAAAAAGGAAAATTGTTTTCCAGAAATTGTCGTTTTTCTGAATCTGTTTTTTGTTCAGTTTTACTAAATAGAAGTTATCTTTGAATGAGTTCATAGAAACAAAAAAAAAATAAAAAATAAAATGTATCAGAGAATTGTTTTTTGAAGTTGTCGCAGAAGACTTGAAGTTTTTCAAGAAATTGGTTATGGGAAAATGAAGGAAATAAAAAATATATACTCCCTCCTGTTGGGTATCTCAGGCTCGTATCCTATACGGCGCAATAAAAAATAAAACGAGATATCATCCCAGGAGCCGCCTATGTGTGGAAAACAAGACATAAAGATAATAAAGGTAGCAACTTTTTACCTTTGATTGATTGTCCGAAGAACAAAAATTTCTTCTTCAAGTCGAGGCACGATCCAGCAATCCTCTTGATCCAACTTCACGAGAGCTGAACGTCTAACCACTATAATCACAGTGTGTGATTATCTCTAACAGTAATCCACACAAAGGAATACTCAAGCACCAAAATTTCTTGTGCTAACAGAAAAAGATGGCGGCTAGGGTTCTTCACAAGAACAATCGAGAGAGAGAGAGAAGAAGAAGAGAAGATTTTGTGTCACCTAGAGTGTTCGTTTTTCCAACCTCAGCTAGGGTTTTGATTATATCATATATATATAACCGAAAAATCCTGCTAAAACTGAGAATTCTAATCCTATTAGAATTCCCTAATTGTAATTGGAAACATCAAGTTCTCACAATTACAATTTGGACCATAAGTTATAACTAATTATAATTTGTCCACAACAACTTCTCTTTCTCCCAATTAACCCCACTATGTTATCAAATAATATCTTGAGTATATAATCCTCTATTGAGTATGGATTATAGATTAATAATCCATAATTAATTAGAATTAATCATATTAATTCTAATCAGAATTGGTTTATTAAGTCATCAATTAATAAACCCATATTCCCAGATCATGAGCGGTATTTAGCAATACATCATGACCACCCAAGAGTCCAGAAAGTCAAGTGGCTTGACATGAACCCTTCAATAATAAACTTCAGTGCAATTAACTCCTTTCACCATACAATATCTCATTCGATTTGGAGTACAAAATTAGTATCAACTCCCTCCAGAATTAATTTTGGCCCAAATACAATAGTACTTGTACAAGGAACCCACTACTCTAGATGTGTATCATCAATTGGAACTATTTCCAAAACACAATTGCCTTGGCCAAGGACTTCTCGAGTAGTAATTCCTACAAGTGGCCGTGAGATATTCACCCCTACTATTAGGAGTGGTGAATCCTTTATTGACCCTCTCAACTACTTTCGTTTACTTCACAATGTACCCAATATCTATCCCATAGGCGGCCCTCAATCGAGCTCTAGAGATTGGAATCAAAGTACAATGCTTAGCAAACAAAGTACATTGGAGATCTTAAGTCTAAGGATACTTGCACGTTTGCTATATTGAGATTATATCACTGGCACTAAATAGTTATTCATGTGATTATCTCAAAGCTAGGTCATCCAATAAACTTATTCCATTAACAAGCATCCATGTGTTAACTTTGAGTATCTCAATACTCACGGATATGAGAACCACCGCTTGATCAAATCAAGAAGTCTAACACATGCTAGTCTTAATGCATTAATGATGTCCTGTCTCATTAATACTATGACTAAGGACTATTTAAGTACTAACACTATACAGTGTAGTAGGAATCTCATATCATTATCTCTATCATGATTTCCTTAACACAGTGTTGTACTAGGGACTTTATCGAACAGTTATATTACTTAAAAGTAAACAAAAGAAACTATAAGATAAATAATGCCTTTTATTAAAATAAAATATGTCATATACAATGTACAAGTGATTGCTTCTAGGGCACAACACTAACACCTCCGTCCCACTAAATTTGATAGTGGTTGACTTGACACGATATTTTATGCAAAAGTAAAAGTTAGAATATAATAATAATATAATATAGTATAGTATAATAAAATAAGAAATATATAGGTCCTACAATACTTTATGTCAAATCTAAGTATATAAAAATAATATATGTGGGGGTATATTGATTATTTTATAATAAATTGTATAGTAAAAACTTTCCTTGTAAGAAAAATGTCAAATTTTTTGAGATATCCCAAAATAGTAAGTAGATCAATTTTATTGAGACAGAGGTAGTATATTTTTGCCCCAAGTCGCAACTCTCTAGGAGCCAAGTTGTGGCGTGAGGCACAAGAATTCCATGCCATTGCTTGGAGCTGCGGCTTGCATGTAATTTGGCTCCCAGAAATGCTGCTCACATGGGATTGTTTTGTGCAATCCTTGGGAGGCTTATACACAGCCTCCCCAAGCTGTGTAAAATATGATTTTAGCAATTAATATATTTTCTAAAATATTAATTTTAGATTACACACTATTTCAATTGCTAAAATATGATTTTAGTAATTAATATATTTTCTAAAATATTGATTTTAGATTATAAATTGTTTTAATTCCTAAAATATGATTTTAGCAATTAACATATTTTCTAAAATAATGATTTTAGAATTTATTCTATTTTTCCAAGAAAGTGATTTTGGAATTAAGTTTACAAATTAATATATGTTCTAAAATATTGATTTTAGAAGTATTTTGGAAGGAAAAATCTCATTGAATGAGAAATGAAAATTTAATTTTCTTTCTAGGAGCACCATTTTTGTTTTCTAGATAAGGGGATCCAAAAGTTATTTTTTTCAAAATTTGATTTTGAGAATAACTATTTTATTTTTCCAAAATAATTATTTCGGAAGTTTATATTCTATATAAACCTATCGGAAATTTCTAAATTTTGATTTTGGAAAATTTTGTTAATTTCTAAAATTTCATTTTAGAAATTAATACTCCCTCCATCCCAAATTATCAGTCCACTTTCTAACTTAGTCTTTGTTCCAAATTATCTGTCTTTTTAGAAAATCAAGATTTAATATTCAAATTTTACCCCTATTTAATAGTATTCTATTTTTTAAATATATTAAAATATAGTCAAAAACTCATTTTACGAGTTCTGATATTCATGCACATCTCGCTAATTTCCAATAAATATCAGTAGCAACTTGGGGAGAGAATAAATACTCATCAATATTTTGACTCATTTTCTAGTAAGAATTAAATACTTATGAGAGAGAAGTAATTTGGAGTTATATTAAAGTTTTGGAGTTTGTGCACTTCTTAATATAAAGAGAGATACTAATCATTGAATTGTAAGGATAAAAATAGAAGAGAATGTTTAATTAACTAAAAAACTTATTTTTCTTAATCTTCGCGTAATCGGTTAAAGTGGACAGATAATTTGGGACAGAGGGAGTATATATTTTTTTCTAAAATTTTGATTTTAGATTTTAATTCCAAAATAGTGATTTTGGAATTGTATGCTATGTTTTATTTTGCTTAATGTGTTTTGAGTATGATGTTAGCATGGCGGATGGTTATGGATAAAACCAAATATATCTATTCATACATTATTAACAATTTTGGTTTTAAATAAAATAGGGCCTGTGTGTCCTGCATTCTCTATTATTCTTGTGTAATTTCTCTTCTCATCTAAACTCCCCTCGAATGTAACTCAAGTTTTCTTTACTTAGGAAATTTATGTAACTAAATTAGATAGGTTAGATAGAGTTAGAAAAATCATTTATAAGACAATGGAGATGGCGACCAAAACGAGGTGAGAGTGTAAGACCTTCTACTTATATCATGCATGAACACACAAGGTTGACCATTTTAATTTCCTTCATGGCTTGAGGAAATTAATTTAGAAAAAGTCTATAACCATACCATGTAAGTATGTTTTTGCAATGTATGGATATGATGATAAGATACATGCTATCTGTAAGACACAAATATCACAAATCCCTCAATTAAAATTAAACCTAATGTGTAACATCCCACCTTTTTACTTTCGATTGGCTACTATTGGTAGGAGGAGGAGAATTTGTACCGATGTCTAGAAGAAAAGTTGATTGGTGTAATGAGGCGAATATTTTGGTAGAATAAAATTTTGTCGGGACCTGGATGTAATTATTAGATTTGTTCTACTTGTATCCTAAATTTTTGAAAGGCTATTATTATTTTTTTAAAAAATAAGAATTGTAGGGTACTCTGAAAATAAAAATTGATCAGTGCGATGAAACACACATTTTGGTATGAATTATGCTACTTGGGGTATCGAGGGCATTTTCGTCATTTTGATCGTGCCCGTGACTTTGGCCAAAAATTTGACCAAGTAGAGAAGGAATTGAAGAATTTAAGTATTACAAATGGATTCAGTGAAATTTTTGGAGTTGAATGGTGAAGAAAAATATTTTTCCATTTTGGACCCAATTATGGCCATTTCTGAGAAAAATTAGAAATGTGGGTAAAACTTGGACGTGTAGCGCTATGTGATTGGTGGATAGGGAAATGTGTCACATTATGAGAGGTTTTATGAGATTTCATAGAAGATAAAGCTTATCAAATAAGTTTTTAAAAATAAATAAAAAAATTGGTGGACAAATGAAATTGCGACACGTGGTGGATAGCCCACAATTTGTGATCAAATGGTCACCAATTTGGACCAAGAATGGTGGTTAAGGAGCTGAAAAACAGAAATATTTTGTGCATAAGGAGTAGGGAAATAAGAGAGAAAGAAAAGGAAAGAAAAGCTAGAGAAAAATAGGGAGAAAAAAGAAAAAGAGAGAGAGAAAGAAATATGTTTGTGTGTGTTCTTGGTGTTCTTGGAGCAAAATCAAGCCAAGAGATCCCACATATAAGGTAAAAGTCTATGCTTCAAGAATTAAAGTCATAGATCTCATTACGGTGATTATATTGATATGAATTTTAACATGAAAACATGACTTTCATGTATTGATTTTGGATCAAAGCTAGGGTTTGTGAACTTTTATGTATGAACTTTATATATGCTTGTATATGTGCCGGCTGCCTAAGGGCCTTTGAATAATGTTTTGTGTGAGGAAGAACTAAATAATTATGTTAGCTTGAAGGCTTATTTTCGGTTGAAGAGGTGATGATCAAAGTAGAGTAAAAATGGAATTTACATGGTTGGGAAAAATGGTTCAAACTAGCTTTTGATTAGAAGAGATGAATTTGTGTTGAATAAGTGTGACCTTTTGTGAGCTATTGGAAATCTGGAAATTGAGAATTAAATATGATTTGAAGGAGGAGTGAATGAATTAATGGTTCCAAGGTGCTAAAGGCTAAAGGAAAATAAAGGAAAGCATGAATAGTGAAATTGAGACAAAACTATTGGGGTTGTTTTTGTCCAGTAGCATTTAACTGGAACTAGAACTCTGAAAAAAGCTGTACAAAATTAAATTTAAGAGTCTTATGGTTATTTTGGTATATCATAGAGCCAAATCGGAGTTGTGGATTGAAAGTTATGTGCAAAACAAAATCAAGTGTCAATCTGTGAAATTCCAGAAAAATGAGTTCGAAAATGGATGAACTTAAGGATGATTAATTGTGTGATTTTGGATGAAATAAATGGGAAATATGAAGTGAATCCCTTGTTTATGAAGGGAGGAAGGATGTGGGAAAAGGAAAACAAAAGAATTGATCAAACGATGAAAAAGTGATGTGAACGAAAGTTGAGCGTTTTCCTTAACCATCGGCCTCGTTGGCTAACCGTTGGCTAAACGTCGATTGGATGTCGGCCACCCGTCGGGCACGTCGGCTACCCATCAGTTATTTTTTGGCCAAACATGAATTGACTTGAAAACAATGTTTGGTGTTGGTTTAACAACAAACGTCCAACGGAACGTCGAAAATGGTAGAAATGAAGGTTAAACGGCCGTGAACGGAAAGAGTTGCTCAGGACACGAGGTGAGTCCTTTTGATTTCTAAAACCTTTGAAAGCTTGTGTGCTTCACTTTTCCAGGAAATGCTATGTTTTATACCATTTTGGAAATCCTAAATATGTTTAAGGTTTATCTGAGCAAGAATTATTTCATGATATTTTGGGCTCGATTGAATATCATAATTGGCTTGGAAACCTTACTGGATTATTAAAGCATTAATTTTGTAAATTAAAAGGATTAAATACTCGGAATTTTCAGAGAAATAGTAAATTTTGGAATCGGGTATCCATAAATTGACTCGAATGCCCTTATTGGAACATTTTATGGAAATATGTTTGAAAATTTTAAATTTAATCCTCTTTTGGGATTAGAATTCTGAACTTTTTGAAATGAGATTTTTTTAGAATCGGGTATTTGGAAAATGATCCAAATGTCCTTATTGGAATGTTTATAAAAACTTATAAAATCGGGTATATGGTAAATGACTGAAATACTCTTATTGGAACTTTTGTGAACATTTTTCAAATTGGGTAAGGGTAAAATGACCCGAATACCCTCAAAAAGTCTTTTGGAATTGGGTATGGGTAAAATGACTTGAATACCCTTGGAAATGACTTTTGTGATCAAGTACGGGAAAATGACCCGAATACTCTTGGAAACACATTTTGATGTGTGAACAAAACTCTTTATCCTGTTTCAACATGATTTTGGAAAATGATCTCTCGTGATGAGATTGGCTTTTGGAAAACGACTTTTTGATCCCAAAAATTATTTTATTGGCCCGGTGTGCTATGAAATGAATTGATTGGCTCTGTGGAGCCTATGTGAATGATGATCTAACTTGCAAGTCAGTAGAATTAAATTTTAGAAAATGTGATTTTACCCCAAAACTATTTTGATTTGAAAATCCTACAGGATCAGATAACCCTCTGGCTTGATTAATCAATAGGGTTGGTATTGTTAACGTTAAGTACTCGCAAGATCTTTGATCTTTGTACTAGCTTATGTTAGAGATAGACGATCCCAAGTAACCTAGCTAGTTTTGGAGATTGTTTTACTCTAAATAGGGTGACAGGACATTGAAACGAGTCGTCCTGGCTAGCTGTTTAGCACTTGGCAATTGCTACGTCTGCGGGCACTTCTTATTTTGAGTCATTCACTGGATGTCGAGTAAGGACACTCGATGCGTCTGAATCCTTGCCGCCTCGATGGTGATTGACGTCAGGATTGGGACTCCTGGATTATGGTGGCAAGTAAAAGATTATGTGCTGCGGTACACTAGGTATGTTGCGATATACCTGAGCAGAAATATACTATGGTTGAGTACTGGAGGCTGCGATCTCAGTACAATGATATGTGGTGTTGAAGGCAAGGACTGCGTGACTTACATGTGGATACAGGCCGACCTTCTGTTGGAGAAGTGCTTGTGATTTGAAAATTGGGGTAATGTTTTGAAATTGAAATATAATTTTTTCAAAAATGATTGAGTTCTGAATAAACTCTTCATTAAAGAGTTTTGGAATTGTTTCCAGTGAACAAATGATATGCCATTCCACAAAAGTTTTATATACTCCATCTCTTTGATAAAGCACTAGCACATACGGGACTCACTGGGTGATTTTTCACTCACATGTGTCTTTTATCTTACTTTTTTTGTAGGATCCTGAGTTGAGTGGACCTACAGATAGCGGATGATAGCACAGTGATAGTAGAATAGGTCTAGACATTTCCCCTTTAGATAATATACCTT
This sequence comes from Voacanga thouarsii, assembly GCA_026120185.1. Taxonomy (NCBI): domain Eukaryota; kingdom Viridiplantae; phylum Streptophyta; class Magnoliopsida; order Gentianales; family Apocynaceae; genus Voacanga; species Voacanga thouarsii. The sequence continues at coordinate 1,631,775 of JANUWF010001059.1, read as the reverse complement.
ATTACTGATGTTGAATGGAAATTTTCATGTATGAGATTCTTTGTTATATGTGTGCACGTAACCATCAGTATATGTTGTTGTATTGATCTGGACCTTACATACTTTGTTATTGTTTTTTTCATTATAAAGACCCCTATCTGGGTGACTGGACGGGATGACACCTGATTTTGATATGCTTCCGCTGTTATCTTTTAGTAGGGGTGTTACATAATGCCTTCCATTAATATAGTAAGAACGAGAGTCCGTTTTTGAGACCAGAATGTTGGGCTAACCTAATCCTACTTGACATTGGGCATGATCAAACTATGGAATTTTAAATTCCTAATTAATGGGTTAGGTTTAACTAATTTCTTTACCCTGGTTGGGCTAACTCAAGTACAAAGAAAATTAGAGGCAAGGTTAGGTTAGTTTAAAAGCTTTAAGATTAAAATATGTTAATCACCCAATGATTCGGTAATTACATACGATATAATTAGCATTGGATAATTACCATTGAACTTAAGGGTGGCTTGTTGGGCAAAACCAAGGTCATTCTTGAGGAATTTGGATACCAGCCCACTAAAAAAGCTTCCAACGGGCTTTCCTAAATCAATAATAGGGGGTATTGGTTTGAGTAAAGTGGTGGAATAATAAAGCACTTAATTAAATACCTAATTATTTACATTATATCTGCATATACAGTTAGCTAATTTTCTCTATCTTTACATGTCGGTCATCTGTATCATGACAACAAACTTGAACGTACGTAACGTTTTGGAAAGGAACAAACTAACTAAAACAAACTTTCTCGACTGGTATAAAAACTTGAGAATTGTTCTCAAGTCAGAAAAGTTGCTCTATGTGTTAGATATTGGGAAATATGCCCTCTTAGACTAGGTTTTTTATGTAAATATCGAATGTTTTAATAAAAGAATTTTTTTTTAAAAATTATTTGTGAATTTACATTTTATTTGTACATAATTATGTTTGAAAAAGACCCATTGTGTTTAAGTAAGTGGTCCATATGAATGGAGGTCTTTCACAGGAAGGTATAGATCACGGGTTACTTGACATATAAACGTTTGTTCTTAATCGATTGATGAGAATGGGAATCTCATCATGTCTAGGTTATTATGTTGTGAATTCCAAATGAGGAATGGCTTACCTTTAGCCAGTGAGTAGTCTACTCACTTCATGACATAAGCGTATTTTGAATACGTAGAACAGGACCTGTAGTAGTGGTTTCTAAAAGTACTATATGGTAGAAACCTAGACTACTACTGCTATAGCGTGGACTAGTACTCTACGACTTGAGTATGAGTTGGTGATTTGACGAAGCTGGAAGCATGTACTTTGATATACTATAGTTGAGGTTCAATCATAGAACCAATATACTCGCATGTTGGGTATGTGTGACTAGTCAGTTAAGACAGACTTGTACAATATAGTTTCTATACTATATCACCCATTGTGGTTATCTAAATGATCTAAATATCTAGGGCCCTAGGAAATATGACTTGGATGTTTGCTTTAGGATAGCTCCCTTGAAAAGCGAAAACAATCCAGGAAGTCGTAGATTATTGGACTAGAAGCCTAAGGATGGTAGATGTCATTTAGAGAGGTGTTAGTACATTTCTTCCTCTCTAATGTACAAAGATGTATAGAGGGGTATTTTAGTCATTACACTTGTAGGTAGGAGACTTTGCTAACGCAGCATTGTCCTTAGGGTCAATATTTTCTTATGGTGATATTAGGAAATATTTAAAATGAAAAATATAGCTATTTATATGGCAAGGATGTTTTGGTCATTTTAGTAGCCAATGCGGTGTGTCTTTTGGTCCCCAGTATAGACCATGAGTCCTAATTAAATAAAGGTTAAGGAATTGGTCTTAAATTAAATTAAATGAAATTTATTTTATTTAAGTAGTCTGATTTAGTTATTAGGCTAGAATAAAATAAAGGTTCATGGAGAGAGAGAATTAATTAAATTAGTTTGGTAGATTAATTAATTGTTCAGGGCTTTGGCCCAGTTTGAATAATTAAAAATTGACCGTGACTAAACTAATATGGGCTTGTTAATTGGACTAGTTTATTTGGGCTGAAAAATTAATTATTAATTAGGCCATTTATTTGGTTCTAACTAGAATAATTAATTTAGTCCAAAAGGCTAAACTAAGAGTCCAATGGGCCAGTCCAGTTTAACCTAGGGTTTTTATTTAGGTTAAACAGGAGAATAGAGATGTACATTATTTTTCACTGCTTCTTCTCTGGTGGAAAAAGAAAGACAAAGCCCTCTCTCACTCTCTTTCTCGAAAACATATTCCTTAACCCTGTGAGTTGTTCACCAAACGGGATTAGGCAGGCCATATATTAGAAAATCAAGAGTTTGACATTCTTATACATGCAAAGACGGAGTAAGAAGCTTGCAGGAATTGCACCAGAGGTGTAACACCCCACTACCTAGGCCCAATAGGGCCGGGGATGTCGCCCCGTCTAAAGGATAAGGGGTCTTTATAACTAGGACACAGTAAAAATAAAACAATAATTTAAAATTTAAAACTTATTACAACCCAAAAATTCATAAATAAATCCAAAATAAAAACTGTTCACTCTCAACTCCCAAAGCATTACATAAAATAAATAACAGAATATCTTCCAAGCAGGTAACAACTAGCTACTCATCCCCACAGCAGGATTGACCTGAAATCATGGTAAAAAGGGTGATGAGATAAAAATCTCAATAAGTCCGTGTGTGCTTTGAGTGTTCAGTGAAAACAGTTCATGTATGCAAGATGTAAGAACTTCATAAGAACAAGTACTGGCAAGTAATAAACAATGTTAAAATCAAGAGTGGCATTTTAGCTTTTCCAACCATACATGTACATTAAAATCAACCACTCAAAAGGGCGTTCATGGATTACCACACATTGGGCCCCATAACCATACAACGGTCAGAATGCCACACTTTGTGCAGACTGACAAAAAGGTAGGTGATCGACCTACTGGATAAGATACTTCTCCTTCTCTATACCCAAACAAAACCGGTTGTCCACTCTGGCAACACACAGTCAACATGACCGAAATCTGCTAGCTCGGACCGGCGTGACTAAGTAGTACTGACGTTTCTCTAAGTTGAGTTCATCTTCTAGAGGTGGCCTCTTACCAAAAGACTCACTCTTGCTCTTCAAAACTAGTACTACTAGCTACCCTTATTGAGTACTCAACGTTTAACTATCCCACTTGGGAGAAAACTAATAATATGTAGCTTTGCTTGAAAATGGCTATCAAGGGTTTCTAAAATCCATGTAAAAATCAGTTTTAGAAATAGTGTGGTGTTTGAGTAAAACTGCTTGAAGATTCTCAAATAATTGGTTTGACTGAAACAAGAAAAGAAACAATCCTTAATTGCCTTTACCAAATCAGTGTTTACATACTTGTGTTTAGCTTGCCATGGTAACCTTTTCCAACAACAAGTTTTATACAGGAGCTTACCTGATCCTTTGCGCGAGATAAAATAAAGATCTCCAAAAGTTGACATAACCCCGCCTGGGATAAACATAAGCCATAATAAACTCAAGCCAAAATTTACTTTCATAAATAATCCTAGCTCAACTTATTACAATCATGACCCTAGTGTCCCAAGCTTTAAGGCTAGATAATAAACAAATGGTTTATAAAATAAATCTAGCTTGATATTAAAATAATTAGGGTTTGTGAAATAGTTACTAATATGTTGTAGGTTTAAATCTTGCCATAGATAAATTAGGGTTTATTTGATGAAGGATTCTAGGTCCTAGATGATATTATTTAAAATAATGATTTATAATAACTAATGGTTAGAAAATAATTGGTAAACAAAATTAATAATAAGTAAATTTTAATATATTTTGATTAAAAGGGAATAATTAAATTTTATTAGTATTTATGAATATATGACTTACAAGATTGATATTTTACCTATAATGATTATTTATAAAAATAGGCTTTATTTAATATTATTATTATATATAATATTTTTATACTTTAAATTTTAATAAAAGATATCATTTATTTGGTTAAAATATCATTATTTCATATGACAATCCAAATCCACATTTTCCTAGGGTTTTTAAAATCACTAGAAGGAACTATAGTAATAATTTTTATTGATGAAATCAAATTGGCTAACTTAAATAGCTTAGGGACAACAAGGTCATGATCATAATTCCTATCGCTAATCAAAATCATGAACATACACTCTACACCAATCAACAAAACATCCAAATCATGAATAAAAGCATAGATCCAAATCTACCAACACATGATCCAAACTCCACTAACCATAATCATATTCATGGCCTCAACAAGAATACAAGAACATAAAACCCTATTCACCAAAGGTGACATAATCTCTAACATGTTCAATCATTCATACTACTCATGATATGAAGACATGCATCAAACCCTAACACATCATAAAATTTAACCAAGATAAATCCTCCTCATGCATCAATCCCAACTCCATCATATAAACACATTCATTTTCATGCTTCAATCTCAACTCCATCACAAAAAAACATGTTCAAACTCTAATCATAATCCATCATTCTCCAATAACATCCTAAAGATATGAATCTAGAGTTTTAAGAGAAGATTGAAGAGACTTACTTGAATGATGACTACCTTAAAGACGTTTCAAGAGAATCCTCAAGCTTAGGAGACTTGATCTGTCCAAGAAGGAAGAAGAAAAATGGCCATGGTTGGAGTAACCATTCGGCTGAGAGAGAGAGAGAGAGAGTTTATTAGTATATATTCATTAAGATTGAAGATGGATGAAGATGGAGTTAATTGTTCATGTTTATCTTGAAAGTGTTCTTGAGCCTTCAAGAAAATTCTGATTTTTTATCCGAAAGTGAAACTTTGATTTCAGCGTTTGATGTTAAAAATTGTAGAAATGGATTTAAGAGGATGAGTAGGTGTGATCTGGAGTTTTTTGAGAAGATTGGAGAGGTTTTGAGTGGTCTTATGTGTGGAGAATGGTGGTAGGTGTTTGGTGTTCTTGGAGGTTTGGAGGAATGGAGAAAGCTAGCCGAAATTCTGCTTGGAAAGAGTGGCCGAATGGATTGGGGATTTCTGGTAATTGGATTTTCAAATTCGGGAGAAAAGGAAAGCTAGTTGTTTGAAATTCAAAAAGAATAATTTAGGTAATAAATTATAGTAGTAAATATGGTAGAAGATCTTGGTTGTTGGAGGTCTTTTGGAAGCTTCAATGGCCGACTGTTTGGCTGGAATTTTTGCTGAGTTGAATGTTGTTCGAATGAGCTTTAGAGTGGCTGAAATATGGAGTACAATGGTGTAGGAATTTTCTGGATAGCTGAGGCTTAAACCACGGAAGTTGGATGAAATAAATTGTTGGAATTTTGGACTCCAATCGAGGGCTTGATTGCAGTGATTGATGGAGGGATTTTAGGAGCAGCCATGGAGCTCTTTTCGTGCAGAACAATGGTGAGGATGATGAAGTTCAGTTCATGGCTGACCAAGGTGGGTTTTACAGAAAAATGGAATGAGTTTCAGACAAGGGTGAAGAAGAAACAAAACTGGAAATTCTGGTTGGCCTTTCGCAAGGCTTGCGGGAATTTTTGGGTAGATTTTTCTGCCATGTTTCAGCCAACTTGTAGAAGGGTTAAAGAGGTATTGGAGGGTCCTTTAAGGCTGGTTTTCAGCCTTCTTTATGGAGGAAAGACAAGGTTGAATTGCTAGTTGAAAAGGTGGAAGAAACATCTTGGTTCTTGGCTCACCAAGCTGCGAAAACTACCCAGGAATTTTCTTGGTTTGCACAGCTCTTGAGCAGTCGGTTTTGGCTGAAGTTTTTTAGTCTTCAAGCTGAGTGAATTGGTCATTGTTCTGGTAGTATTTGAGTGGGAAATATGGCTAAAGATTTTGACAATTGAACTGATCACGAAGTTGGAAAATTTTCCAAATTACTACATGAGGAAGATGAACACACATATGTTAGAGTTTGAAGGTTTCAACTATGGAGATTAATTCTCTTGGGAACCTTCTATAACTCTTTCCCATTTTAGGTCAACAAGATATCCTTACATAGACATTTTTGAAACCTCAATATCACAGAACCTTGCTGGAATTTTCTAGAAACAAAATGGCTTAGATAAATTAATCAACTTAATTGATTAAGAATTAAGGAAAGCTAGAGATAAAAAAGGGTAAGAATCCCTTAGAAATTTTTGTAGGGCACAAGAGTAGGATCAGGACATTCCTTTCATATCTATCCTAAGACAACACTCCTACTCCTCCCTAGGGCATGCAAGGGCCGAAAATAGCCTACCTAACAAAAATAAAATTTAATCATGCTAAAACTCAAGTGATGGAATTTGAACTCAAGACCTCAAGAATTTATGCCAAAGTTCTAACTACTAAACCACAATAACTCTTATTCTAATTTTCTCTCTCAAATATTTTTCCTATTTAATCCTCAAGCTATCTCCCTATTTTCACCTAAAGCAAAATTACCATTTTACCCTTCTTACTCAATAAACACAATTAAGCCATCTAGACTACAAATCACATATCCAACGCATATAAAATCATACAAAAATATATTTATACATGCAAGAAAATATGATATGCATCCCGACTCCCCTTACTCTAGGGTTGGTTTTAATTGGGGTTTCACAAGAGGTTTCCACCAGCGCACCTTGTGAAACCCCACCTAAAGCCAACCCTAGAGTAAGAGGGGGTCGGGATGCATATCATATTATTTTGCATGAATAAATATATTTTTGAATGATTTTATGTGCTTTAGAATTATGATTTATAAGTTAAAAGTCTTAGTTATACTTATTGAGTAGGAATGGTAGAATGGTAATTTTGCTTGAGGTCAGAATATGAAGATAGCTTGAGGATTAAATAAGAAGAATATTTGGGTGAGAAAATAAGAATAAAAATTGTTGTGGTTAAGTGGTTAGAGCGGTTAGAGCGGTTAGAGCTTTGGAATTAATCTCTAAGGTCATAAGTTCAAATCCCATCATTTAAGTTTTTATCATTATTATCTTAATTAAGTTTGAATTTTTATTTTCTTACATTCCATAAAAATAGGAATTTGTCCTAGGGGAGATATGAAGAGAATGTCCTAATCCTATCATTATGTCCTAAAAAGAATTCTAGAGGAATTTGTCTTCTTTTATTACCTCTAGCTTGTCCGTTCTCTTCACCAATTAAATTTGTTCAAAATTCATCCAAATTCATGTTTTTAATTCCAGAAAATTCAGCAAGGATTCTTGGTCTTTAAATTTTGAAAATGAATCTTGGAGGTTGGAGATTTGATTGAAAATAGGAGAGGAATTAGGGAAGGTTCACAAGAGAAATTAATCTCCATGGTTGAGCCTTCAAACTCCATTCCATAGTGCTCATATTCTCCATGAAAGAAATATGAAAATTTTTCAGATTCTTGAGCAGCCTAACTTTCGAAAATCTCAACCATCTTTCTTACCCAATTGCTGCCAAGAAAATGGCCAATTTATTTAGCTTGAAGACTGAAATTCCTGTGCAAAAATTGGACTGCACAAAACTACACAAACCAGAAAAAAAATCTGGGCAGCTTTCACTGCATAGCAGCCTGAAATTGAAGTTGTTTCTTCAGCCTTCAAGCCAGAAAAATTCCTCTACTTTTCCTCCATAAAGAAGGCTGGAAGCCAACCTTAAAAGGACCCTCAAACACCTCTCAAGAACCCCTACAAGTTGAGCCGGAACATTGTAGAATACTACACAGAAAATTGCAGCAAAACATAATCATAACCAGAAAATTTCTAGCCTTGGCCGAAAAACCACCCTCAAACCTTTGCAAATTAACCCTTGTTCAGCCATGAACTGAACACCATTATCCCCTCCACTTATCTTGCACAATTGGACTCCATAACCACACCTCAAATTTCTCCTACAATCACTCCATTTAAACTTCCATTTAAATTTCAAAATTTTCGGCATTTGCTCCATGAAAACACCCTTGGATTAGGCTTCATAACCAGAAATTCCTCTACATTGAGCTCAGAATTTCGGCCACCCTTAAAGCTCCATCAATCTTCATTCATTTCAGCAAAACACAGTAGTCCAACCGGCTCCATTGCAGCTCCAAGAAACCTCCATCAAGCAAACACCAATAACATATCTTCTACCTCAAAACACTCCTCAAATTTCTCCATTTGAATTTCAAATAACCATATTTTATCTTCCTCTCTAAAATAAAAACCGAAACCCTTGAACTCCCTCAATCATTCGGCCAGCACTCTCCAGAAATTCGTCCAGCATTTTTCGTCAAATTCTTTCCATTTTCACCAAGAACACCAAGAATACACACTACCTTTCTTCAAGCCAAAGACCACTCTAAACACCTCCAATCCCTCTTAAAAACTCCAGAATACTCCTACATACTCCCTAGAGTTCATTTCTGAAATTTATAACATTAAATCTCGAAAACAAAAATTGACATTCGGATCAAAAACCAGTTTTCCCCCTTGAAGTCTCAAGAACATCATCAAGGTAACCAAGAACAACTCTTTTGTTCATCTTCTTCCCTTCAACCTTTAACATATCATGCTAATTCTCTCTCTCTCTCTCTCAGCCAAAATGGTTGTTACAACCATGGCTATTTTTTTTCTCCTCCTCTCTTGGACAATTCAAGACTCTCAAGTGCGTGGACCTTCTTAAATCTTCATCGAAATAATCATCAACAAAGTATTTCTCCTTAACCTTTCTTTTTAATTCTGAATTCATGTCTCTTAGATGTTGATAAAGAGGATAGAATATAAATAGGGGATTGAGTATATGCATATGTATGAAGGGGTTGAGATTGGAGCATAAGAATGGATTATCATGATTAAGCTATATGGAATTCTTGAGAATCGATGTATGTTCATCATGTCTTAAGAAATTCTGAATGTTTAAGCATTCTAGATGTTATGACACCTTTGGTGAAGAGGATTTTTATGTTCTTATTTTCATTAAAGCCGTGAGTATGATTATGCTTAGTAGAGATTTGGCCATGTGATAGTAGGTATGGATTTAAGCCTATATTCATGAATAGAATAGTTTGTTGATTAATGTTGGAGAATATGTTCATTAATCTTGTTAGCAATAGGAAAATTATGATCATGATCTTGTTGATCCTAGGCAATTTAATTAGTAAATTTTATTATCATAATTAAAATTATTACTATATTTTTCCTCTAAAGATTTCAAAATTCCTAGGAAGTTTTGGAAATGGTGTGTTAAATGAAATATTGATATTTTACTAGTCGAATAAATAATATTTTTTTATTAAAAATAAAATATGTATATGTATAATAGTAAACAAGATCTTTTTATATAAAAAATAATAATAAATAAAATATTAATGACCTTGTAGGCCTATATTCATAAATATTATTCATATTAAAATTTGTTTGTTATTTATTAAACAAAAATTTAATATAATTCATTTATTATTAATTATTTATTACTAATTATTTATTATCTATTAAAAATTAATTGTAATTTATTAATTATTTATAATAAAACTACTTTTTAAATTGTCGTTTGCTAATATTTAACAATTAAACCCTAGTTAATTGATTAGCAATAGTACTCAAGATTTATTATTTGAACCTATAACTTATTAGTAATTATTTTACAACACCTAGTTATTTTAACTTATCAAGCTAGACTTATTTTATAAAATCCTTTATTATCTAGCGTTAAAGCTTAGGACATTAGGGTTATGATTGTAATAAGTTGAACTAGGATTATTTATATAAGCGAATATAGCTTGAATATAACCTTATGTCTTGTGTTTACCCCAGGCAGGATTAGGTCAGCCTTGGAAGATTTTTGAATTTGAGCAAGCAAAGAATCAGGTAAGCTACTGCATGAACTTATTTGAAGACGAAAGATTACTATGGCAAGCCAAATGCGATGTGTATGGACATTCATTTTGTAAAGGTAATTAAGGACTGTTTTCCTTTTTATTTCAGTCAAGCAAATCATATGAAAATTTAAACAAGCAGTTTTGCACAAATACTAAACTCTTTATAAAACCCAACTTTGACAAGAATTTTAGAAACCCTTAATTGCTATTTCCAAGTAAATCAATGCTTTATCAGTTTTCTCCCAAGTGGGACAATCAACGTTGAGTACTCAATTGAGGGATGAGTCCTTCTTAGATAGGTTGCCAGTTCAGTAGGTCATGCCAGTCCAAGCTAGCAAGTTTCAGTCATATGGACTCTGTGTTTCCGGAGTAGACAATCGGTAAGTTTGGGTGTAGAGAAGGAGGAGTATCTCACCTGGTAGGCCATACACCTACCTTTTGTCAGTCTGCATAAAGTGTGGCATTTTGACTGTTATATGGTCATGGGGCCTAACGTGTGGTAACCCATGGCTACCCATTTGAGTGGTTGTATTTATTGTGCACATGTATGGTTTGGAAAGCAAAACACCACTCTTTATTTTCAACATTTATTTAATGCTTGCCAGCACTTTCTCGTATGAAAAATTTCCAACTTGCATACATGAATTATTTTGCCTAAAACACTCAAAGCACACACAGACTTACTGAGATTTTTATCTCATCACCTTTTATGCCATGTTTCAGGTCAATCCTGCTGTGGAGATGAATAGCTAGATTTGTTGCCTATGCTTTGAAGACTTTATGTTATTTTTCTTATGTGTTATTTTGAGAGATGGTAGTAATCAATTTATTTTGGATTTGTTCACGTAATTTTTGGGTTGTAATAAGTTCAATTTTAAAGTATTGCTTTTATTTTCTTTTGTGTGACCTAGTTATAAAGACCCTTGTCCTATGGACGGGGCAACATCCCCGGCTCTGTTGGGCCTAGGTAGTGGGGTGTTACACATCTATCCTAGTTCCACACATTCTGGTCCAGCCAATTCTGAGAATGAGAAAAAGAGGTATTTTTTTTTTCCTCGGAGTCCTGCTAGAGTAGGACCGGCGTCGGCTCCATTCGGGATTCTTCTGTTCTTTAATTTTCTTCAGTTTTCGCTTCCGCTGCGTGCTTTGATTACTTTTCCCCTTGTTTTAAGCCTTCATTAGAGGCTTCTATTCCACCACTACCAGGTCAAGATACTCACACTGATGAGCTTGCTATCCATAAAGATGCATAAAGAAGACAGTGACACAACATCCTGTATGATGTTGGCATCAGTGATCCTTAAACTGCAAAAACAATCATATGCTTACTTAATTATCTTACATCTTCGAGAGGTGTTTGATGCCTAAGCTAGAACGGAAAGGTATGAGATATCAAAACAATTGTTCTGTTCAAATATAGCTTAGGGTACTTCTATGGCCACTCATGGGCTGAAGATGTTGGGCTTAGTTGAGAAGCTCGGATCTCTTGGTTTTTGTGATAGACAATGAGTTATGTATTAACTTAATTCTGCAATCTTTACCAAGTAGTTTTTCATAATTTGTGATTAACTACCAGATGAATAGGATTGAGTCCACAATACCTGAGTTGATCAATCGACTAAAAACTATGAAGTCCTCCATGAAGAAGGAATCTAATGCAGTTATGTTGGTAGAATCTTCCTCTACTAGTAAAAAGGTTCCTAAGAAGAGGAAGAAGGCTTCTACAAAACCTGAAGGTGGTGTGAAAAAGAATGAGGCAATCACCAAAGGCCCATGCCATCATTATGGAAAGATAGGGCATTGGAGGTGCAACTACAAAGCTTACTTGGAGACCGTTAAGGAAAAGAAGAAAAAGGAGAAGCTTGTGGGCATTTTCACTTCTACTCCTGGTATGTTTATGATTGAGATTAATACTACCTTTAGAAATGAGATATGGGTATTAGATACCAGATGTAGATCTCATTTGTGCAATAACATACAGGAAATAAAGGATAGCAAAAGGCTTGAGAAGGGCGACGTGGACCTACGTAGTGCAAATGGAGCAAATGTTGTTGCACTTGCTATGGGGACTTTTGAGCTACATCTGCCTTTAGGATTAGTTTTAGAACTGCAAAACCGTTATTTTGTACCAGTTTTATCAAAAAACATTTTCTCAACTACGTGTTTAGACTTGTGGGGATTTCATTTAATTTTTAAGAATAAATGTTGTTCTTTTCATTGAATAATATTCAATATCGTTCCGCAACTTTGGTTAATAGTTTATATGTTCTAGACATGAAAAATCCAATCCTCAATGTAAATAATAAGAAACCAATGATAGATAATTCAACCTCATTTTATTTATGGTATTGTCGTTTAGGCCATATAAATGAGAATCGCATTTCTAAATTACACAAGCTAGGTAACTTAGAGTCATTTGTGAAAGATCAAAACAGAAAACATCAAAGAAAACGCAGCAATTTTTTTTTCCAGTTTTCCATGCCACATCTAGAAGAAAGTACTTACTTTTCTTGATTGGTTGTGGATTAACCAATGAGGGACCAGGTTGCACTGGAACTTGTGTTGCAAGAGGAGAAGAAGGTGCATGTGGTTTGACTGGTATTCCCACCAATCCTCTACTCCTACACATCAAGCGACTTCAAGCTTTCTCTCTTTGTCTTTTGGAGTATGACTCTACTTTGCTCTTGGATTAGCTTGGTGAAAGCTCATTCTTTGGATAATCAAGATGCTCTTCAAGAGAAAGAAGAGAAAAACGTGGAACAGAGAGAGAGGAAGAGACGCCATACCAGAGAGTGTAGAAAAAAAATGTCGTGTCTTTTTTTTTTCCCCCCCTCCTATTTTTGGCCAGCCTTAAGGCTTTCTCTAGCCCTAATGGCCGAAATCATCAAGCCCTAATAGGCTTGGCGCTGTGCTTATAAATTAGTCCAAGACTGGCTCAATCCTCTTAATTAATTAATTATCTTTTCTGGGCATCATTAAATACCCAAGACTAGTTAATTAATTCTAATTGGACTCTTAATATATGTCAACATATATCAGCCCAATTAAGTAATTTATTCCAGCCCAGTCTTCTTAATTAATTAATTACCTTTTCTGGGCCTTATTAAAACCCAAGATTAATTAATCAATTTTAATTGGACTCTTAGAATAAATTTTATTTCTCTTCCAAATAATTATCCCTCAAGCCCAGATTGTGTCTAAAAAACACTAAGGTAACATGAGCTACTCCGGGGACCAAGAAACATATTATTCATAGCTACTAAAATTATCAAAATGCCATTACTATTAAATAGCAGCATTTACTATTTTAAATATTTCCATTTATCACTATATGGAAATATTGACACAAAAAATAATATTGCTAAAGTAATATCTCCAACTTACCGATGAAATGATGAAAATACTCCTTTATGTAACACCCATAAATGAGACAGAATAAATATACTAACACACATCTCAATGACATCTACCATCCTTAGATCTCTTGTTTGATAATCCATGACTCACTTAAATGTACTTGCTTATTATTGGAAGTTACCCAAAAAGCACACATTCTAGAGTCACGTTCCTAAGGCCCTGGATTATTAGATTATCCTGGACAATCACAAGAAGGTAATTTAACTTTACTAACTGAAGCATAGAAACTCCGTTACATGAGTCCGTCTTAACTAACTTAAGTAATACACCAAACATACACATATATAGATCTCACAAAAGAAATCTCACCCAACATATAGTAAAGTATAATCCCTAACTTTGCCAGACCTCTAGCTCATACTTAAATATGAAGGTATTCATTCATGCTCTAGTAGTAACAGTCCGGTCTCTATAATCATAATACTTTATAAGAGACCACTACTACGGGTCTAGCTCCACATATTCGCAATATGCTTATGCCAGTGATGTAAGCGAACTACTCACTATTCAAGGTAAACCATTTCTCATTAGAACTCATGGCATAATAGTCTTACCTTGATAAGATGCCCAATTCTATTAAATGACTAAGAACTCAATTTTACTTGTATGACAAGTACCCATGGTCTATACCTTACTATGAAGAATGATCCAACACATAGACCATTACTTATCATACTTGGACCTTAAATGTGCAATAATATAGGAAACAAACTATATTAAATAAATAAAGATTTTATTGCAATATATTTACACATAATACATAGTCTTTGAGGGCATACTATCCAACAATCTCCTACTTGTACTACAAAGACTAAGAAAGTGCACAAGTGCCTACCCCTATGACATCCAAGTATCTGTGAAACACTTTTTCTATCAAAGGCTTGGTAAAGGGATCCACCAGATTGTTAACAGAGGAAATCTGATTGACCATAATCTCCCGTTTCTAGATGAACTTCCAGATGAGGTGATACTTATTCTCTATGTTCTTGTCCTTGCAATGGTTTTGAGGTTCCTTGCATTGTGAAACCACTCCAGTGTTGTTACAATAAATCGTGATAGGCCTATCCATGTGCGATACTACTCCAAGTGCTGTGAGGAACTTCTGGAGCCACACAGCTTCTTTAGAAGCCTCTGAAGCAGCGACGTACTCAGCTTCCATGGTAGAATTAGCAATGCAAGATTACTTGATACTTGTCCATGAAATAGCTCTTCCAGACAAAGTAAAGACATATCCACTAGTAGATTTTCTTTTATCTTTATATGTCTGGAAGTTTGAGTCTGTGTAACTGGTAGGAACTAAATCATCAACACGATATACAAGCATATAATCTCTCGTTTCCTTAAGATATTTGAGTATATATTTTACGGCTTGCCAGTGAGCTTCCCCTGGGTTTGACTGATATCTACTAACCATGCCTACTGCAAAGTAGATATTTACCTTAGTATAAAGTATGCATACTTGAGACTTCCCACAGCCAAAGCATAAGGGATCCTACTTATTTTCTGCTTGTCTTCCATTGTTTGAGGACATTGCTTGGAAGGTAAGGATAATTTATGTCTAAAGGGTATGATAGCCTCTTTACATTTATCCATGCTGTACTTGACTAATATCTTGTCAATATAAGTAGCCTGGGATAAGCCTAACATTCTCTACTTTCTATCTCTAAGAAGCTTAATACCTAGAATGTAGCTAGCTTCTCCTATGTCTTTCTTGCTAAATTAACTAGATAGCCAAACCTTAATGGATGACAATGTCTCTATACCATTTTCAATGAGTAGAACGTCATCTATATAAAGTACCAAGAAAATCACTTTGCTATTGTCTAATTTTCTATACACACATGGTTTATCCACGTTTTGAATGAAAGCATAAGCTTTCACAATTTCATCAAAACGTATGTTCCATACTCGTGACGCTTGCTCAAGTCCATAAATGGATTTCTTTAGCTTACAGACTATTTGTTCTTAACCTCTAGCAACAAAACCTTCTGGTTGAGACATATAGATGTCTTTGCTAAGCTAGCCATTTAAGAAGGCCGTTTTGACATCCATTTTCCATATCTCATAGTCATAATGACATGCAATGGCTAAGAGAATTCAAATAGATTTAAGCATGGATACTGGTGAAAAGGTTTCCTCATAATCAATCCATTCTTTCTAAGTATAACCTTTAGCAACCAACCTTATTTTATAGGCTTCAACCTTTCTATCTGCACCTCCCATCCTCTTGTATACCCACGTACACCTAATAGGTTTTATCCCATCAGGCGTAGTAATAAGATCCCAGATCTGATTGAGGTACATGGACTCAATCTTGATATTCATGGCTGGCTACCATTTGTCTGCATCAGCATCAACAATGGCCTCCTCGTATCTAGTGGAATCTTATTCCTAATGATCAGAAACTAGATCATAGATCTCTCTAGTCTACCTTTCTGGATCTCTTGTGATCCTTCCACTACGATGAGGCTCAGATTTTATAGGAATATCTAATAGTGTTTCTCTTGGTTCCTCGATTAGGGTGTTAGAAGTACCTGAAGTTGAATCAGTGACGAATTTCTCTTCTAACTCTATTCTACTTGAACCCTTGGTGGATGTAACTTGTTAATCCTCTAAGTATCTAGCATTAGTACTAACAAGTACCTTATACTCTTGAGGATGATAGAAATATCCACCTCTCGTTCCTTTTGGATACCCAATGAAGTATCATGACTTTGATCTTGATTCTAGCTTACTTTCTTTTGTCAGCACACAAATTCGACAACCCCATATCTTGAGATGGTTCAGACTGGGCTTTCGTCCAGTCTACATTTCATAGAGTGTCCTAGGTACTGATTTGGAAGACACCAAGTTCAAAACATATGCCGATTTTTCTAAGGCATACCCCCAAAAAGAAATAGGATGAGACGCATGACTCATCATGCTTCTAACCATTTCTATCAAAGTTCTATTTCTTCTCTCGGCTACTCTGTTCTATTGGGGAGTCCCAGGTGCAATTCACTGAGATACTATGTTGTGATGTACCAAAGAATCCTTAAACTCACCAAGGAGGTACTCTCCACCACGATCCGATCTCAAAGTTTTAATTAATTTACCTGTTCAACGCTCCACTTCAGCCTTAAACTCCTTGAATTTATCAAAAGAGTCAGACTTGCACCTCATCAGATAAATATAATCAAAACGAGTGTGATCATCTATGAAAGTGATGAAGTACTCGTAGCCTCCCCCAGTTGGTGTAGTCATCGGACCACGGACATCCATATAAACTAGTACTAGTATTTCCATGGCTCTATCTGCCTTTTTGGTAAAGGACCTTTTGGTTATTTTACCTTTAAGACAATATTCATACTGAGGCCATTCTTCCAATCTCAATAAACATAGGCCCATCATGGATTAGCTTGTGAATTCGATTAGGATTTATATGTCCCAATCTTAGATGCCACAAATACGAGTCATTTGATTGCCTTTCTCTTTTTATTATCAGATTTAGTTTGAATATTGTTTACTTGATTTCTAATAGGATGTATATAAAAGAGATTTTCATACATGTTTACTGCATAAATTAAATTACCATCTGTACTGATGGGAACACCAGAATGGAAAGAAATAGAATATCCTTGATACATCAATTTGGAAACTAAAATCAAATTCTGTTTAAAACTAGAAATATATATAATATCTTTTAAAATTAACTTCCTATTACAATAAAAAATAAGCTCAAGATCTTCGACTACTTTAGCCCATATTCTTGCTTTATTGCGTACTTGAAATCTATGCTCACCCCTTCTGAGTCTCATTATCCTTCTGAACCCCTATAAAGAGTTATAAACATGGTTAGTGGCTCCAGAATCAACTATCTAGGAAAATATTGATCCAACCATCAAAATAAACTCTAGGTATAGAGGAATACCTGATATAGACTTGGCTAAGAAGTCCCAGCAATCTTTCTTCCAATTACCCTTCTTGCCATACTTGAAGTATTTACTTTTGGCCTTCCTATTGGGCTTAGCCTAATCACATGCTTTAGGCTGGGCCCCTGTGTTGTTCTGGACCTTCCTCTTCTTGAATTTCTTAGGCTTTACCTTAATTTCAGAAGAAAAAGCAGAATGAGAGACCAAAACCTTTAACACGGCTTCATGATCTTCTCTACCGCCTGTAGCTCTTTCATAAGGTCCGTGAGATTCATCCAACTTGTTCATGTTGTTGTTTAACTTAAACTGAGAATATAAATTAGACAAAGTTTCAAGAACCATATCAATTTGGCTCTCAGGATCTATTGTTGCGCCTAGGACCTCGATCTCCTCAAAGTAGGCAATCATCTTGAACAGATGCCCTCTTTGCCATCCTAGTGTTCATGATTGCCCTAAGAGCTTCTTGCCTTACAGGCTGGCTCTTGTTAGCAAATATGGTACGCAATGACAAATCCATGTCGTACGCAGTAGCCATGTGCTCATGCTTAGATTGGAGTGCCCTAGACATGGAACCAACATATGGCACTTAGCCATCTCATCAACTTTCTTCCATGCCTTCTTGGCCTCTCTTTCCTGACCAGTGGATTCTTCCCCAATCTTAGGACAGGGATCTATAAGAACATACTTGTACTCCTCGGCAGTGAGTACTATGTTCAGATTCCTCTTCCAATCTACATAATTTTGGCTTGTGAACTTATTCTCCTTAAGAATGATTAACAATGGACTGAAACTAAACATTTCTAATATATTGCAAAAAAATTATTCATTTAATTTGCAAGAAATAAAAATTCACAGTCTTTATGTTATTTCTTTGATAATAGACAACTCTTAAAATCGTTATCAATAATATAAATAGTTTGGCTCTTAGAAAGCTAACAGAGCTTCATAGGAAGATTAATAGCATTCTAAGTTAAGTGTATAACCATCACGAATCAAAACCTCCTAAATAGGTAATGGTCTAGAAAAAGTTCCACCAATAGGATGGTCAATGATTCACACCACCTACGGGCAATCTAGTGCTAAAAACCTCAAATGTAGGTTGGTCGATCCTAGCAAATACCCTAGGCTTTTAATTTTAATCTTTCATTAGTTCTAGATACTTGTGAAAATCCATCCTATTAGGGGTTAGAATGACACGAGGAAATCCACTATCTCTATTGAGAGTTGTGATGAAAACTTAATCTTTTATTGAAAATAGAGTTTTAGGCCCATAAACATTTTGTATCATCTTATGGTTTCATTAACTTTAGTAAAAAACTAAAATTCAATATTATTCTTTGTGTCAAGGATTAAATCCTTTGAGAGAATAAACTATGAATTTATTTTACTATTCTAAGTTAATAACCAAGTAAAACTTTAGTAAATAATCTTAAGTTCAACATTATTCTCTATGTCAAGGATTAAACCCTTTAAGAGAATAAACCATGAACTCTTTTATTTTTTAAAGTTTCTTAGATTAAAACGTTTTATCAAAAACCATTCTATCTAGTGAGACTTTGGTCTCACAAGAACTTACGAATTTGATCACAAAAATGAAATAAGCATTATAACAAAAGTAAACTTTTTTATGCTCAAAGTATTCATTTATTCCTAAGTGACCAAACAATGGATTAAACATCATGAATTAAAATTTAATGATTTTGTTTAATCCTAAGGTGGTTCCATCCTTTACTGCTCATTTTCATGCAAATTATTGATGCATAGATAAATAAAACTATTGCAGAAAATTAACCTCATACAATGATTTCAAAACATGATTACATCAATGAAAAATTAAGTTATAGAACTTCAGTAGTGCTCTCCCTTTTCTTGGACAAAATTGCGTGTATCCGCCTCTGCATAGAGTGGACCTGGCACCTAGTCCATTGGGCCCTCTTGCTACCGGGTCTGCTCTGTTTCTCCAAAACCTCTGGCTGGGCAAAATGGACCAGGCGCCTGGTCTGATTGGCCAACATGGCGTTAGGTCCGTTCTGGAGTTCGTTGATTTCTGAAAAAAATCCTACTTTTCAGCCATTTTTGCCCCGCAACAATTCCAGCAATCATGTTCTTTAGTCCTCAAAATTCATCGGTTAAAAGAAATGCAAAACTAGGCATAAAAACATGCCTTTACAAGCACCTCTACCTCTAACCACGAGGCGTACAATGAATCTACTTAAAACTAGAAAAAACAATAGGAAAACCATTAGAATATATGATCCTATACCTCTAACCACGAAACATGAACTCTAGAAACCAGTATATGAGGGATCACATGAAATCACAAAAGATTTATTTTTAACAGTAAAGGAACTACCTTTTCCAGTTTTCAACCCTAGTACATGCTCCTAGATGAAAACTGTATCTCTGATACCACTTGAAGGATCAAAACGGAAAACATCAAAGAAAATGCAACTGAAAATTTTTCTATTTTCCGAGCCACATCTATGAGAAAGTACTTACTTTTCTTGATTGGTCGCGAATTAACCAACTAGGGGTTGGGTTGCACTGGAACTTGCATTAGAAGGGGAGAAGAAGGTGCCTATGGTTCGACTGGTATTCCCGCCAATCTTCTACTCTTACGCATTAAGCATCTTCAAGCTTTCTCTCTTTGTCTTCCGGAGTATGACTCTACCTTGCTTTTGGATTAGCTTGGGGAAATATCATTCTTTGGATAATCAAGATACTCTCCAAGAGAGAAAGAAGAGAAGAATGTGGAATAGAGAGAGAAGAAGAGACAGCACACCAGAGAGTGTAGAAAAAAAATGTCATGTCTTTTTTTCTCCTTCCTATTTTTGGCCAGCCTTAGGGCTTTCTCAAGCCTTAATGGGCTTGGTGCTATGCTCATAAACTAGTCTAAGACTAGCCCAATCCTTTTAATTAATTAATTGTCTTTACTCTCCAAGAGAGAAAGAAGAGAAGAACGTGGAATAGAGAGAGAAAAAGAGACGGCACACCAGAGAGTGTAGAAAAAAAAAAACGTCATGTCATTTTTTCTCCTTCCTATTTTTGGCTAGCCTTAGGGCTTTCTCAAGCCCTAATGGCTGAAATCATCAAGCCCTAATAGGCTTGGTGTTGTGCTCATAAATCAGTCCAAGACTGGTCCAATCCTCTTAATTAATTAATTATCTTTTCTGGGCTTCATTAAATACCAAAGACTAATTAATTAATTCTAATTGAACTCTTAATATATGTGAACATATATCAGCCCAATTAATTAATTTATTCCAACCTAATCTTCTTAATTAATTAATTATCTTTTTTGTACATTACTAAAACCCAAGACTAATTAATTAATTCTAATTGGACTCTTAGAATAAATTTTATTTCTCTTCCAAATAATTATCCATCAAGCCCAGATTGTGTCTAAACAACACCAAGGTAACTTTACCAAGAGACATATTATTCATGGCTACTAAAATGATTAAAATACCCTTACTATTAAATAGCTGCATTTTACCATTTTAAATATTTCCTTTTATCACCGTATGAAAATATTGACCCAAGAATAATATTGCTAAAGCAATATCTCTGACCTATAGGTGAAATGATAGAAATACCCCTCTATGTAACACACATCAATGAGACAGGATAAATGTACTAACACCAATCTCAAAGACTTCTACCATCCTTAGATTTCTAGTCTGATAATCCATGACTCACTTGAATGTACTTGCTTATCATTGGAAACTAACCAAAACGCACATATTCTAGAGTCACGTTCCCAGGGAATTGGATTATTAAATTATCCTAGACAATCACAATGGGGTGTTTTAAATTTACTAAGTGAAGCATAGAAACTCTGTTACATGAGTCCATCTTAACTAATTAGAGTAAAACACCCAACATACAAGGATATTAATCTCACAAAAGAAATCTCACCCAACATATATTAAAGTATAAAACCCTAGCTTTGTCAGACCACCAACTCATACTTAAGTATGAAGTATCCGTCCACGCTGTAGCAGTAACAGACCAGTCTCTAAAATCATAGTACTTTATAAGAGACCACTACTACAGGTCCAGTTCTACGTATTCAAAATACGCTTATGCTAGTGATGTGAGTGAACTACTCACTGATTCAAGGTTAACCAGTCCTCATTGGAACTTATTGCATAATAGTCTTACTTTGATGAAATGTCCAATTCCATTAAATGACTAAGAATTCAATTTTTCTTAAATGACAAGTACCCATGGTCTATACCTTACTGTGAAGAACGACCCAGCACATAGACCATTACTTGTCCTACTTAGATCTTATATGTGCAATAATATACGAAACAAATTAAATTGAATGAATAAACATTTTATTTCAATATATTTACATAGAATACATTGTTTTTGAGGGCATACTTTTTAACAATTTGATTGTGAATTATATATCACATGAGAATGTTATTTACTTGGTAAAATGGTTAAAACTCTTTTTCCTGAAAATGGAGAAAGGGCTAAAGAATCATTAGCACTTATACATTCTTATGTATATGGCCCAATGTCTATACAATTAGGAGGAGGTTATCACTATTTTATAACTTTTATTGATGATTATTCGCAATATAAGCAATTGTATTTGTTAGTGTTATGCCCTAGAGGCAATCACTTGTATGTTGTATATGACACATTTTATTTTTAAAAAATGTATTAATTATTTTACAGTTTCTTTTATTTACTTTTATATAATATAACTATTAGATAAAGTTCTTAGTACAATACTGTGTTAAGGAAATCATGATAGAGATCATGATATGAGATTCCTACTACATTGTATAGTGTTAGTACTTAAATAGTCTCTAGTCATAGTATTAATGAGACATCTTGATTTGATCAGGCGGTGGTTCTCATATCCGTAAGTATTGAGATACTCAAAGTTAACACATGGATACTTGTTAATAGAACAAGTACATTGGATGATCTAGCTATGAGGCAATCACATGGATAACTATTTAGTGTCAGTGATATAATCTCAATATAGCAAACGTGCAAGTATCCTTAGACTTGAGATCTCCAAGGTACTTTATTTGATGAGTAGTGTGCTTTGATTCCAATCTCTGGAGTTAGATCGAGGGCCGCCTATGGGTTAGATATTGGGTACATTGTGAGGTAAAGGAAAGTAGTTGAGAGGGTCAATAAAGGATTCACCACTCCTAATAATAGGGGCGAATATCTCACGGCCACTTGTAGGAATTACTACTCAAGAAGTCCTTGGCCAAGGCGACTATGTATTGGAAACTGCTCCAATTGATACACATCTAGAGTAGTGGGTTCCTGGTACAAGTACTATCATATTCGGACCAGAATTAATATATTCTGGAGGGAGTTGGCACTAATTTGGTACTCCAAATCGAATGAGATATTATATGATGAAAGGAGTTAATTGCACTGTAGTTTGTTATTGAAGGATTCACGTCAAGCCACTTGACTTCCTGGACTCTTGGGTGGTCATGATGTGTTGCTAGATACCAGTCATGATTTGGGAATATGGGTTTATTAATTGATGAATTAATCATATCAATTATTAATAAATCAATTCTAATTAGAATTAATATGATTAATTTTAATTAATTATGGATTATTAATCTCAAAGACCTTTGGATTAATTCATATTCGCTACCAATTGACTAGGAAACCTAATAGGTCACACACAATAGAGGATTATATACTCAAGATGTTATTTGATAACATAGTGGGGTTAATTATAAGAAAGAGAAGTTGTTGTGGCTAAATTATAATTAGTTATAATTTATGGTCCAAATTATAATTGTGAGAACTTGATATTTCCAATTATAATTAGGGAATTCTAACTGTTTTAGAATTCTCAGATGGAGTGATTTTCATCAGGATTTTTCGTGCATTATATAGGATATATGCACGGTTCCTAAATTACACGAAAAGAACTCCAAACCCTAAGGCACACATGATGTTCTCCTTCTCTCTCTCTCTCTCTCGTTTTTGCTGAAAAATAAGAGGAACCCTAGCCGCCACTTAGTTTTTCTGCTAGCACAGAAAACTTCATGCTTGAGTGTGATCCTCCATGTGGACTTCTATTAAAGATAATCACACGCTATGATTATAGTGGTTGGACGTTCAACTCTTGTGGTGTTTGATCAAGAGAATTGCTGGATCGCGCCTTAACTTGAAGAAGAAAAAAAATTATTTTTTAGATGCTCAAAGAAAGGTAAAGTTGTTACCTTTGTTTTCTTTATGTCTTGTTTTCCACACATATGTAATTCCTGAGATAGTATCTCGTTCTTATTTTTTCTCTGCGCCATATATGATATGCGTGAGAGATACCTAATAGTATTTAATGAAATACAAATCTGAAACTTTTGAAAAGTTCAAAGATTTCAAGAATGAAGTATAGAAATAACTTAGGAAAAGTATTAAGACTCTAAGATCTGATTGAGGAGATAAATACTTAAGCCAAAAATTTCAAGATTATGTTAGAGATAATGTGGTATTATCTCAATGGACTCTACCGCATACACCTCAATATAATAGTGTATCTGAGAGAAGGAATCGGACCCTTCTAGGCATGGTACGAACCATGATGGCTTTTGCAGAGTTACCAAAATCATTTTGGGGTACATACTTGAGACTTCTGTTTATGTTCTAAATAGAGTTCCAAAAAAAAGGTTGATATTATCCCATTTGAGATGTTTATTGGCAAGAAACCAAAGTTATCTCACTTGAGATATAGAGTTGTCCTGCCTTTGTCAATATGCCACATTCATACAAACT
Organism: Voacanga thouarsii; assembly: GCA_026120185.1. Classification (NCBI taxonomy): domain Eukaryota; kingdom Viridiplantae; phylum Streptophyta; class Magnoliopsida; order Gentianales; family Apocynaceae; genus Voacanga; species Voacanga thouarsii. The sequence goes on along the minus strand of JANUWF010001059.1, from coordinate 1,607,796 downwards.
TGATAGTAAGTCTGACAAGTGTTGTTATTTGAAAGAATCTTTCGGATATTACTTCTATCTCCCTTTCAAAAACAAAGTGCTTGTTTCGAAACATGCCATCTTCTTGGAGAAGGAGCATACGTTTGAAGGGGATAGTGGGAGTAAGATTGAATTTAGTGAAATTTAAGAGGAACAAATAAACAATAATCAACTGTCTGATACCACATCTATTGAGAGAATAGATGAACCTTCAACTACATAGGAACCTCGTAGGTTGAGTAGGATACGTGTGGCACCTGAGAGATTTAGATTTCTCATTAGTGACCACAATGACATAATGTTCATAGATGATGATAAAGCTACTACTTACAAGGAAGTCCTAAATAGTTTAGAATCTGACAAATGGCTTGAAGCCATAAAATTAGAGATGGATTTTATATATGATAACCAAGTATGGACTCTGGTTGGTCCACCCAAAAGAATTAAACCTATTGGGTACAAATGGATTTTCAAGAAGAAAAATGACATGGATGGTAACCTAGTTAGCTATAAAGTATGACTAGTGGCTAAAGGTTATCGTCAACAACATGTTATTGACTATGACGAAAGCTTCTCACCAATTGTTATGTTAAAATCCATCAGAATACATCTAGCCATTGCTTTATGATTATGAGATCTGGCAAATGGATGTGTAAACAGCTTTCTTAAATGAAAACCTGACAGTGGAAGAGTATATGACATAACTTGAAGGTTTCATATTTAGTGATAGCACAAAAGTATGCAAACAGTAAAGGTCCATTTATGGACTTATACAAGTTTCTAGGGGTTGGGACATTCGTTTTGATGAAGCAATCAAAGTGTTTGGTTTCATTCAAAATATGAATGAACTTTGTGTATACAAGAAGGTTAGTGGGAGTGTAGTTGTTTTCCTATCACTTTATATAAATGACATATTGCTAATAGGGGATATTGTCTCTATTCTTCAATAAGTAAATTGATATCGGTTTCTAATTTGATAATAATGACAATGAGTCACAACCAAGCTATGTGTTCATGTTTAATTTGAATGCTATCACTTGATTTATGAAATCATTGATAGAAAAGATGTAAAAGATAGAGAAAGTTCCCATGGATGAGATCATAGCTGACCCGCTTACAAAAGCACTATCCCAAAAGAAACATGGCAGACATGTTGAGTCATTCGGTATTAGATACATGAATGATTAGCGATAGTGCAAGTGGGAGTTTGTTAGTGTTATACCCTAGAGGCAATCATATGTATTCTGTATATTGTGCATTATTAAATAAAACAAGGCATTCTTTATCTTTAATTTAATTTTATTTATGCTTTTGTGTAAAATAACTGTTAGTAAAGTCCCAAGTACAACACTGTGTTAAGAAAATCATGATAGAGATCATGATGTGGGGTTCCTACTACACTGGATAGTGTTCATACTTAAATTATCCCTAGTTATAGTATTAATGAGATAGGACATCATTAATGCGTTAAGAATAGCACGTGTTGTATTCCTGATTTAATCAGGCGGTGATTTTCATATCCATGAGTATTATGATACTCAAAGTTAATATATTAATGCTTGTTACTTGAACAAGTATATTAGTTGACCTAGCAATGTAAAAATCATATGGATAACTATTTAGTACCGATGATAGAATCTCATCATAGCAAATGTGCAGGTATCCTTAGACTTGAGATCTCTAAGGTACTCTATCTGCTAAGTGTTAGACTTTGATTCCAATCTCTAGAGTCCTGACAAGACTACCTATGGGATGGATATTGAGTATAACGTGAAGCAAATAAAAGTAGTTGAGATGATCAATAAAGGATTTGCCATTCCTAATAATAGGAACGAGTATCTCACGGTCACTTGTAGGAATCACTACTCGAGAAGTCCTTGGGCAAGGCAATTGTATATTAAAAATGGTTCCAATTGATACATATGATGGGTATTAGATTTCAGAAACATGTACTAAAATATTTGGGTCAGAATTAATTTATTATTCTGGAAGAAGTTGGCACTAATTTCGTACTCCAAACTGAATGAGATATTATATGGTTAAAGGAGTTTATTGTAATATTGTTTGCTAATAAAAGGTTCATGTCAAGCCACTTGACTTTCTAGACTTTTAGGTTGTCATGATTTGTTGCTTGATACTGCTCATGATCTGCTAAATATGAATTTATTAATTAGAGAATTAATAAATCAATTCTTATTAGAATTAATATGTTAATTCTAAAAAAATTAAGGACTATTAATCTTAAAAAAGTTTAGATTAATTCATATTTTGCTACTAATAGTCCAAGAAGCCTAATAGGTCACATACAATAGAGAATTAAGTGCTCAAGATATGATGTGATAACATTACTGGGTTGATTGTGAAAAGAAGAAGTTGTTGTGGTAAAATTATAATTAGTTATAGTTTGTGGGCTATATTATAATTAACTCTAACCATAATGTTTATTAGTGATTAAGAATCCATATACGTAATCGATTCTAGTTACCAAATAGGTACCAAAGATATATGATTATATGTTTTTTTCCGTGGGATTATGATTACATAGAATTACACAGAGAGAGGTTAGTTTAAGGGGAAAAAAATTGAGAACACTTTCTTTATATTCTTCTTTTAAGAATTCACAGAAAACCTAGCCACTAGTTATTTTTTCTAGCACAAAAATTCTGATGTTTCTTGAGCACCATTCTCGTGTGGATTTTATTAGAGACAATCCTATACTTAGATTGGGGTGTTTTGACAAAACAAAGGAGAAGACATTCTCTGTGTTTTCTAGATTGCACCTCAGAGAACAAATTGATCAGAAGGAAAATTTTCATTCACAGAGGCTTCATGCAAGGTATTATTCTTCTATTTAAATTTCTGTTAATGCATAAACGTGATCCTCGGTGTGGAATTCTCGTTTCTTCCGCTACATAACTATGTTTGTGCATAGAGAATTCCTAACAAGTATACCTTCTAACTTGCAAGTCTCCATCTCCATATACCACGAACATATCCTTAGTTCTTCTCAAGTACTTAAGGATATTCTTTAGAGCCACCTAATGACCTTTTCCAGGGCTTGATTGGTATATGCTCATCAAACTAAAAGCACAAGATACATCAGACCTAGGACATATCATAGCATACATGATAGAACAAATTTTTGAAATATATAGTATCTTATTCATGTGATCCATTTCATCTTCTGTCTTAGGATACATAGATTTTGAAAGGCTTACCCAATATGATATGATCTTGGGAAGCTCCAACAAGGTAGATTAAACTCAAGATCAAGAAACCTATCACACTCACACAAAAATGCAAAGAAATTAACAATCTTGTGTTAAAGTGAATCTAGCCTACTTCAAAAATACCTTAACACCTTAATATATCAAAGAATAGAACACCAAGGATAGGAATTTGAAGGCACCTAACTCAATCCCATAAAAAACTCTAGGCAATCTAGCACATAGAATAGAGATGAAGTTAAGAATATCCCTTTAGATTTATAGACAAAATCAAATGTGGGATTAAATCCTTTGATTTAGTCTCAATTTTTAATAGAATCACCCATGAGGATCACCCTCAAGAACTCTTCCTCTAGAGAGAAAATCTGAATTTTCTTCACCAAAATATCGAAGATTTTTACAAGAGTTATAATGACATATTTATAGTGGCCTTGACCAAAACTACTAAACCAACTAAATCTAAATATTAAATGGCCTTAATATATGTTTTGAGGCCCTTTTACATGCCTTAAAATAGGTTAAGACATAACAAGAGTCATGGAAATTTATTTGGGAGCAAAACAGAGCAAAACAAGAAAATTCGATAACACTACGCATGGGCAGAATGGACCCGGTGCCGGATCTAAGGACTACACCCGACACTGAGTGTAATCTACCTGGCGACTAGTTTTTTTGCAATATTAGGGTTAGCGCCGGGTCCTTTGCTCTCGACCGGTGCTGGGTAGACTTTTGGGCATCCTTCCCTATTTTGTTGCACTTGAAAATTGCTCCTTGGACCTCCATTCCATTTCTCTGTGTTTCTTTGATCCTACAATTGAAATATTGGTCGTCTTGAGCTCTTATTGATACTTCTTTAGCTTTCAATCCTTATTTAAAGATTTGTTTGATCCTCCACATAGATTGTTACTTATGTTGTGCATCAGTTGGCCCTTTCTTTACTATCCATGTCTTCACGATCTTCGTATCTATTGGCTTGTATGCTTAGATGGCTTGAAAATCATCCTAAAACTTCTTGAATGTTGATTGTTTCCTTAGAGATTTGAAGCAAGTGTTGACTTTCCATCTCCTTTCTTTAGATGTGCCTTATTGTATGGATAGATTCCTATCATTTCCTCTTTCTTTGAGATGATTCGTCCTCGAATCGATATACCTTGTTGCTTGTACGGATTTTCTTGCATAAGAATTCAAACAAGAGAATTTTTGTGAAAGTAAAATTTCAGGCTTTGGTTGCACAACTCCTGTTTTGTTTCCTCTTTTCTCAACCCAAATTTTCACTCTCACCTTACTTAGCTCTTTTTCCTTCCTTATGTTTTTTTCACCTCTCCATATACAAGTTGGAACTTTTGTTTTACCTCCTTGCTATCTCATGTGTTCTCTCTTCTCCCTTGTTTTTATGTGCGTTTGGAGCTCTATCCTCTCTTTTTCTTCTTTTGTTCTCCTCTTATTTTCTCTCATCTCTTGCCCTTGTTTTTCCCTCTCTTTTTATTCCTCCTCTTCTTTGTTTTTTTTTTTTTTTTTTGCTACTTACTTTCTTTCTCACTCATCTTCTTTTTCATCTCTTTTCCCTCTCTTTTTTCCTTTTTCTTTTCCCTCAAGATATTTTGATCTCTCAAAACCTCACTTGGGGATAAGGGAAGTAGAGTGATTTTCTTTCCATCTTTCCTCAAAGAATAAGTGTTCCTCTTCCCTTCATGGACCACATCTCTATCAAACATCCGAGGTCTTTCCAACAAAATATGCCTTATGTGCATGGGTAATACATCACAAACTACTTCATCCTTATACTTCCCCATATCAATGGCAATCTTGGCTTGTTTGCTCACCTTCACCTCTCCACAGTTGTTCAATCATTGTAACTTGTAAGGTCTATGGTGTTTCAAGGTTTCTATTTCTAACTCCTCCACCAATGTAGTACTAATTACATTTTTATAGCTCCCTTCATCAATGAGGATACTACATGGTTTTTGCTTGATTAGACACCTTGAAAAAATATATTCTCTCTTTGTGAATTTTCTCCTTCTTCCACTTTCTCACAAGCATTTTCAACTTCCATTGCTACTCCAATCAATGCACATGGTTTCTCAAGTATAGCCCCATCTCTTCCATCCACTCTATCTCCTCCATTAGATTTGATGTCATTTGGTGAAGTTGAACTAGATGCTTCATACTCACTAGTTTCACTCATTTTGCTTTTGCACTACCTCTAGCCAACTCTTTCTTTTCTCTTTTTGTGGATGTGGTCTTTCTCCCACTTCACAAGTACTTGAAGCACTTTGAAAACCTTCATCCATAGCATGCATTTGCTCATTCTTTACCTTGAGTTTTGAATTCTTTGGCTTTTCAACAAATTTCACACTCTTTTTGCTCAACTTCTTCTTCCTCATCCTCCTCTAACACCTCTAATGGATGTGATTCTTCATCTAGAAAGAATAAGATATTGTAGTGCTCCTTAGTCACCCCATTTGTTGGACTCAATTGATCCACTTCATCTTCTTCGCCATCACTAAGCTCATCATCTTCTTCTGCTATCGTTATCACCTTTTGTGCAACCCTCTCAACTTTTTCTTCATTTCTTGCCCATCTTGGCTCCTCAACATCTACAACATTTTTTTTTTTTTTTGCCACTTTGGTCTCAAGTCTCACTTTTTGCTTCTCAATTTCTCTCTTTCCTTCGCAATTGTGCACCCTATAAAATCTTTCATATTCCAACTTATTTGGACAATCAACCTTTGGGTGCCTTCTACTACAACAAATTTTACAAGTCAATCATCTTCTACTCCTTTGTTGCACCATGATTGTAAAGGCTTGAGATTCTCCCCTTTTTCCTTGCAACTCTTCATTCTCCTTTAGTTGTTGTGGCAAACTTGGACACTTGTAGTGATAATGACCATCATGCCTATTATTGTAACAATTATAGCTTTTTCCCTCATGCATCTCTTCTTCTGGTGTCTTATGCGCAACATTCCTCATTCTTTGTTTAATTCTTTTTGGACAACAATAAGAAGTGCGCTCAAAACTCCCACAAATTTTGCATTTACGCTCCCTCAAGTTCTTTTGTACCCCATGCTTAGTTGTTTTTTTTGTTTCTCCCATATAAACTTCCACATTCCAATATTCTTCACCCCATGTCCTTCTTCTTCATATTCCCAATTTTTCCCACTCGTGTAAGATTCTCCACTATTTACATTCCCTCTACTCTAATCTTCCATAGGATTCAAATTGTCACATTCTTGATAACTCACCCCTAGGTCTCCTTCATAACTTTTACACTATAAATTTTAGTATAACAAATTTTAGCTTAGTTTTGGTCCCAAATCAATAAATTTTTACACTAAATTACTCCTCAAACATCAATATACCATATAGGATCAAATTAACAACATTTCCATGCCATAAATCCAAGTTTTTAACCCCCAGAAATTATAAGGAATATAGTTATGGGAATAAGAATTTTTTGCAGCAATATGAGCTTCAAATCAACAATTTTCCATGCCAAAATACTCCTCAAACATTATACCAACATATAAGATCAATTTAGCATCAAGTTTGTGGCATAATCTTGAGTTTCAAGCATTCCAAAATGGCAAGAGAAAAAGTGACGAAAGTGGAAAATGTTCAACAAATCTTGAATAAGATTATACATTAGCCCAAAGAAAGTTGGTTGATTAGAATCAACACAATGCAAGCTCTGATACCACTTGATATAATCTTGGAAAGCTCCAACAAGGTGGATTAAACTCAAGATCAAGAAACCTATCACACTCACACACAAGAACACCAAAATGTAAAGAAATTAACACTCTTGTGCTAAAGTGAATCTAGCCTACTTCAAAAACACCTTAACACCCTAATCTATCAAAGAATCCAAGGATAGAAATTTGAAGGCACCTAACTCAATCCTATCAAACACACTAGGCAATCTAGCACATAGAGATGAAGTTGAGATTATCCCTTTAGATTTAGAGATAAGATCAAAGGTGGGATTAATTACTTTTACTTAGTCTCAATTTTTATTGGAATCACTTATGAGGATCACCCTCAAGAACTCTCCCTCTAGAGAGAAAATCAAAATTTTCTTCACCAAAATATCGAAGTTTTTTTTACAAGAGTTATAATGGCATATTTATAGTGGCCTTGACCTAAACTACTAAACCAAATAAACCTAAATATTAAATGACCTTAATACATATTTTGAGGCCCTATTACATGCCTTAAAATAGGTTAAGACATAACAAGAGTCGTGAGAATTTATTTGGAAACAAAACAGAGCAAAACAAGAAAATTCGGTAACATTGCACATAGGTAGAATGGACCTAGCACCGGGTCCAAGGACTACACCTAGTGTCGAGTGTAATCTGCCTGGTGACAATTTTTTTTGCCAGACTAGGGTCGGCACCAGGTCCTTCGATCACGACCGGTGATGAGCAAACTCTGGGCATCCTTCCCAGTTTTGTTGCACTTCAAAACTTTCTCCTTGGGCCTCCATTCCATTTCTCTGTGTTTTCTTGATCCCCCAAATGAAATGTTGGCCATCTTGAGCTCTTTTTGATACTTATTTAGCTTTTAATCCTTATTTAAAGATTGGCTTGATCCTCCACATATATTGTTGCTTGTGTTGTGCATCATTTGACCCTTCCTTTACTATCCATCTTTTTAGAATCTTCATATCTCTTGGCTTTTATGCTTGGATGGCTTGGAAGTCCTCCTAAAACTTCTTAAATATTGAATGTTTCCATGGAGATTTGAAGCAAGTGTTGACTTTCCATCCCCCTTCTTTAGATGTGCTTTGTTGCATGGATAGATTCCTATCACAAGGGGTCATGGGTAAGAATCCTTTCTTGGATTGATCCATACTAAATCACTTTAGCATTTTATCTATGTATGTTGACTGTGAAAGACCAAGTAACCTTTTTGATCTATCTCTATAGATCTTTATTCCAAGAAATATAGGTTGCATCTCCAAGGTCTTTTATGGGGAACTTTTTGGATAACCAAATCTTGGTTGATTGTAGACTAAATACATCATTTTTTGTTAGTAATATGTCATCTACATATAGTAATATGAAAATAATTTCACTCTTACTTACCTTCTTGTATACACAAGGTTCATCTATGTTTTGTTTGAAACCAAATTCTTTAATTATTTCATCAAAATGGATGTTTCAACCCCTAGAAGCTTGTTTTAGTCCATAAATGGACCTTTGTAGCTTGCATATTCATGTTGTGTCATGTGCACTTCCTCAATCAAATTTCCTTTAAGGAAAACTATTTTCACATCCATTTGCCAAATCTCATAGTCATAATTAGCGGCAAGTGCTAGGAGTGTCCTAATGGATTTCAGCATTGCTACTGGTGAAAAAGTTTCATCATAGTCAATACTTTGTTTCTAACGGTAACCTTTTGTAACCAATCGCACCTTATAGGTAATTACTTTACCATCCATGTCGATTTTCTTCTAGAAACCCCATTTGCACCCTATGGGTTTTATCCTTTTAGGTAGATTAACCAAAGTTCAAAACTTAGTTGTCATACATGGAATCCATTTCTGACTTCATGGCTTCAAGCCATTTGTTAGATTCTGAACTATATAAAACTTCTTCGTCAATGGTAGGCTCATCTTCTTCTGTGAGTGATACATCATTATAGTCAGTAATGAGAAATCCATCTCTCTCTCGTATCCTACTTAACCTAAGAGGTTTTTATGTAGTAGAAGGTTCCTCTGTTTGATCAATAGACTCAGGACCAACTGATTGATCATTGTTGTTTGGCCTTTTTGAACTTTACTAAGTTTAATCTTGTTGCCACTATCTCCCTTAATCACAAATTCCTTCTCTAGAAAAACAGCATGCCTTGAAACAAATACTTTGTATTCAATAGAAAGATAGAAAAAATGTCCATGAGATTATTTTAGATATCCAACAAACAAACACTTGTCAGATTTATTTTCTAATTTTTTTGACTTTTTCTTCTTCACATAAGTAGGATATCCCCAAATTCTCATGTGAGTTAGCTTTGGTCTTTTACCATAAAATAACTCGAATGGGGTAGTGTTAACCGTCTTTGATGGAACTTTGTTTAGTATGTAAATAGCAGTTTGCATTGCAAATTTCCAAAACAATTTTATGGATCAGCAAAAGCCATCATGGATCAAACTATATCAAATAAAGTTTGATTCCTTCTCTCAGGTACACCATTATGCTGAGATGTATGTTGTGGAGTCCATTAGGATAATATTCTATTATCTCTAAGAAAACTTAGAAACTGTTGGTTTAAGTATTCTCCTCCTCGATTGGATTTTAGAGTTTTAATACTCTTACCAAGTTGTTTCTCTACTTCATTTCTGAATTCTTTAAATTTGTCAAAGGCTTCAAATTTGTATTTCATTAAATGAAAGTATCCAAATCGAGAGTAATCATCGATGAAGGTAATGAAGTACTGATAACCTCCTCTAACTTGCAATGTCATTGGTTCACATATATCAGTATGTATTAGTTCTAATAATTGCTTAGCCCTTTCACCTTTCTTAGAAGAAGAGGTTTTAGTCATTTTTCCTAGTATGAAAGATTCATAGATCTCATATGATTCAAAATTAAATGAGCCTAAGTCACCATACTTATGTAACTTAGAAATGAAATTCTTATTTACATGGCCTAAACGACAATGCCATAAGTAAGATGGGTTTGTGTTATCTTTTCTTGGCCTTTTATTATTTATTTTGAGAACTTGATTTTCCATTTCTTAAACATATAAACCATTCATCAAATTTACAGTACCATAATAGATATCATTTAATAAAAAAGAACAACTTTTATTCTTAAAATTCAAATGAAATCTAAACAAGTCTAAACAAGCAACTAAGATAATATTTTTAAGTAAAACTAGTGCCAAAAAATAGTTTTTTAATTCTAGATATAAGTCCGGAAGGTAGGTGTAGATGATAAGTCCCCACAGCAAGTGCAGTAGCCTTTACTCTATTTGTTGTACGAAGATCCACATCACCTTTCTCCATCTTCCTATTGTTCTTTAGTCCCTGTAAATTATTGTACAAATGAGATCCACATCCGATATCTAATATCCATATCTCTTTATTAAAAGCAGTATAGATCTCAATCATAAACATTCTAGGAGTGGAAGTAGAAGTTCTTGCAAGCTTCTCCTTCTGTTTCTTTTCTTTAACAGTCTCCAAATAGCCTTTGCAGTTGCACCTCCAATGGCCCATTTTTTCACAACGGTGACATAGATCTTTGGTAGCTATCTCCTTTTTCTTTACCCTTTAGGTTTAATTGGATTATTCTTCATTTTTTTTAGAACATTTTTCCTTTTAGAAGAAGAATTAACGAAAAAGACTTCATTATTTTCTTTCTTCATTGAAGACTCTACAGTCTTGAGAAGATTGATCAACTCAAGTATTGTGGTTTGAATCTTATTCATATAGTAGTTCATCACAAATTGTAAAAAACTAACTGGAAAATATTGAATAATTAACTTTATACTTAATTCGTGATCCATAGTAAACCCAAGTGATCCAAACTTCTCAGTTAACCCTAGCATCTTAAGTCCATGAGTGGCTACTGAAATGATCATGTAATATCTTGAGTACCAATTCCTCTATTTTGTGTACCTATTAGATTTTTTTGGTTAATTGGCAATAAAACACGAACTAATCCTAACAAGTATAGGATTAGTAATACTTTTGTAATTAAGATTGATTTATTAATTCTCTAATTAATAAATTCATATTTAGGAGATTAAGAGCAGCATTAAAAAATACATCATGACCACCCGAAAATCTAGAAAGTTATATAGTTTAACATGAACATTTCAATAGCAAAATGGTAGTGTAATAAATTTCTTTCATCATTATATAACTCATTCAGTCTGGAGCATAAAATTAGTGCCAACTCCCTCTAGAATATAATTAATTCTAACTCAAATACATAAGTACTTATTCCCGGAATATAGTAATCAACTTGTGTATCATTTAGAACTATTTCCAAAACATAGTTACCTTTGCTAAGGACTTCTTGAGTAATGATTCCCTATAAGTGGCCTTAAGATATACTCTCTGACTATTAAGAGTAATCAATCCTTTGTTGAGCCTCTCAACTACTTTCATAAACTTCATATTGTACCTAATATCCTCTCTATATAAGCAATCTCGAAAAGAATATAAGGATAGGAATCAAAATACAACACCTAGCATACAAAGTACTTTAGAGATCTCAAGTGTAATTGGCACTAAATAATCATCCAAGTGATTATCCCATAACTACATTGTTCAATGAACTCATTCATTGATGGGGCCTAAATTTGTATATATATTCTTAGTTATTTGAGGATATTTGATGATACTTTGGATGTAATAACTAGTTATATTCCATCCTAATTAATATTTGGCTTAGACAAATGTTTTTCTATGATTTGATGCAAAAATAGATGAATTTGGAGTTTAATTATGCAATTCCAGTGGAGACCGAGTGCTATCCAAGAAGACTGACCAAATGCCGGCGTACATTTGGAAAATAACATGAAATAGAGGAAATTTTGCTAGAAACAGAGTAATCAAGATGCGAGCGGCTTCTCATGAACTACGGCTTGATTTGTGTGCAAATTGTGAGAGAACTTGGAGGATGTACATGAGCTACGGGAAGCTTACAATCGGCTCTGGCAAGCTGGCTTAAAGAAACAAGAAGGAAAGGCAACTCAGGTGAGTCGACTTTAAGAAGAAAAAGGCGGCTCAGTGGTTTTAGCTTGGCTAAAAAAGGAAATAATTAGCTTGATGGCTCGACAAAGAAAAGGAATGGCTTGGGCAAGTTGGTGGCTTGAAGACTAGCTTCATTTGGCTCAGTCAATGAAATAAAGAAAAAGTAAAGATGGCTTGGGCTAAGGATCAGCTTGATTGAAGAAAAAAATGAAATGGCTTGGAGTCTTCAGTGGCTTCAAGTTTGATTAAGTAATTTAACCAACTGAAGGATTCCAGGCTCACAATCAATTCAAGTCAGTAGACCTCTGTATATTTCAAGAATCCTATTAGGAAATTACTTCTTTTGTATTGTAAAGATTTTAGGAAATTTGTATGCTTATAAATAGAGTCTATTCACGTAGGAAAAGCTGTGCACATATGGAGTGTTCGACAAATATTTAGAGTGCACCCTGTGTAATATATTCTTCGAAGAAATTAAATACTCAAAGAGCATTGATTTTAGAGGAGTTTTCCTGGGAAATTAAAGGGCTTGTCTTTGAGTACCTATCTCTTTCTTTTGTTTTCTTCTTCTTTAATCAATAATGAGATTAATGTTTTAATTGTAAATGAGTATTATTTTAGGATTCATGATACTGTAATTTATTTAATGTTTGGTCAATTGATTATTGTTCTTGATATTTGATTACTTAATTTTATTTGATAGATTGATGAAGTTGAATTTATGTCTAATGGACCTGGAAAATGAAGTTAGATTAAGTTCAATTTAGTCTGTGAAACCCCACCTAAAGCCAACCTTAGAGTAAGAGGGTCGGGAGGTATATCATATTATTTTGCAATATATATATATATATATATATATATATATTTGAATGATTTCATGTGCTTTAGAATTATGATTTATAGGTTAAAAGGCTTAGTTATGCTTATTGAGTAGGAATGATAAAATGGTAATTTTGCTTGAGGTCAAAATAGGAAGATGGCTTGAGGATTAAATAAGAAGAATATTTGGGTAAGAAAATAAGAACAAGACTTATTGTGGTTAAGTGGTTAGAGCTTTGTGAATTAATCTCTAAGGTCATGAGTTCAAATATCATCACTTAAGTTTTATTCATGATTATCTTAGTTAAGTTTGAAATTTTTGTTTTCTTACAGTCCTTAAAGATAGGAATGTTGTCCTAGGGGGGACATGAAGAGAATATCTTAATCCTATCATCATGTCCTAAAAAGAATTCTAGAAGAATTTTTATCTTTTTATTATCTCTAGCTTGTCCTAACATCTTCACAAATTAAATTCGTTCAAAATTCATCTTTTAATTCCAGAAAATTCTGTGAGGATTTCTTGGCTTTGAATTTCGAAAATTGATCTTAGAAGATGGAGGGTTGACCGAAAATAAGAGAGGAGTTAGGAAGGGTTCCCAAGGGAAATCAATCACCATGGTTGAACCTTCAAATTCATCTTCATAGTGTTCATGTTCTTGATGAAGGAAACCTAGAAATTTTCCAGATTTTTGAGCAGCTTAGCTACCAAAAAACTCAGCCAAGTTCCTTGCTCGTTTGCTGCCAAAAAAATGACCAATTCATATAGCTTGAAGACTAAAATTTCAGTGCAAATTTGGACTATATAAAATTGCTCAAAATAAAAAAAAAAATTCTTGGCAATTTCGTTGCACAGCAACTTGGAAATGAAGTTGTTTTCCTGTCTTCAATCCAGCAAAACTCCCCTACTTTTTCTCCAGAAAGAAGGATGGAAACCAGCCTTAAAAAACCCTCAAACACCTCTCAAAATTCCCTACAAACCGAGCTGAAGAATTGCAGAAATACTGCACAGAAATTCAGCAAGCCATTCGAAGCATTGAGCACCATGAAACCAGAAAATTCGTAGCTTCTCTCCTTAGGCCTAGACTGAAGAAACCACCCTCAAACCTCTATAAAATGAACCTTGTTCATCCATGAATTAAACACCATTAATCTCTCCACTTATCACGAACACTTGGACTCCATAACCACACATCAAATATCTCTTAAGATCACTCCATTCAAACTACATTTGAACTTCGAAAATTTCCAGAATTTTGCTCCATGAAAACACCCTTGTATTAAGCTACATAAGTAGAAATTCCTCTGCCATTAAGCTCTGAATTTCGGCCAGCCTTAAAGCCTTATCAGTCTTCATTCATTTCAGCAAAACGAACCAATCTAGCCAGCTCGATTAAAGCTCAAAGAAACCTCCATCAATTAAACACCATTAATATATCCTATACCTCAAACCACTCGTCAATTCCCTCCATTTGAATTTCAAACAAATCAGATTATTCCCTTCCTCTCTAAGCTAAAAACCAAAACTCCTAAACACCCTAAACCATTCGGCCAACACTCTCCCAGATTTCGTGCAAACCTTTTCTCAAACTCTCTCAATTTTCACCAACAACACACACTACATTTCTTCTAGCCAAAACCCACCCTAAACACCTTCAATCCCTCTCAAATACTCCAGATTACTCATACATACTCCTTAGTGTTAATTTCTAGCATGTATAACATAAAATCTCACAAACAAGAATTGCATTCGGATCAAAAACTAATTTTTTCTTGAAAGTCTCAAGAACATCATCAAGGTAACCAAGAACAACTCTTTTGTTCATCTTCTTCCATTCAACCTTCAATGCACCATACTAATGTTCTCTCTTTATCTCTCTCTCTCTCTCTCTCTCTCTCTCTCTCTCTCTCTCTCTCGGTCGAAATGGTTGATCAACAACCATGGCTGTTTTTTTTTTTTTTTTTTTGTTCTCTTGGACAATTCAAGACTCTCAATCGCATGGACCTTCTTAAGTCTTCATCAAAGTAATCATCAATCAAGTATTTCTCCTTAATCCTCATTTTTAATTTTTCATTCATGTCTCCTTGATGTTGATAGGAAGAATAGAATATGAATGGGAGATTGAGGGTATGCATGTGAATGAAGGGATTGTGATTAGGACATAAGAATGGTTGTACATGATTAAGCTATACGGATTTTCTTGAGAATCAATGTATGTTCATCATGTCTTAGGAGAATTATGGATGTTTGAAGCATGTTAGATGTTATGACACCTATGGTGAATAGGATTTTTATGTTCTTATTTCAATTGAAGCCATGATTAATGATTATGCCTAGTAGGGATTTGGCCATGTGATAGTATGCGTTGATTTAAGCTTATGTTCATGAATGGACTAGTTTATTGTTTGATGCTGGGAAATGTGTTCATGAATCTTGTTTAGCAATAGGAAAATCATGATTGTTTTCTTTTTAATCCTAGGTTATTTTTAGTAACAAATTTTATTACCTTAATTAATATTATTACCATATTTTTTCTCTAAAGATTTCAAAATTCCTAGGAAGTTTTGGAATTGGAATATTAAATGAAATATTGATATTTTATTAGTAAAATAAATAAT
This sequence comes from Voacanga thouarsii, assembly GCA_026120185.1. NCBI lineage: Eukaryota > Viridiplantae > Streptophyta > Magnoliopsida > Gentianales > Apocynaceae > Voacanga > Voacanga thouarsii. Next base: position 1,592,412 of record JANUWF010001059.1, on the reverse strand, counting down.
ATCTTTATTAAAAATTATATATATATATATATAGATGTATAATGATAAAAAAAAGATCTTTTATATAAATAATAATAGATAAAATATTAATGCCCTTGTGGACCATAGTTAAAACTTTTACCTATAATCATAAATATTATTTATATTAAAATTTATTTGTTATCTATTAATAAAAAATTTAATATAATTCATTTATTATTAATTTTATTTATAAATAATTTTTATTATTTATTAAATATTAATTAATTTATAATAATACTATTTAAAAATTACCATTTATTAATATTATTTAGGACTTAGTATTATTCAATATTCAAACACTAGTTTATTTATTAATAATAACACTCAAGATTTATTATTTGAACCTATAACTTATTAGTAATTATTCTACAACCCCTAGTTATTTTGACTTATCAAGCTAGACTTATTTTATAAAACTCTTTATCATCTAGCCTTAAAGCTTAGGACATTAAGGTCATGATTGTAATTAGTTGAACTAGGAATTGTTTATGTAAGCGAGTATAGCTCGAGTATAATCTTATGCCTTTTGTTTACCCTAGGCGGGGTTAGGTCAGCCATGGAGGATTTTTGAATTCAAGCAAGCAAAGGATCAGGTAAGCTCCTGCATGGAGTCATTTGAAGACTAAAATTACTGTGGTAAGCCAAATGCGTTACGGGAAGAAGGTGAAAGCTCTCACCCAAAGAAGAAGAAGATCAGGACTTTCTTAGGAACATCGATCTCTGGACCCTGTTATTATCATAGCTCCCTTAGAGGCCCGAGACCAAGAGGAAGAAACTCAGAGCCAACTCAGGACAGCAATATAGGAGATGTGACTAAAGACCCGGAGATAGTGGAAAGCCCTAAGCAGCCAGCCGAACTGGAAGGAGTCATAATCCCTCCAGATGAATCGGAAGACGAAGTGGTTGAGGTAGTTGCCATATCCTCAGATGAGTCAACAGCTGAAGATGATGAAGACAAAGTAGTCGAAGTAATTGCTGTGTCTTTGGACGAGTCAGCCATAGGAGAAGATGTGGATATGTTAGGCTCGGGATCTGATACTCCCGAGTACTATCATGTATCGACTGATTTAGACCACTTGCTTCCAACGATGATAATAGCGAGTAGAAGGACTATCTAGGAAGTTTTAGTATGAGTATTATCCGATGTACATATTAAGAACGTGTGTTAGTAGGAGATAATAAGCAAGTATATGTGTAAATGTACTAAAAACCCTGCAATTTTGGTGTAGTATATCAGGGTGTTATGTTTTTATATTATGATAATGTTCTATGCTAACATACTAATCTAACTCCATTAGTGATATTAATTTAACTAGGAAATATAACTGTCTTTATTATGCTGCCAAAGCGAGCTACTCGTCATCATCCGAAAGAATCATTTGCTAACAATGCAGCCAAAGGAGCATCTGCTGAATCCCTAGAAAACACTATAATGCAGACTTTCCAGAAAATGACAGAAGTGTTACAACATGTGACCGAGAGGACAGCTAGAGAAGGACGACGAACTGAAGTTGAGGTGGATCAAGCGTTAGAGCGGTTCCTAAAGTTCCAACCCCCTCCATTTTATGGCCAACCTGAACGAGAGCAAGAAGCAGAATCCTGGATAGAACAGATGGAGAACATATTGGCCGCTCTAAGTTACTCAGAGCAGCGAAAGGTGCAATTTGCTGCGTTCAAACTTCAGGGACCGGCGCGAGACTGGTGGACACGAAAGAAGGGGCAAAAGGAATGGACTTGGGAGGAATTTCGGGAGGAGTTCAAGAAAGAATTCATACCATGTTGGGTCGTAGAAAGGCGAGAAGACGAATTTCAAAATTTCAGACAAGAGGGAAAGACAGTAGGGATGTATGCTGCCGAATTCACGCGACTCTCGAAATATTGCCCCCTCCTAGTGCAGAATGAATCAGACAGGACTCACCGCTTTGTGAAAGGCTTGCGCCCTGAGCTCAAGAAGGTATTGCTTAGCATGGCCCCAAGTAATTATAGTGCTGCAGTAGAAATAGCATCAAGGGTTGAGGAGGCGGATCTGGAACAAGCTAAGCATGGAAGTAAAAGGAGATTTCAACCCCTGAACCGAAATAAGAGGCCGGTAGGGAATAAATGGCCAAATAAAGGGAAGTTTCCAAGAATATAGGGAGGTAATACGGGGAAGCTGCTCATTCGTTATTACAATTGTGGAGAAAAAGGACACAAAAGTTGGAACTGACCATGTCCAAAGAGAACGACGGGATGGATAAATCCAAGAGGAAATAATATGGGGGCAAGACTAGAATTTTCCAAAGGAAACCCAAGCCAGCCCTCTGCACCCAAAGCAGGAGCCAACAAGCCTGTCGTGAAAGCTCGAGTGGTAGCCCTAGATAAAGCAGGCACTAATGCATCGGCAGTGGTGGAAGGTAAGATTTTTATTTTTGGTCAAGAAGTGCAAATTCTAATAGATCTAGGCTCTACCCATTCTTTTATTTCATGCTCCTTTGCACAAAAGATAAAGATTAGAAGTAAGGAGGTTGACCCGAAAAAGATGTTACTCTAAATTAGACCTGAGACAAGGGTATTATCAGGTGAGGATTAAAGAAGAGGATATTCCTAAAACTGCCTTCAATTCGCGCTTTGGCCACTATGAGGCTGTAGTGATGCCTTTTGGAGTTACTAATGCCCCTGCCACTTTCATAGACCTTATGCATCGGATTTTTTAGCCCTAATTGGATAACGTTGTTGTCGTTTTTATTGATGATATTTTAGTATACTCTAAGAACCCTTAGGATCATCAAGAGCATTTGCGGAAAGTGCTTGAGAAATTAAGAGAAGCCAAGTTGTATGCTAAGTTTAACAAGTGTGACTTTTGGTTGGATAGAGTATCTTTTCTAGGGCATGTGATCTCTAAAGAAGGGATTTCTATGGACCCTGCAAAAGTGGAAGCTGTAATAAATTGGAAACGACCAGAAAACCCTACGGAGGTGAAAAGTTTCTTAGGCTTGGCAGGATATTATAGAAGGTTCATTGAAGGATTCTCGAAACTTGCTTCGCCATTAACCCGATTAACCTAAAAGAAGGTGCCCTACGAATGGTCAGAAGGTTGAGAGAAAAGTTTTCAAGAATTGAAGCGAAGGTTGAGCACCTCACCTGTTCTAGCCTTGCCTGCCATGGATAAGCCCTACGAGGTATATACTGATGCTTCTAAGGAAGGATTGGGTGGAGTATTAATGCAAGAAAGGAAAGTAATAGTGTAAATATCGAGGAAATTAAAACCCCATGAGAGAAATTACCCTACTCATGATTTGGAATTAGCAGCCATTGTGTTCGCCTAGAAAAAGTGGAAGCATTACCTTTATGGAGTTCTTAGAAGAATTTCGCCACCCAATCAAGTACCATCCGGGAAAGGCCAATGTAGTAGTAGACGCATTAAGTAGAAAAGGACATATATCTGCACTACGGATGGTGCAGACCCCGGAGTTGGAAGTAGTGGCACTTGAAGGACGAATCAAGATGAATAACATATCAATACAGCCTGTATGGTTGCAACAATTGAAAGGAGTTCAGGAGCAAGACCAGGAGTTGCAGCAGATCAAGGCGAATAGTAAGGAACAGAAGAAAACTGATTTCTACAAAGAAGACGCAGGGATCTTCCGATTTAGAGGGCGATATTGTATATCGAGACAGGTTGCTATGAAGCAGGAAATATTAACTGAAGCACATCGGAGTAAGTACACCATTCACCCTGGGGCAGTAAAGATGTACCGAGACTTGAGGCAGCATTTCTGGTGGATAGGTATGAAGAGCGATATTTCTCGGGTTGTTGCTCAATGTCTTACTTGTCAAAAGGTGAAGATAGATCACCAAAAGCCCGGGGGATTACTACAACCACTACCAGTACCTGAATGGAAATGGGACGAAGTTACCATGGACTTTGTTACCGGTTTACCAGTAACCATTGGACAACGAGATACAGTTTGGGTGATTGTAGATCGGTTAACAAAGACAGCTCACTTTATACCCATAAGTGAACGAGACTCTTTGGAGAAATTAAGTAAGATTTATATGGAGGAAGTAATTAGACTCCATGGAGTACCTTCCAGCATTGTATTTGACCAAGACCCCAGGTTCACTTCTCGATTTTGGAGGAAGATGCAACAACTGTATGGGACAACTCTGAAATTCAGCACCACTGCACACCCTTAGACTGACGACCAGACAGAGTGGGTTATCCAAATTTTGGAAGACATGTTAAGAGCATGTGCATTGGATTTTAGGACTAGATGGGTTGATAATTTGGCTTATGCGGAATTTGCCTACAACAATAGTTATCAATCCTCAATCGGAATGGCACCATTTGAAGCTTTGTATGGACGAAAGTGCCGATCTCCTCTGTATTGGGAAACCTTAGGACGGCAGCAGGAGCAATATAATATCCTAGATATGGAAAGGGCACGACAAAAGATGTTGCAAATTAAGGAGAAACTGGAGGTTGCCCAGAGTAGGCAGAAAAGTTATGCAGATCGCCATCGGAAATATGTGGAATTTAGTGTTGGTGATTTAGTATTCTAAAGGTTAACACCCCGTCGAGGTAAGGGAACTCAAAGGAAGAAGCTAGCTCCATGGTATATTGGACCCTTTCCCATCACCGAGAAAGTTGGAAAAGTGGCTTATAGATTAGGATTACTACCGGAACTTCAAGGCATCCATGACGTATTTCATGTATCGCAACTTAGACAATATATAGCTGATCCCAGTCATGTTTTAAATGATGATGCCATAGACTTATCACCAACTCTGAATTATGAGGAAAAGCCAGTTAAAACCTTAGAACGCACCAAAAAGAAGTTGCGACAGAAGCAAATTCCTCTTGTTAAAATGCTATGGAGCCATCATCCTGTGGAGGATGCTAAGTGAGAAATAGAAGCAGAAATGTATAAAATTTACCCAGAACTCTTTGAAGGTGAGTTATAATTTTGAGGGCGAAATTCCTTTTAGGAGGGGAGATTGTAATAACCCGTCGTTCAAAGTGAAAATATATATATAAAAAGGAATTAATGATATATTTTCCCTTCCTTATTATTAATAGTATTACTAAGGCTATAAAGTAATAATATTATTCCTAATGTTATAGAATGGCCATCCCTAGTGCCATTATTATTAATAATAGTATTAGTAGTATTATTACTAATATTGTTATTATTTTATTCTATTCTATTTTATTTTACTTTATTCTACTATCATTATTATCCATTACTATTATTTTTATATATCTATTATTTAATACAAATACTTCTTAGTAATATTAGACTATAGTATTATTAAATTCAATAATTATGTTGAATTATTATATTATTTTTACCATTAGTATATATATATATATATATATATATATATATATTTCAATTAATACTATAAATATCTTAGCTATATCTATTTTATGCAAAGATATTTTAAGGGGCCCACAAGAAGTAAATGAAGAGGGCCCACAAGCATGATATATTTAACCAAGATTAACCATTCTTGGACTTTTTAATTAAGTTTAATTAAGCTAAACTAGATTAGGCCAAGTTAATTATAATTATGCACGGCCATGTAAGGTTAGTGAATGCATTAGTCTTGAGACTTCTAGGGAGTTCTACAAGTTTCTACATGGTTCCACAATTCTCTTGGAAAGCCTAAGAGCTTCTTCTAGAATAACCAACTCACCTTAATTCCTTTTAGTAAGACCAAAGTAAGATCAAGAAGAACAAGCTATATAAATAGGAGCAAGGGGGAGAATTTTCGGTCAAGAGAGAAAGCTGGGAGAAGAGGAGAAAACCAGAAAAGTAAACAGAGGAAAGGAAGAACAAGAGAGAGACTAAGGGAGAGAGAGGGAGATTTCCGGCAGCAAGGGAGCAAGAAGAAGACAACCGGCAGCAAGGAGGAAGAAAAGGAAACCGGCAGCAAGGAGAAAGAAAGGAGAAGGAAGGAAGGAAAGGAGTATACAACTTTGCCCTCATCTTGGAAAGGTAAGAGATTATTTCTCAAAAGCTAAAAGAATGATGTTAGAAGTTGGAAACTAAATGCATATGAATTTGTTGATGTTGAGCAATGAAAATATTTTGATGTTGTGATGGATGTTGAATTGACCGATTGGTGTAGTGATGGGTTGAGTATGGTTTTCAGTTCATTTAAGGTGTATTGGAGTGATGGTATACTGAAAATTTGAAAAGAAAAAGGAAGGAAGTGATAAAGAAAACAAGAAAAGCCATTTGTTAATAACAACTCACTAGTTTGTGTTGTTTGTAAATATTAAAGGAAATCTGAGTAGATGTGATTGGAAATTGAGCATAAATGACTCTAAACATATCCTAGACTAGTTAGAAAGGATTTGGAACAAGTTATGTGTGGAGGTTGTGAGGGTTTTGAATGGCTAAGAGATCATGAACAACAAGAAGGGTGAAAACTGCCAAAATTTACTGGTTTGGTAAGCTGGGAATAATTTATTTGTTTGAACAAAAGAGAAGTGCTGGGCATGAAAACCTGTTAGAAAAATGATTTTTGGATGTTAAATAAGGTATTGGAGGGTTTAAAATGTGATAGGATATGTTGAAGAAACCATAGAAACAAATTAAAACAAGTTGAGCTTCTAAACAGTAATTCTGGACCTCCAGCTCGGAGCAGTAAGTTTAGCTGGAAAACTGAACTAAATGGAGAGATTTTTGAATACCCCATGACCTTAAATTGATATATAAATGTCCTAGGAGTATTTAGGAAGTGGTTTCACCTCATTTGGATCTGAATTGGGAGAGTTATGTACAAAATACTAGAAAGTGACGAAACTGGACTCCAAACTCGGAACAGTGGAATCAACTGAAAAACTGTACAAAATGGGATGGAGTTTGCATGATGCATGACCTGGAATTGATAGAGGGATATCTTAGGGATATTATGGAAGTAACCTCACCTTATTTGGACCTATATTGAATAAGTTATGTGAAAAATAGTGGAGGATGGTAAAGCTGTAAAACCAGAAAACCATCCAAAGCATTAATCCATTTATTTCTTTAAGAAAATTATAGAAACCTTATCCAAACCATTAAGCATTTGAAACCATTATGTAATAATACCGAGATATACTAATGGTGTAGGTGAATTAAGTCGAGGGAACTCCTTTTAGGACTATACACGAGTGCAACTTCGACTTAGTATACAAAGTGAGTCCCATTGATTTCTAAACCTTTTTAAAGGCTAGTGTGCTTTGATTTTCCATGAAATGCTATGTTTTATGCCATTTTGGAAATCCTCGAATATGTTTAAGGTTTACATGAGCAAGATTTACTTTTATGCTATTTCGGACTCGAATAAATTTCATATTCAGCTTGGAAACCTTACTGGATGTTTAAAACACAGATTTTGTGAATTTAGTCCTTTTGGATTAAATATTTGGGATTTTTGAAAAATGGTGAATGTCGGAATCGGGTAATTGGAGAATAATCCAAATATCCTTATTGGAATATTTTATGAAAACTATTGGAACTCGGGTATTTGGTAAATGATCGAATTATCCTTATTGGAACTCTTGTAAATATATTTCAAATCGGGTAAGGGTAAAATGACCCGGATACCCTCAAAAAGTCTTTTGGAACCTGGTATGGGTAAGATGACCCGAATGTCCTTGGAAAATAACTTTTGTGATTGAGTACGGGAAAAATAACCCGGTTACTCTTGGAAACACATTTTGACGTGTGAGTATTTTATCTGGTTTCAACATGATTTTGGAAAATATTGTTTTGGCCCCAAAAATGTTTTGATTGAAGATCCTACAGGATCAGATAACCCTCTGGCCTGATCAGTCAGATAGGGTTGGTATTGTTGCGTTGAGTACTCAGCAAGGACTTTGATCTTTGTACTAGCCTATGTTAGAGGTAGACGACCCCAAGTAATCTGGCTAGTTCTGGGGATTGTCTTGCTCCAAACAGGGCGACAGGACATTAAGATGAGTCGTCCTGGCTAGCTGTTTAGTGCCTGGCAATTGCTATGTTTGTGAATGCATTTGTGAACGCTTGTTGTTTTTGAGTCATTTGCTGGAATAAGGATGGGATGTTCGCGGCGTTTGACTCCTTGCCACCTCGATTGTGATTGACGTCAGGATTGGGACCCCTGGCTGATGGAGGTAAGTAAAAGATCCCTAAGTGCATGGTGAGGTACATTGTACGCTGTTCACCCTTTCGGCCTGACACGGGTGAGGTGTTGTAAGGCGCAGTCCCTGGCACTAGAAACCGTGCAGCCGAAGGCGAAGTTCCTTGAACTTTGCACGTGGGTCACATTTCTAAAAGGGGAAGAACCTGCATTTATTAAAATTAGGGGCCATATGTTTGGAAATCATTATTTTTCAAATGTACATGATAACTTGATCCTAAATTTACCAATTACTACTATTTCACTGTTGTGAAATTTATTTCAGTAAAAAAATTGAAAATCATCTCTCTTCTGAGCAAAACACTAGCACACACAGGACTCACTGAGTATACCACTCACACGTGTATTTGTCTTTTCTATTTTAGGGATTGGAGCTGAAGAATAATGACGGTATTCCAGGACTTCTTCTGTAGCACTGGATAGAAAATCTTTTGGAGTGATCATTGTACATAGACTATGAGATATTTTAGCTTATGTATTTTGGAAGCTATGACAATGTACCTATCGTGACTCATATGTTTATATAAATAAAGAGCATGTTTCATATATTTACTTAAGTTTCGACTTTATCACTTGTTTTAAGTTTAAATCGTTATAAAGACCCCTAGTCTGAGGAGTCGGACGGGGCGGCATCCTACCTGAGCCCGGCCCACTGCGTCAAGAAAAGAAATGTGGGGTGTTACAGAAAATTTGCTAATTGAATCAAGAAACAATGATTCCATAGATTGAGAAAGAAGTGGTTTCTATTTTTATTCCTTTATGATGCTAAGACAGTGATTGATTATGCTAAGTATTAGGTGATTCATATCTTGTTTTTGAGAATAACTATTTAATTACATGTTTCTCTCTCCAAGAGTTGTGTATATATTTTGTTTTTATTTTTCATTTTTATTTTTGATTCTGTTGTCAATCGAGTTGATAGGTTAAACAATAAATGAAAAGTATTTAGTGTGGAGTTGTTCCTTGCGGACTGATACTCGTTAATTCCCTATACTATGCTTGCGATAAGTATACTTGCTCATTTGTGTAAGTTGGGATTAATATTTTATTTAAAACTTGGTTAGGGATGGACTTAAAATTGTATTATTTTTATGTACCCAAATCTTTCACATCAAGTTTTTGGCACCGTTGCCGGGGAACAATATCATAAAAGCTTGGATTTCATTGATTTAGCCATGTAAATTTGTAAATAGGTAGATACATGTTAATAATTACTAACTTGTCTCAATTTTATGTTGTATTTATTATATATTATCCTATTTAATTTTACTAGCTCAATGTTAATGTGAAATATGTGTATTAATTGTATTCGACTGTTCAATGATTTGTACATCATAAATTTTGAGTCAATGCTAAGTCTTTTTATTTTCAGGTTTAGACTTTCACTTATATTATGCCAAACTGACTCGATATTTTAGACGAACTGAATTGATTTTATTTTTTTATAATTGTTTATATTAGTTTAATGTTTAATTTATACATTCTTATTTTACATGTATTGTGTCCGTGCATTAACTTAGGATTAGTTTTTATTTATGTATTTATTTTGTTTTTATATAAAAAATATATATATTTATTTGGACCAAAGCCATTCCCCAACTCATTTTTCTTTTCTTTTTCTTCGCTTTTTCTTTTTCTTTTCTTGTACTTTTTACTTTTTCTCATTTTCCTTATTCTTCCCAGATTCCTGTTTTGTCATTTTCTTCTTTTATTCCTTTTTCTTTTCCTCTTATTGTCATTTTCTTGTTTTGTTCCCGTGAAGCACCAACCTGGCGTTCCTCTCCATGTGTTTTGTTTTATTTGTTTCTTTCTTCTTTTGTCTTTTTTCCCCTTCTATTTTTGTTTCTTCTTGGATTTTCCTTTCCCTATTCCTCCATAATACTACTTTTATTTCTTTGTTCTTCCCCACTTCTTTTCTTCATCTTTCTTCTTTGGTGAATGCTCTAATTCCTCTACAAATTATCCCACAAGAATTCAAAATTTTAAAGCTCACAAGTTGGAAAACACATTAGTGCAAAATTCACTTCACATTATGGTAGATTTTATCCTCTTGAATTTCTTGGCATTTGTTATGTTTATTTATGAGGAAAAATTTACTTGCCTTGGAAATATATTTGTTGAGTTTAATGGGAGCTAAACTATGTGTGGGATGAGTTTTTAGTACTTGTAGTGCTTTTCATATTGTTTCCATACTTTGATGGAATTTATGCATTGGTGGACATTGTAGGTAATTTTTTAAGTATAATGGTAACACTCTTAGACGATTGTATGGTACACTTGTTGATGTTAGAGTCATGCCCTAAAGGCAATCACATGTATTTTATATATTGCACATTTATTTAATAATACAAGGCATTCTTTATCTTTCAATTTATTTTATTTATATTTTATGTGAATATAACTGTTAGATAAAGTCACAAATGCAACATTATGTTAAGAAAATCATGATAGAGATCATAATGTAAGGTTCCTACTACACTGAGTAGTGTTCATAATTAAATTATCCCTAGTTATAGTATTAATAAGATATGACATCAGTAATGCGTTAAGACTAGCACGTGTTATACTTCCTGATTTGATAAGGCAGTGGTTCTCATATCTGTGAGTATTGTGATACTCAAAGTTAACATATGGATGCTTGTTACTAGAACAAGTACATTGGATGACCTTGCTATGTGATAATCATATTAATAACTATTTAGTGCCAGTGATAGAATCTCATCATAGCAAATGTGTAAGTAACCTTAAATTTGAGATCTCCAATGTACTTTGTTTGCTAAGTATTGTACTTTAATTCCAACCTCAGGAGTCTTGACAAGACTGCTTAAAGGATGGATATTAGGTACAACGTGAAGTAAATAAAAGTAGTTGAGAGGATTAATAAAAGATTCACCACTCCTAATAGAAGAGGTGAATATTTCATGGCCATGTTAGGTATCTCTCGCATATCATATACAGCACAGCGAAAAAATGAAAACGAGATACCATCCTAGGATCCGCATATGTGTGGAAAACAAGACATATGAAGAGAACAAAGAAAACAAAGATAACAGCTTTTACCTTTCTTTATTTGTGTGGAAAACAAAACTTTCCTTCTTCAAATATGATGATTGTGGTGCGATCCAGCAATCCTCTTGAAGAATCGCCACGAGAATTGTATGTCCAACTGCTATAATCACAGTGTGTGATTATCTCTAACAGAAATCCATACGGAAGATCACACTCAAGCACCAAGATTTTCTATGCTAGCAGAAAACAACAATGGTGGCTGGGGTTTGTCTTCCTTGTTCTTCTTGTTCAACCAAAACCAGATAATCGAGAAGAAGAAGAAGAAGAAGAAGAAGAAGAAGAAGAAGAAGAAGAAGAAGAAGAAGACCCTTGGTGTTCTCTTGGAGAGACTCACATACCCACGAGAGAGAGAGAGAGAGAGAGAGAAGAGAAGATAACTGATGTCTCTTGTGTGCCCCTTGCTTTTATGTTTTTGAGTAGTTTCATGTGTCCTTTGAAGTCACCCAAAAAGCTCAACAAAAAACCACATCTAAGAATACCAAATAATTCTCCAATTGCAATTGGAACCCATCAAATTCTCAGACTTTTAAATTGGCCAATAAATTATAACTAATTATAATTTAGCCACAACAACTTCTCTTTCTCGCAATAAACCCCACTGTGTTATCAAATAACATCTTGAGTATATATTCCTTTTTTGTGTGTGACCTATTAGGTTTCCCGATCAATTGGTAGTGAAGATGAATTAATCTAAACATCTTTGAGATTAAAAATCCTTAATTAATTAGAATTAATCCTATTAATTCTAATCAGGATTGGTTTATTAATTTATCAATTAATAAACCCATATTCCCAGATCATAAGCGGTATCTAATAACACATCATGACCACCCAAGAGTCCAGGAAGTCAAGTGGATTGAACCCTTCAATAACAAACTACAGTGCAATTAACTCCTTTCACCATACAATATCTCATTTGGTCTAGAGTATAGAATTAGTGCCAATTCCCTCCCGAATACAATTATACTTGTACCAGGAACCCACTACTCTAGATGTACATTAATTGGAACTATTTCCAATACACATACGCCTTGGCTAAGGACTTCTTGAGTAGTAATTCCTACAAGTGGTCGTGAGATTTTTGCCCCTGCTATTAGGAGTAGTGAATCTTTTATTGATCCTCTCAACTACTTTCATTTACTTCACAATGAACCCAATATCCATCCTATAGGCGGCCCTCGATCGAGCTTCAGAGATTAGAATCAAAGCACAAGGTTCAGCAAACAAAGTACTTTAGAGATCTCAAGTCTAAGGATACTTGCACGTTTGCTATATTGAGATTATATCACTGGCATTAAATAGTTATCCATGTGACTATCTCATAGCTAGGTCATCCAATGAACTTGTTCCACTAATAAGCATCTACGTGTTAACTTTGAGTATCTCAATATTCACGGATTTGAGAACCACCGCCTGATCAAATTAGGAAGTCTTAACACATGCTAGTCTTAACGCATTAATGATGTCCTATCTTATTAATACTATGACTAGAGACTATTTAAGTACTAACACTATACAGTGTAGTAGGAATCTCATATCATGATCTCTATCATGAATTTCTTAATATAGTGTTGTACTAGGGACTTTATCTAGTAGTTTTATTACACAAAAGTAATCAAAAGAAATTGTAAGATAAATAATGTCTTTTATCAAATAAAATGTATCATATACAAGGTACAAGTGATTGCCTCTAGGGCATAACACTAATAGGCCACTTGTAGGAATGACTACTCAGGAAGTCCTTGGCCAAGGCAACTGTGTATTGAAAATAGTTTCAATTGATACACATGTTCAATAGTGGATTTCGGAAATAAGTACTAAAATATTCAAACTATAATTAATTAATATTCTGGAGGGAGTTGGCACTAATTTCATACTCCAAATCGAATGAGATATTGGATGGTGAAAGGAGTTTATTGCACTGCTGTTTACTATTGAAAGGTTCAAGTCAAGCCACTTAATTTTCTAGACTTTTAGGTGGTTATGATGTGTTGCTTGATACCGCTCATGATCTGCTGAATATAGATTTATTAATTAGAGAATTAATAAATCAATCTTAATTAGGATAAATAAGTTAATTCCAAATTATTAAGAATTATTAATCTTAAAGATGTTTAGATTAATTTATATTTTGCTACCAATAGATAGGGAAATGTAATAGGTCACACATACTAGAGGATTAAGTACTCAAGATGTTATTTGATAACATTGCGGATTAATTGTGAAAAGGAAAAGTTATTGTGGTTGAATTATAATTAGTTATAATTCGTGGGCCATATTCTAATTAACAAGATTACATTTGTAATTGGTAATTAATGAATCCTTATTCTTTATGGATTCTGGTTACCAAACACGGATGATATATCCGATTTGCATGCCGTGTTTTTTATTATTGAATCAACAAAGAGAAAATTTATTTTTCTCTAGCAGTCAATTTTCCTCTTCCTCTTCTTCTTCTTCTTCTTCTTCTTCTTCTTCTTCTTCTTCTTCTTCTTCTTCTTCTTCTTCTCACATGAAACCCTAGTTGCCAGAGATTACATTCTGCTAGCACAGAATTCCGATAATTTGAGTGCTATCTTCGTGTGGACTAGATTAGTGACAATCTGACACTGACATTGTAGAGGGTTGATAGATGAACTATTATTCTCTGGTTGCTAATTAACAAAGTGTAATCGAACTTGTTGGACCGCCCTTTTAGCGAAGGCAATTTTTGGTTCACATAGACAGCATCGTAGGTAATTTTTTACCTTGTCTTGATTAGTTTTAATGCATACAAGTGATCCTCTCCATTTGGAATTCCTATTTTTCTTCTGCTGCATTGCATAGGAAGTTCCTAAAGTGGTATAAGAGCCCCTTGTATGTGTTTTAATGGGTCTGAGTTGTTGTGACATCATTTCATGTATACGACTGTGTTTTAGGTTATATTAAATAAATTGTATTTGTGCTTGGTCCTATATAAATCTTTTCATATTTTGTCTTTGTTTCTATCTGAAAAACGTTTTTAGCATTGTTTCTAGTCCCTAAAAAACTATTTCTAGTCCTGTTTCTTTATTCTTGAAATTGTTTCAAGAATATTTGGGTCTATGTTACATTCTAAAATCATTCTTATGAATGCACCGGGTTTTTGTGAAGTAGTCGCCGTGAAAAAAAAATATATATACGTTTTAAAAATGGTTTTGAAATAAGCTTATGTTGTTTATGGATTGCTGGGTTGTATAAATATATGCAATGATTACAGTGTTTATCCTAGAAAATCTATTTTCCAAAAGTTTCTGCAAACAAGAAAATCATTTCTGTTAATTAGATTATATAAATAATTGTTCTTCGCTTTGGTTGTTTCTATTTTCCAGTGAATAGAGAGTGAAGATATTTTTTTCTTAGCATTGAACAGAAGAGTAGTCTTCTTAAATTTTCGAAGAAGAAGACAGGAAAATTTGCTCAAAAATGAAAAAAATATATATATTTTTAGCCCAAGCAGCCGGCGGCTCATTGGAAGCCAAGCTGTGGCTTGAGGCACAAAACAACCCAAGCCGCGGCTAGCTCCTCTTGAGCCGTGGCTGGCTTGGGTTGGGAGCTTGCAAATCGTGGTGGCCATAACTAATGCTAGCCACGGATGCAACTTTTAAAAAAAAAAATATTTTTTCTATTTTCGGTTCTTCACTAATTGCCCACATTTTTTTTTTTCATTTAGTGCCCAAGCTTCCCCAAAAATTTTGTTCTGGGACTAACAGAGTTATTTTCCAAATTTTGATTTTAGAAAATAATATATTTTCAAAAATATTAATTTTAGATTATATATTATTTTAATTCCTAAAATATGATTTTAGCAATTAATATATTTTCTAAAATATTAATTTTAGACTATATATTATTTTAATTCATAAAATATAATTTTAGCAATTAATAATTTTTTAAAATATTAATTTTAGAATTTATTCTATTTTCCCAAAATAGTGATTTTGGAATTATTTGCTATGTTTAATTTTATTTTGAGCGTAGTATTAGTATGGTGGTTTGGTTATAGGCTATGTGTTGGGGATATGCCCTAGAGTCAATTTGTACTTATACAATTGTCATTCTGTTTTATATAATAATATGAGGCTTTCCTTTCCATGAATAGTGAGTTTTGTTTTGTTGGTCATCAAGTACGTGACTTGATAGTAAAACCCTACAATGAATACAATGACTATTCTAAAACTGTCCCTGATCGATTATTATTGGAATAATAATAAATTAAGATTAGTATGTTTGTGACTTGATAGCTATGTTTTACTGGCCATGGATATTTGTGATATCGAGTCAAGACATAAATAAATGTTAGAGAACATTGTATTGGACATGACCTACTGTGAGAGTACTTCATGGAATATGTCATAAGTACTTTCTAGCCATAATAATATTGAAAGTCCTTCGACCTAAATTCATCATAGTTTCTTACTTGATAAATTCTATATTTTGACATTGTCTAAAGTTGTCTTTAACCAGATAATAAATTAGACTACTGTTGGATATAGAATAAATCAAGGAGAGGAATATGATTGATTGTGAAGGAATTTGTCCCTCTCAGTTATGGGAGAGATATCCATAGGCCCCTTGATAAGTTAGACTGTTAAAATGCATGGCCGTGCTCAAATATATCAATCTAAGATATTGATGTCATTTGTTTGAACAATCTACTATGAAATCAAGAAATAATTGATTAAGCTTAATAAGGATGACATGCTCCGTGCCTTATGCTTAATCTGGATATCGTGTGACAAAAGGACTAAATATAAAATTATGGTTTGGTTCAAAGAGATCACCGATCTTCATTTAACCTGGATAGTTATAATGTTTTGCTAGAAACCGCTTATAACTTGTGGGCCATTTAAATATGATTTAGGCACGCTGCCAGTGTTAAATGAACCTATAGGGTCACACAATAAGCGAACTTGTTAGGTTATTTTTCTGGTGACCAAGTTCGATGAATCTGGATGATATCCAGATTATAAGAATCTGACTCGGTAAAATAATTAGTTAAATTACCGAGATAATGGCAGAATCTTATCATATCAGTTTTAATTTAATTTGAATTTAAATTAGAATATGATAAGATATTATTAGGGTTGGACTCTAAGAGGTTCGAGGGTTTTTTTTAAGAAAACCCTAGCCGTCTTTCAATAGTCCAATTTTTCGGTTGAGAACATTCGTGCCATTCTCTACCAGAGAAAAAAAAAACCTCTCAAACCCTAGGCGCTAGCACTCCCCGGGTATCGAGTGAGTTCGCGGTGTGTATCCGATAGAGGACGTTCGCATACTGCAGCGTCTGGTGATTGTTCGGGTTGAACGTACAACAGCGCAACCAGAATCGAAGGATTTCGATTACAGCAACCAGAGGTAATTCTTAAAGCTTAGATCTTCTTAATCGTTTACTTGGCTCCTCGGGAGGGATAGGTAGATGTTTTTCGCGTTTAGGAGTCCACGAATCCCAACACTATGGACCTAATTAAATTGTTCAGGCATTTTATCGCTTTAGTTTTGAATTAAATAGGGCCTGTGTGTTCTGCCTTCACTATTTTTCTTGTGTAATTTCTCATCTCATCTAACTCTCCTCGAATGTAACTCAAAGCTTCTTTATTAGAATTTATGTAATTAGATTACGTAGGTTAGATAGAATAGAATTTATTACAAGTCAAGGAGAAGTTGATCAAGGCCAAAAGGAGGATGGTAAGATTGTCTTCCTATATCATGCATGAACACTTAGGATTGACCAAATTAATTTCCTTTGTGGCTCAAGAAAATTAATATAGAAATGTCCGTAACCAAACCACATTATTGTTGTGCAATGTATGAATATGTTGATATTATGCATGTAATGTATGAGACATAAATATCACAAATCCCTCAATAAATATTAAACCTAATGCATTCCATTAACATAGTAAGAACAAGAGTTCTTTTTTGAAACTAGGTCACTGCATAACACCCCACTACTACGTACCCTAAAAGGGCGGGGATGTCACCTCGTCCCGTAGGACAAGGGGTCTTTAAAACGATGTATAAATGTAAAGGCAACCGCAAAAAAATCAACTTAGATAAATAGAGAAGAACTCCTATTATATCAGGCTCAAATTAGAGCAAATACGGAATGAACAAATATCATTCAAAAGCTTACACAACAAATGTCTCCTAAAACAAAAATGAGAAAAATAACAAAAGCTTCAACTATCAACGCTCCGCTGGCTCATCACAATCTATCTCCTAAAAACATGATATAAAATAGTGTGAAAATAAATCTCAATAAGTCCTTTGTGTGCACATGGTGTTTTAAACAGTACGTGTATGCATAGTGTAAAACATTTGTAGAAACATTTGGCAAGTCATAAATAATCTCTTTTCGCAAGGAGTGGGTTTTTCTCATAATTACGCTTTACACAAAACAAATCATCCACTCGAATAAACAGTCATGTCACCACACGTTGGGCTCCATGAGGACAAGGAACCACACTTTGTGCACCTTGCCGGGACCAGATTACCACACGTTAGGCGTTCTGATCAAGGTGAGTGTACAGCTCACCGGGTGAGATACTCCTCCTTCTCTACACCCAATAAAACCATCTGGGTGTCCATGCCTGGAAAATAAATAGTACCTTACCAGGTACACATGCTAGCTCGGACGGCCTGACCAACTAAAACTATCGCCTTTTCAAGCAAAGCTCATCTTCTGGAGATGGCCTCCTCCCAGAAGACTTACTCTAACCCTCCAAGACTAGTATTGTTAGCCTACACCTGTTGAGTACTCAACGAACATATCCGTCAATTCCTGATTCCAAATATTTCCATACCTTGGCTTTGTAAAACGTGATTTTCCTAAAAGGGTTTTCTAAAAGTTTAAAGAAAAGAATAGTTTTCATGATAAAATCATTATTTTGACAAAATCGTTTAAAGAATAAATATCCACGTTTACAACCCAAGCAACCATAGTTTAACAATAGCTTTACAAATCTTCACAACATAGACTTGCCATCACCACATTTAACAAAATAGTTTATGCAGGGACTTACTTGATATACCTCAGACAAATGAGATAAAATCACAGCTCGCTTTCCTCAATTATCCTGATCAGGGTCTCAATTGATTCAAACACACTCTAACCTTATTTCTTCCCATAACAAATTGCAATCCACTATCTAATTCCAAATAAATTATCTAATCCCCAAAGACAGGAATATTATATCAAAAAGGTCTTAACTTGACCGTCACAACTCATATTCATCATTACCACAATAAAACATAGCATAGCTATCCATCGAATAGGCTCAGTTAATTCCTCGACTCAATCACCCCATTCATCATGCTATTGGACCTCATCAACCACATTAAACTTTAGTTTCAACATCAAGGGTAAGTATCCTCTTACCTTGCAACAACTGAGTTAGCAAGATCTCGATGCTCCTATGGTAACTATCCCGAGTTCGCATGATTGGAAGAGAAAAGCTACCTTCTTTCCTTCCTTATGACCGAAAATAAGTAAAACGGATGAAATCATAATTTAAGTCGCGTAATTCAAGGGAAGAAAATGAGAAGAATTGATAGAAGAAAGGAATTAAGAGGTTAAGATGGTTTTTGCTTACCTTAGAGGGTGATCGGTTTCTTGCTAGGAGTTGTACTTGTGATTTTCGAAAATTGTAGAGAGGTTCTTGCTAAAATTTTTCCTGTAGAATGGAGAGGGTAGTCAGCTACTGAGTTTTAGGGTTAGAGAAGATTGGTTTAGGGTTAGATGGTAGTGTTTAGAAAGACTCCTAATGGCTTTAGATTTCTTGGACAGCAAGGGCGAAAATTGCAGCTTGCTATGACACCTTATTGCTGCCGAATTTGGGAGGGTTTATGAGAAGAAAATATTCTGCAATTTGCTCCCTTATGCTGGCCAAAATATAGCTCAAGTAAAGGGCTGTATGTGTTCAGAATTTTTGTCCAAAACAAGGAAGAGTTTGAGTAGGTTTTGAGAAATAAAATTCTGTGTGCATGCAGTGATTTGCTGTGCGAAAATTTGCTGAACAAAGGGGAAGAGATTCTAGACGTTTGTTGCTGTTGTTCTATCGCGATTTACAGAGAAAAGGGTGAGGGTTTTTTGTGCTGAAAATTGGCTTAATTTGCTGAGGATTTTGGTAGGTTTTGGTGTGCAGAAATTTCGTTTGAGTAGGAGTACATTCTGGCCGAAATTTCTGATAGGAAGTTGCCGAAAATTCTGGGCAGAAGATGATCGAAATTCTGGAGTTTTTTGGTGAATAAAATCTAATTTTGTGCAGCAAAAATAATCTGAATTGATGGAAGATGTTTTAGGTGATTTGAGCTAAGGTTTGAAGAGTTGGATTACACTGAAAAGTGCTGGATTTTCGGACAGCTTGTGCTTGCACATGGCTGCCGAAATTCTGCTAGGAAAAGGAAGCAAAACCTAGTTGAAGTAGGATTAAGATAAATTTTGATTTTCTAAAGGATTTTGGATAAGATTTCCTAGTGTCGGAAGAGTTTGAATTGAGCTAAAATTCCCTCAAAAAGTGGCGGCACTAGCTAGAAAATTTTCTAGATCTTTAGCTAAGGTTCTAAGTTCAATATCAACAAGGTTTCCAACTAGGAGAACAACTCTTTAATTCCAACTATCCATTACCAAATCTAATAAGTTGAAATCAAGCTGGAATTTTAATTTTTTAGCTAGGGTTTTTCGAAAATCTAATAGAACAAAGGCTTGAAAATAAAGGTGGTCTTTGTTCACATAAAAAATCCTTGAATTTAGAAAATAACTATAGAGACTTATTTCCTTAGAATAATGGCGCTGAAATTTCTCTAGAATGGCTAGGTCTTTTTCGGCCAAGACATGCAAAAGTCTAGGGAAAGAATTTTCGAAAAGAAACTAAGATTCAAAAAAGGTAAGATTCGAACTCGGGTCACCAAGGGAAATCACCAACCTCCCCGCTATTCCAAACCAACTCCAATGCTAATATTTCTCTAAGAAATTCTTTCCACCCTAATTCTCATCCTTCCATCTTCTCGACTAAACTTCACTTAACCAACTCTTAAACAACACAATTATTTCTCACCAAATAAATCAAATGCAAAAGCAACTTTGAAAATCACATGCACCCATGCAAGAATAATTTCTAAGATAACACATGAAATGCAAAATGCTATGCAATACAAGACTTTTTCCCCATAGTCAAAGGTGGTTTTGGGCGGGGTATTACATCCCCTCCCCCTTAATAGAATTTTGTCCCGAAATTCAGATTCTATACCCTTAGAGCATATCCGGATACTTCCGTCTTAACCATTCCTCCATTTCCTATGTTATATCTTGTGCTCCATGATGATCCCAAAGTATTTTCACCATAGGTATCTGCTTGTTTCGGTGGGTCTTGATACTCCGCTTCAAGATCTTAACTGGTCTCTCCATATAACTCAGATTCGGCTGCAATTCCAATGGTTCCTCATTGAGTACATGACTTGAATCGGGGTTTTACTTCTTCAACTGAGATACATGGAATACATCATGCATCCCAGTTAGACCATCAGGTAGGTCCAATCTGTAGGCAACCGGCCCAACTTTTTCCAATATCGGGAATGGTCCTAAATACCTAGGACTCAACTTCCCACCTCTCGGATGCCTCAGGATTCCCCTACTAGGAGTCAACTTCAAGAATGAACAATCACCTACTTGGAACTCCAGTTCCCTTCTTTTAGAATCTGTGTAGCTTTTCTGTCGGCTTTGTGCTGCCCTTAGCCTTTCTCGGATAACCTTAACCTTGTCCGTTATTTCCTGAATGCATACCTCGCCAGTCCTTTTAACGTTCCCCTCTTCTGTCCATCCCCAGTATATCGGTACTTGACATTTTCGCCCATATAGCGTTTCGTACGGCGCCATCCCAATCGATACTCGATAGCTGTTGTTGTACGCCAACTCTGCATGCTGTAAAGACTCGATCCACTTATTATCTCCAAAGTCCCAGATACATGCTCGGAGCATTTCCTCTAGTATCTGAATGACTCTCTCGGATTGACCATCGGTCTGCGGATGAGCAGAAGTGCTGGATTTCAGTGTATTACCCAAAGACTCCTGGAACTTACCCCAAAATCTAAAAGTGAATCTAGGTTCCCTATTCGACACAATACTTGACGGTACCCCATGAAAACTTACAATTTCTCGGGTATACGTCTGAGACAACTTTTCCATCGAGTCCCGCACGTTCACTGGTATAAAATGCGCTGTCTTGGTCAGTCGGTCCTCTACCACCCAGATTGCATCTTTGTGTGACTTGGTCATCGGAAGACCAGTCACAAAATCTATAGTCACCTCTTCCCATTTTCACTCGGGAATCGGTAACGGTTGCAGTAACCCTGCAGACTTCTTATGCTCCACTTTAACCTTCTAGCATGTCAGGCAGGTTGACACATGCTGAACTACATCTCTTTTTATTCCAGCCCACCAATATTTCTTCTTCAAGTCTTGGTATATCTTTACCTCCCCAGGGTGTATAGTATACTTGCTCTTGTGAGCTTCGTCCAGTATCCTCTTCCTCAAATCTTAGATGTCCGGTACGCATATTTGATCCCGAAAATATAATACCCCCTTCTCGTCGGTCCGAAAATCACTTCCTCCTCTTGCGATTTCTTTCTTCTTGAAGGTCTGAAATTCCTACACTGTCATGTTGGCCTGATACAATTTCCTGATCCACATCGGATTTCAGGGTCAAGTTACTCACGCAGATCTTCCTCTCTTGAACTTCCGCCTCTTGCTCCAGGATGTCCTGGACTGCTGTCACCTCCTGCATTTTCAAGTGTGCCATCTTCACCTTCCGACTCAAGGCGTCAGCTAGCACATTTGCTTTGCCCAGGTGATAATTGATAGGACATCTATATTCCTCCAGAAACTCCATCCATCTACACTGCCGGAGATTCATGTCCTTCTGCGTGAAGATGTACTTCAAACTCTTATGGTCAGTGAAGACTTCGTATTGAGCACTGTACAAATAGTATCACCACTTCTTCAAGGCGAACACTATGGCTGCCAGCTCTAAGTCAGGTGTTGGATAATTAGCTTCATGCGACTTTAGCTTCCTAGATGCATAAGCTATAACTTTCCCTTCCTGCATCAGCACAGCTCCTAGACCTTCCTTGGACGCATTTGTATAGAGTGCATAGGGCTTGTCGGCCTCGGGTAAGCTCAGCACAGGTGCTGTAATCAACCTCCTCTTAAGCTCTTGGAAGCTCTTCTCGCACTTCTCACTCCAAGCAAAAGCGACATCCTTCTTTAACAGTCATGTCATCGGTGAAGCCAGAGTAGAAAATTTTTTAATGAAACGCCGATAGTACCCAGCCAACCCAAGGAAACTTCGTATCTCGATAATGTTCTCCAATTGTTTCCAATTAGCTACGGCTTCCACCTTGATCCCATCCTTGCATATCACATGGCCGAGGAAGGATACCAAGCTTAACCAAAACTTACATTTACTGAACTTGGCGAAAAGCTTGAATTCCCTCAGCTTCTCCAGGACCAACCTTAAGTGCTCCGCGTGAAGCTCCGGGTTCTTAGAGTAGATTAAGATATCATCGATGAAGATAACCACGAACTTGTCCAAGTATGGTTGGAAAACGCAATGCATCAAATCCAAGAAAATTGCCGGTGCATTGGTTACACCGAACGGTATTACCATAAATTCGTAGTGGCCATACCGTGTGTTGAAAGTAGTCTTAGGAATGTCTTCTTCCTTAATCCACACCTGGTAGTATCCTTGCCGCAGGTCCAACTTCGAAAAGCAAGCGGCGCCTTGAAGTTGATCGAACAACTCGCCAATCAAGGGTAGAGGGTATTTATTCTTGATCGTTAAGTTGTTCAATCCCTGATAGTCAATGCATAGCCTCAAGGTACCATCTTTCTTCTTAACAAACAATACCGGGATTCCCCATGGCGAGTGCTAGGTCGGATGTAGTCTTGCCTCACCAATTGCTCCTTTAACTCCTTCAGCTCCGTCGGTGCCATCTGGTAGGGGGTTCTTGACACCGGTTCTGCACAGGGAATCAGGTCCACGGTAAACTCGACTTCCCGTTCAGGGGGTAGGGAAGTGAGCTCAGTAGGGAAAACGTCTGGGAAATCTTTTACAACTTCCGTACTCTCTAAGGTACACTGATACTTAGGTTTGTTCAGGAGATACACCAAATATCTCGTACATCCTTTCTTGAGCAACTTTTAGGCCTTAGCACCAACAATCAGAAATTTCAGTTCCTTCGTTCGTCTGCCGTTGAATTCAATTACATCCTGACCAGGTCTCACAAATTGCAGTCCACACGAGCTCCGTGCTTTGACCACCAGTCCATGCCCAAGATCAAGTCATAATCGTTTATGGGCAGAATTATGAGATCGGCCTCCAAAATTTTCTTTCCTACCTCAACTCCACAACTCCCCATTTTCTTACCCGCTTCTACCACCTTTCCCAAGGATGAACTTACTACTTGGGTATAGGGTAATTCATTTCCTTCCCAACTTAAATGTGATGCACAAACTTTGCTTACAAAAGAGTGTGTGGATCCTGGATCTATCAAAACATTAACAAGGCGACCTTGGATAGAAAGGTTACCTTCGATCACGGCAGTGTCCGCTCCAATTTCCTCTCTGTTCAGGGTAAAGACCTTAGGCTTCATCTGGGGCTTCTGGCCTTCCATTCCAACTGATCTAGCAGCAGTACCTCGGTTGACTCCCATTGGCTGGGCTGGGGCTGTCTGCCCAATCCTTAAGGGTTTAGGGCAGGCGTTCCTCAAATGACCTGGGTCCCACAATTGAAGCACCTCCTCACACTCCTGTTGCCCCAGTAATTCCTCTCGGTGTGGCCCCGCTTTTCACACAGTCAGCAATTCAGGCTGCCTTGCATCGGTCCGGCCATAGGCACTTGAGGCTGATTACTCCGATTTCCCCACGACATAGAGCCCATAGGTCGCTTGTTGCTTGAAGGCCTCATGGGTGGACGATTCGGTTGGAAAGGTTGGTTCACCGGTCGATGCCGATATTCATTCTCCGTACGGGAAGCTACGTCCACGGTGGCGGTGTACGACGTAGGCAGTGATGGAGCCAATGCCTTCCTCAAATCTGGCCTCAGCCCCTTTACGAATTGCCGGGTGCACTTCTGCTCTGTGTCTACCAAGCACTTGCAGTACTTGGACAATTGCATGAACCGGGCTGCATACTGTGCGACGGACATGCCCCCCTACTTGAGGGTCTAGAACTCATCCTCCCTCTTCTCAGCTACCCATCGAGGAATGTACTCGGCCCGGAAAGCTTCTGTAAAGTCGTCCTATGTCCATTCCTGCTCCTCTCTGTCCCAATCACTTCGTACTCGTTGCCACCATACCCGAGACGGTCCCCTCAACCGGAAAGCAGCAAACTTCACCATCCTCTCTTCTGAGTACTGCAAGGTAGCAAAAATATCCTCCATCTGTTCAATTCACTGCTCGTCGTTCTCATCCTGCTCCACCTCCCCCTAGAATGTGGGAGGTTAGAACTTTAGGAAACGCTCCAAGGCCTCATCTTCTCCCCGCGGTAGTTTCCTAGCCACCCCGTCTACTTCTTTCATCAGGTTCTACAGGATCGAGGCCATCTTGTCAAAATCCTGACCCATGGTCACATCTCATGACCTCTCCAAAGCTAACTCCTGCTCTCGTGGAAAATGCTCTTCCACATCAGGGGTGGAACGATGCATCTGCTTAAATTCCGAGGTGGAGGATGCACTTTCTTGCACAGTTCTGCTATGTACGACTGTTCTGCGTCTTGGTGCCATCTTTGATTACATTCACTCAAAGTCAGATAGTTACCAATGGGAAAAGAGTATGCTCAGGTGCATGATCAGTTAATAACTATGCTATCCAGTTATTTCAAAAGAGAATGTGATGATATTATGCATGGTAAAATCAAGTAATAAAACTCATGCTTTTTATATAAACCATTCTTTCGTAGAAAAGAAGGGGTTATCACATGCGATGCCCTTTTATTTAATAAAATAATAAAGCCCTATAAGCAACATGCTTCTTTAAAAAGAATAAACAAATAAAGGAATACAAATCCTGAAGGAAGAAAAGTAAATACTGTGGGTCTTCTATACTTGACTCTCTCTTGTTTCAATAGTGGCATCGGAGTCGTCAGAGGCTGGTTCCACAAGCCACCCCACGGAGTTATCGGGTCTCCCTATGTAGTCCCTTGCAAAAGCAACACTCTCACTTGACTGCCCTGACTCACCCTCGCGGCCCCTCTTACCTCTCATGGCCGTCTCATAAAGCTCATCCAATGCTAATCTAACCGCACCCTTAGGCGCAGGCCTCTCACTTCCCGTGTCGGATAGATCAAGCAACCCCTCTCTCCTCAACTTAGCATCTATTCCCAATCTATATCGGGGTCCACACCCCTTAAGATCCTCTTCTAGCTTCCTCTTTCCCTTATCCAT
The DNA here is from genome assembly GCA_026120185.1 of Voacanga thouarsii. Taxonomy (NCBI): domain Eukaryota; kingdom Viridiplantae; phylum Streptophyta; class Magnoliopsida; order Gentianales; family Apocynaceae; genus Voacanga; species Voacanga thouarsii. Next base: position 1,566,709 of record JANUWF010001059.1, on the reverse strand, counting down.
CACTCCTAGTGCTGACTGCCCAAGTTTCCCCCCTCCCGGGGCATCTCCATCCCTCAGCATATGTCCTTAACCACTGGGCTCCCTAAGGTCGTAGCAAGCAGGAGTCCTATCAACTTCTCCTATCTGCGGGGTCTGGGGAACCTCCATTACCTCCTCATCCTCTTCTTCAATCCCCGCCATCTCTCTCTCGTTCTCATCGTCTCTCTTATTTCCGAGCTCATCTACCTCCCCCTCACTCAACTCAGCTATCTCCTCATCTTCCTCTCCCTCACTGGCAACCTCGACTACCTCCCACTCATCATCTCCCTCGTACTCTCCTAGTCTCCCTTCAACCTCTATCTCTGCCTCAGCTACTGGGTCATCTAGCACTGGCGGCTCATGCATTCTCTCCGAATCAGACGAGGGTGGCTCAGCTACGGTTAGTGGGGCAGGTGGATTCCCGCAGCCAGCGGGCCAGTCTCTGATAGCCGATACCACTCTTCTGACCATCATAAAAGAAGAAGGCAAAAATTAGCACCAAATCAAAATACTTAAGGAAATAGAACCCAGCAAGTCAAGTAATTGCCTAAACCAAGGCTCTGATAACACTTGTAACATCCAACTACTACGTACCCAAAAATGGCGGGGATGTCGTCCCGTCTCGTAGGACAAAGGGTCTTTAAAAAGAGGTATAAATGTAAAGGTAACCCCAAAAGAATCAACTTAGATAAATAGAGAAGAACTCCTATTACATCAGGCTCAAATTAGAGCAAATACGGAATGAACAAATATCGTTCAAAAGCTTACACAACAAATGTCTCCTAAAACAAAAATGGGAAAAATAACAAAAGCTTCAACTATCAATGCCCCGCTCGCTCAGCACAATCTATCTCCTGAAAACATGATATAAAATAGTATGAGAAAAAATCTCAGTAAGTCCTGTGTGTGCACATGGTGTTTTAAACAGTACGTGTATGCATAGTGTAAAACATTTGTAGAAACATTTGGCAAGTCATAAATAATCTCTTTTCGCAAGGAGTGGGTTTTTCTCATAATCACGCGTTATACAAAACAAATCATCCACTCGAATAAACAGTCATGTCACCACACGTTGGGCTCCATGAGGGCAAGGCACCACACTTTATGCACCTTGCCGGGACCAGATTACCACACGTTGGGCGTTCTGATCAAGGTGAGTGTACAGCTCACCGGGTGAGATACTCCTCATTCTCTACACCCAACAAAACCATCCGAGTGTCCATGCCAAGAAAATAATTAGTACCTTACCAGGTACACAAGCTAGCTCGGACGGCCTGACCAACCAGCACTGTCGCCTTTTCAAGTAGAGCTCATCTTCTGGAGGTGGCCTCCTGCCAGAAGACTTACTCTAACCCTCTAAGACTAGTATTGTTAGCCTATCCCTGTTGAGTACTCAACGAACATATCCGTCAATTCCTGATTCCAAATATTTCCATACATTGGCTTTGTAAAACGTAGTTTTCATAAAAGGATTTTCTAAAAGTTTAAAGAAAAGAATAGTTTTCTTGATAAAATCGTTATTTTGACAAAACCGTTTAAAGAATAAATATCCACGTTTACAACCCAAGCAACCATAGTTTTAACAATAGCTTTACAAAGCTTCACAACATAGACTTGTCATCACCACATTTAACAAAAGAGTTTATGCAAAAACTTACTTGATATGCCTCAGACAAATGAGATAAAATCACAGCTCACTTTCCTCAATTATCCTCCTGATCTAAAACCATATAATATCATTATCAAGATCTCAATTGATTCAAACACGCTCTAAACTTATTTATTCCCATAAAAAATGGCAATCCACTATCTAATTCCAAATAAATTACCCAATCCCCAAAGACAGGAATATTATATCAAAAAGGTCTTGACTTGACCGTCACAACTCCTATTCATCATTACCACAATAAAACATAGCATAGCTATCCATCGAATAGTCTCAGTTAATTGCTCGACTCAATCTACCTATTCATCATGCTATTGGACCTCATCAACCACATTAAATTTTAGTTTCGACATCAAGGGTAAGTATCCTATTACCTTGCAACAACCGGGTTAGCAAGATCTCGATGCTCCTATGGTGATCGTTCCGAGTTCGCTTGATTGGAAGAGAAAAGCTACCTTCTTTCCTTCCTTATGACCAAAAATAAGTAAAAGGGATGAAATCAGCCTTTAAGTGGCATGATTCAAGGAAAGAAAAGGAGAAGAATCGATGGAAGAAAGGAATCAAGAGGTTAAGATGGTTTTTGCTTACCATAGAGGGTGATCGGTTTCTTGCTAGGAGTTGTTCTTGTGATTTTCAAAAATTGTAGAGAGGTTCTTGCTGAAATTTTTCGTGTAGAATGGAGAGGGTAGTCAGCTACTGAGTTTTAGGGTTAGAGAAGATTGGTTTAGGGTTACATGGTGGTGTTTAGAAAGACTCCTAATGGCTTTAAGTTTCTTGGACAGCAACGGCGAAAATTGTAGCTTGCTATGCACCTTATTGCTGCCGAATTTGGGAGGGTTTATGAGAAGAAAATATTCTGCAATTTGCTCCCTTATGCTGGCCGAAATATAGCTCAAGTAAAGGGCTATATGTGTTCAGAATTTTTGGCCAAAACAAGGAAGAGTTTGAGTAGGTTTTGAGAAATAAAATTCTATGCGCATGCAGTGATTTGCTGTGTGAAAATTTGCTGAACAAAGGGGAAGAAATTCTGGACATTTGTAGCTATTGTTCTGCCGCAATTTACATAGAAAAGGGTGAGGGTTTTTTGTGTTGAAAATTGGCTTAATTTCCTGTGGATTTTGGTAGGTTTTGGTGTGCAGAAATTTCTTTTTAGTAGGAGTACAATCTGGTCGAAATTTCTGATAGGAAGCTGTCAAAAATTCTGTGCAAAAGTTGGCCAAAATTCTGGAGTTTTTTGGTGAATAAAATCTGATTTTGTGCAGCAAAAATAATCTGAATTGATGGAAGATGTTTTAGGTGATTTGAGCTAAGGTTTGAAGAGTTGGATTGCACTTAAAAGTGCTGGATTTTCGGACAGCTTGTGCTTGCACAAGGCTGCCAAAATTCTGCTAGGAAAAGGAAGCAAAACCTAGTTGAAGTAGGATTTACATAAAATCGGATTTTCTAAAGGATTTTGGATAAGATTTTCTAGTGTCGAAAGAGTTTGAGTTGAGCTAAAATTCCCTCAAAAAGTGGCGGCACTAGCTGGAAAATTTTCCAGATCTTTAGCTAAAGTTCTAAGTTCAATATCAACAAGGTTTCCAACTAGGAGAACAACTCTTTAATTCCAACTATCCATTACCAAATCTAATAAGTTGAAATCAAGCTAGAATTTTAATTTTTCAGCTAGGGTTTTTCGAAAATCCAAGAGAACAAAGGCTTGAAAATAAAGATGGTCTTTGTTCACATAAAAAATCCTTGAATTTAGAAAATAACTATAGAGACTTATTTCCTTAGAATAATGGCGCTGAAATTTCTCTAGAATGGCTAGGTCTTTTTCGGCCAAGACATGCAAAAGTCTAGGGAAAGAATTTTTGAAATGAAACTAAGATTCAAAAAAGGTAAGATTCGAACTTGGGTCACCAAGGGAAATCACCAACCTCCCCGCTATTCCAAACTAACTCCAATGCTAATAATTCTCTAAGAAATTCTTTCCACCCTAATTCTCATCCTTCCATCTTCTCGACTAAACTTCACTTAACCAACTCTTAAACAACACAATTATTTCTCACCAAATAAATCAAATGCAAAAGCAACTTTGAAAATCACATGCACCCATGCAAAAATAATTTATAAGATAACACGTGAAATGCGAAATGCTATGCAATGCATGACTTTTTCCCCATAGTCAAAGGTGGTTTTGGGCAGGGTATTACACACTAGGCTAACCTAAGCCTACTTGACATCGGGCTTGTTCAAGTTATGGAATTTTAAATTCTTGATTAATAGGTTAGGCTTAACTAAATTTTTTATTCTGGCTAGGCTAACTCAAGCATAAAGAAAATTATAGGTAAGGTTGGGTTAGCTAAAAAAAAAGGCTTTAAGAGTAAAAGATATTAATCACCCAACGATGCAATAATTACATTTGATGTAATCAGTTTTGGATACCTAACATTGAACTTAAGGGTGGCTTGTTAGGTGAATCCAAGGTCATTCTTGAGGAATTTGGATTCTAGTCTAGTAGGAAAGCTTCCAACAGGTTAATCTCGAATCAATAGTAGGGGCTATTGGTTTGCGTAAAATAGTGGAATAATTATGCATTGTTATTAAAGACCTTATTATTCACATATCATGTGCATATACATTTAGCTAATTGCTCTATCTTTACTTCTAAGCCCTCTGCACTATGTCGAACAACCTAAACCCTACGTAGTATCTTGGAAATCAACAAACTTACTGAATCAAACTTTCTCGACTGGTATAGAAACTTGAGAATTGTTCTAAAGTTGGAAAAGTTGCTCTACGTACCAGATGCTCCTATTCTAGCACCTCTAACTTAAGATGAAAATACTGTCCACAAAAAGCATAAAGAAGATATTGACACAACATCCTGTGTGATATTGGTAGCAATGACCCCTGAACTGCAAAAAAGGCATGAGCATATAGATGCTTACTTGATCATATTACATCTTCAAGAATTGTTTGATGCCCATGCCAGAACAGAGAGATGTGAGATTTCAAAACAACTGTTTCATTCTAAGATGGCTGAGGGTACTTCTGTGGCCACTTATGGGTTGAAGATGCTAAGATTAATTTAGAGGCTTAGGTCTCTTGGGTTTGTGATAGACAATGAATTAAGTATTGACTTAATTCTGCAATATTTTCCAAGTAGTTTTTTTTTTTTTTAACAATTTGTGATTAACTACTAGATGAACAAGATTGAGTCCACTATACGTGAGCTGATCAATCTTTTTGAAAACTACAGAATCCTCCATAAAGACTGAATCCAATGCAGTCATATTAGTAGAATCTTCCTCTTCTAAGAAGAAAGTTCCTAAGAAGAAGGCTTCCACAAAGCCCAAAGTTAGCATAAAGAAGAAGGAGGCAACCACCAAAGGCCTAAGTCATCACTGTGGCAAGATGGGGTATTGAAGGTGCAACTGCAAAGCCCACTTGGAGACCGTCAAAGAAATGAAAGAGAATGAGATGCTTGTAGGCACTTCTACTTCTATTCCTGGTATGTTTATGATTGAGATTAATACTGCCTTTAGAAATAAGATATGGGTATTGTATATAGGATGTGAATCTTATTTATGCAACAACTTGCAAGGACTAAAGGATAGTAGAAGGCTTTAGAAAGGCGACATGGACCTACGTACTGCAAATAGAGCAAATGTTACTACACTTGGATATAGGGACTTACGAGCTACACCTGCCTTCTGGATTAGTTTTAGAACTCCAAAACAATTATTGTGTACTAGTTTTATTAAAAAATATTACCTTAGTTACGTGTTTAGACTTAAAGAGGTTTCATTTAATTTTTAAAAATAAATGTTGTCCTTTCTATTGAATGTATTAATTGTGGTTCTTCAACATTGGTTAATAGTTTATATGTTCTAGATATGGATAATTTAATTCTCAATATAAATAATAAGAAACCAAGATAGATAACTAAATCTTATCTTATTTATGTCCTTGTCATATAAGCCATATAAATGAGAATCTCATTTCTAAGTTACATAAGCTATGTGATTTAGGGTCATTTGATTATGAATCATATGTCAAATGCTAATCTTGTTTACTTATTAAAATGGCTAAAACTCCTTTTTCTGGTAAAGGAGAGAGGGCCAAAGAGTTATTAGAACTTATACATTCTGATGTATATGGCCCAATGTCTATACAATCAAGAGGAGGTTATCACTATATCATAACTTTTTTTCGATGATTATTCAAGATATGGGTATTTCTATTTAATAAAATACAAATCTAAAGCGTTTGAAAAGTTTAAAGACTTCAAGAATAAAGTAGAGAAATAACTTGGAAAAAGTATTAAGACTATAAGATTTGATCGAGGAGGAGAACACTTAAGCTAAGAGTTCTAGGGTTATCTTAGAGATAATGGGATATTATCTCAATGGACTCTACCACATACACTTCAATATAATAATATATCTGAGAGAAGGAATCGAACCCTTTTAGACATGGTACGGACCATGATGACTTTTGTAGACTTACCAAAATTGTTTTGGGGGACCCATTAGGGACTTCTATTTATATTCTAAATAGAGTTCCAAAAAAAAAAAAAATGATTGACACTACCCCATTTAAGATGTTCTTTAGTAAGAAACCAAAGTTATCTTACTTAAGAGTATAGGGTTGCCTTGCCTTTGTTAAAAGGCCATAGTTAGACAAACGTAACAGTAAGTTTGACAAGTGTTTATTTGTAGGATATCCGAAAGAATCTTTTGGGTATTTCTTTTACTTCCTTTCCAAGAACAAAGTGTTTATTTCAAAGCATGCTATCTTTTTAAAGAAAGAGCACATGATTAAAGGGAACAGTGGGAGTAAAATTAAACTTAGTGAAGTTCAAGAAGAACAAACAAATAAATATCAACCATATGATCTCACATATATTGAGAGAATAGATGAACCTTCTACTATACAAGAACCTTGTAGGTCCAGTAGGATACGTGTGGCATTGGAGAGATGGATTTCTCTTAAGTGGCCACAATGACGTATTGCTCATAGATGAAGATGAGCCTACTATTCATAAGGATGGTCTGAATAGTTTAGAATTTGACAAATGGCTTGAAGCCATGAAGTTAGAGATAGATTTCATATACAACAACTAAGTATGGACTTTGGTTGATCCACCCAAAGGAATCAAACTTATTAGGTGCAAATGGGTTTTAAAGAAGAAAACTGACATGGATGGTAATATAGTTACATATAAGGCACGATTGGTTACTAAGAGTTATCGTCAACAATATAGTATTAGCTATGATGAAACCTTCTCACCAGTTGCTATGCTGAAATCTATAAGGATACTGCTAGCCCTTGCCACTCATTATGACTATGAGGTTCAGCAAATGGATGTAAAAATAGCTATCCTAAATAGAAAACTAGGTAAGTAAGTGTATATGACACAACCTGATAGTTTCACATCTAACGATAGAACAAAAGTGTGCAAGCTGTGAAGGTCTATTTATGAACTTAAGAAAGCTTCTAGAAGTTGGAACATCTGTTTTGATGAAACAATCAAAGAGTTTGGTTTCATTCAAAACATGATTGAACCTTGTTAGTGTTAAACCCTAGGGGCAATCACATATATTCTGTATACTATGCATTATTAAATAAAACAGGGCATTCATTATCTTTCAGTTTATTTTATTTATGCTATTGTGTAAAATAACTGTTACATAAAGTCCCAAATGCAACACTGTGTTAAGAAAATCATGATAAAGACCATGATGTGGGGTTCCTACTATACTGGATACTGTTCGTACTTAAATTATCCCTAGTCATACTATTATTGAGATAGGACATCATTAATATGTTAAGACTATCACGTCTTATACTTCCTGATTTGATCAGGCAGTGGTTCTCACACCCATGAGTATTGTGATACTCAAAATTAACATGTAGATGATTGTTACTTGAACAAGTACATTAGATGACCTGATAATGAGATAATCATATGGATAACTATTTAGTGCCTGTTATAGAATCTCATTATAGCAAATGTACAAGTATCCTTAGACTTGAGATCTCCAAGGTACATTATTTGCTAAGTGTTGGATTTTGATTCCAATCTTTGGAGTCTTGACAAGATTGCCTATGGGATGGATATTGGGTACAACATAAAACAAATAAAATTAGTTGAGAGGATCAATAAAGGATTAGCCACTCCTAATAGTAGGAATAAATATCTCACGGCCACTTGTAGGAATCACTACTCAAGAAGTCCTTGGCCAAGAAGATTGTATATTGGAAATGGTTTCAATTAATAAATATGATTAGTAGTGGATTCCAAAAATAAGTACTAAAATATTTGGGCCAGAATTAATTTATTATTTTGGAAAGAGTTAGCACTAATTTCGTACTCCAAACTGAATGAGATATTGTATGGTTAAATGAGTTTATTGCACTGTTGTTTGCTATTGAAAGGTTCATGTCAAGCCACTTGACTTTTTGGACTTTTAGGTGGTCATGATGTGTTTTTAGATGCCATTCATGTTTGCTGAATATGGATTTATTAATTGGAGAATTAATAAATCAATCCTTATTAGAATTAATAAGTTAATTCTAAAATTATTACGGATTATTAATCTTAAAGACGTTTATATTAATTTATATTTTGCTACCAATAGATCGGGGAACCTAATAGGTCACACACAATAGAGAATTGAGTGCTCAAGATGTTATTTGATAACATTATAGGGTTGATTGTGAAAAGACGTTGTTGTGGTCAAATTATAATTAGTTATACTTTGTGGGCTATATTGTAATTAACGATAATCATAATAATAATTGGTAATTAAAATTCATATATAATACGAATTTTGTTTACCAAAGACAAAACGGATGAAATATATAAATGATATATAGAATCTGTGATGATTATGATTTTACAAAAAAATTACACAATTTTTCTTTCTAAAAAAAAAAAAAAAACTGAGAGCTACCGTCTTCTTCTTCTTCTGAAAGTCGCAACAACCTAGCCACCATATCCTTTTGATTGCACAAAACTAGAGTGCTCTTGAGCACCATTCTTATGTGGATATTATTAGAGACAATCCTACACTTGGATTGTGATGTTTTGACAGAATGAAGGAGCGTTTGCTTGATCATGCCACAACACAAGAAAATTTTTGTTATTTCATAGAGGCTTCTCGAAGGTCTGAATTCTTTCCTGTTTTGATTTCGTTAATGCATAAATAGTGATCCTCATTATGAAAATCTTGTTTTTTCCGCTGTGCATATCGGGCCTTTGCATGGAGAGTTCCTAACAAATCTTATGTATACAAGAAGGCTAGTGGGAATGCAGTCATTTTCTTGTTATTTTATGTAGATTACATATTGGTCATAGGGAATGATGTACCTGTTCTTCAATTAGTAAAAGTTTGGTTGTCCAAGAAATTCTCCATAAAAGACTTTAGAGAAGCAACCTATATTTTTGAAATAAGGATCTATAGGGATAGATCAAAAAGATTGCTAGGTCTTTCACAATGTACATACATAGACAAAGTGCTAAAAGGTTTAGTGTGGATCAATTCAGAAAGGGATTCTTACCCATGTCTTATAGGGTAAGCCTTTTAAAGTCTATGTCACCTAAGAAACAAGTTGAAAGGGATCATATGAGTAAGATTCTATATGCTTCAGCAGTTGGATCCATCATGGATGCTCTGATATGTACTAGGCCTAATATATCTTGTACTCTTATATTGATGAGCAGACACCTATTTGACCCTAGTGAGGGTTATTGGGCGGTTGTAAAAAATATCCTTAAGTGCTTACGAAGGACTAAGAATGTATTTTTAGTATATAGAGAAGGTGATTAGAAAATAAACAAGTATACTGATGCCAGATTTTAATCTGATAAAGATGATTTCAAATCACAGTTAGACTATGTGTTTACATTATGTGTCGGGGCAATAAATTAGAAAAGTTCCAAACAAGATATTATTGTCAACTCCATGACTAAAGTTGAGTATATAGCTACTTTTGAAGCAGCTAAGGAAGCATTTTGGATCAAGAAATTCATGACGGAACTAGGAGTGGTACCTAGCATTATTGGCCTAATATCTTTGTATTGTGATAACAAATGGAGCCATTGCATAAGTAAAGGAGGCACAGTCTTACCAGCGATCCAAACACATACTAAGATGCTATCACTTGATCCGGGAGATCATAGATAGACAAGATGTAGAGATAGAGAGATTCCCATAGATGAGAACATAGTTGACCCACTTACTAAAGCACTATTCCTAAAGAAATATGATAGATATGTTTAGTCATTCGGTATTAGATACATGAATGATTGGCTCTAATGTAAGTGGGAGTTTGTTAGTGGCATGCCTTAGAGGCAATCACATGTATTTTGTATATTGCATATTTATTTAATAGCACAAGGCATTCTTTATCTTTTAGTTTGTTTTATTTATATTTCTGTGCGAATAACTTTTAGATAAAGTCCCAAGTGCATACTATGTTAAGAAAATCATGATAGAGATCATGATTTGAGGTTCCTACTACACTGAATAGTATTCATAATTAAATTATCTATAGTCATAGTATTGTGATACACAAAGTTAACACGTAGATCATTGTTACTAGAACAAGTACATTGGATGATCTAACTATAAGATAATCACATATATAACTATTTAATACTAGTGATAAAATCTCATTATTGCAAATGTACAGGTATCCTTAGATTTAAGATCTTAAAAATACTTTGTTTGCTAAGTATTGTACTTTGATTCCAATTTCTGGAGTCCTAAAAAGATTGCCTATGGGATGGATATTAAATACAACACGTAGTAAACAAAAGTAATTGAGAGGATTAATAAATGATTCACCACTTCTAATAGTAGGGGTGAATATCTCATGGCCACTTGTAGGAATCATTACTCAAGAAGTCCTTGGCCAAGGTCACTATGTATTAGAAATAGTTCCAATTGATATTATATTGTGTAGTAGATTCTGGGAACAAGTACTAAAATATTCGGGCCAGAATTAATTAATATTTTGGTGGGAGTTGGCATTAATTCCATACTCCAAACCAAATAAGATATTATATGGTGAAAGGAGTTTATTGCACTGATATTTGCTATTGCAAGGTTCAAGTCAAGCCACTTGACTTTCTGGACTTTTGGGTGGTTATGATGTGCTCCTAGATACCATTCATGAGCTACTGAATTTAGATTAATTAATTAGAGAATTAATAAATCAATCCTAATTAAAATTAATAAGTTAATTCTAAATTATTAAGAATTATCAATCTTAAATATATTTAGATTAATTCATATTTTTCTACTAATAGACCTGAAAATCTAATAGGTTACACACAATAAAGGATTAAGTACTCAATATATTATTTGATAACATTACATGGTTAATTGTGAAAAGAATATGTTGTTGAGGTTGAACTATAATTAGTTATAATTCGTGGGCCATATTCTAATTAACAAGATTACAATTGTAATTAGTAATTAAAGAATCCTTATTCTTTATGGATTTTGGTTACCAAACACAGATGATATATCCGATATGCAAGTCATGTTTTTTATTATTGAATCAACAGAAAGAAATATTATTTTTCTCTAGCAGTCAGTTTTCCTCCTCCTCCTCCTCCTCCTCTTCTTCTTCTTCTTCTTCTTCTTCTTCTTCTTCTTCTTCTTCTTCTTCTTCTTCTTCTTCTTCTTCTTCTTCTTCTTCTTCTTCTAGTTCTCACACAAAACCCTAGCCTCTAGAGATTACATTCTGCTAGCATAGAATTCTAGTGATTTGAGTGCTGTCCTCGTGTGGACTATATTAGAGACAATCTCACACTGAGATTGTAGAGGGTTGATAGACAAACTGTTCTTCTCTAGTTGGCGATTAACGAAGCACAATCGAACTTGCTGGATCACGCCTTCAGCAAAGGAAATTTTTTGTTCACAGAGAAAGCATCGTAGGTAATTTTCTTAGCTTGTCTTGATCTTTTTTAATACAGGCAAGTGATCCTCTCTGTCTGGAACTCCTATTTTTCTTCCACTATGTTAATCTGATTTGCATGGGGAATTCCTATAGTTGACATTGTGGTTTGACATTGTGCTTTTGCTATGTGATTTAAAAATTGTCAATGGCATTGCATTTAAAAAACAGAATCTTGGAAATGTCTGTATTCGACTATATTGTAGAATTTGGGTGAAGAAAACATTCTCATCTTTTAACTGAGAAGAAAACATTCTTGCAATTGTGTTTGTTTTTGTTTGAGCCAAAACGCCTAAAACCAAACAATTTTTTAAACCTTATAAACGCACAAGACCATCCTTATCTTTTGACCCTTCATTAGAGCTACCTATTTTCCATCCTAAAAATTTCATTGAAAAAAAACATGAGGAATGGTATGATGCTTGGGCCTTGAATAGAATCATTGTTGAAAAAACAATCAAGCCTTCCCTTGATAGGTTTTTGCATATAACTGAGATGTTTGGAAGGATTGGTTGGGGTCTAATTTGAGGATTGAGATGTGATTTTTGTCCTGTCCTTGTAAAAGAATTTTTTGCAATCATGAAAAATAAAAAGAAATGACATTTTACAACAAATTGAAATATCTGTAAAGGGCACATCCATAATTTTGACTAGGTCTCAATTAGCTACCATTTTAAATATTGATGATAGTGACCTTTGGATAGAAATTGACCGCCATAATAAGATGATCTCTTTTGAGCCAACTTGGTATTTTAATGTTGCTTATCACCAGTAAGGTTTGAAACCAAAAGCATCTACACATGGTTCTTTCTTTCTCCATAGTAATAAATGGGTCAAGATCAAGAAACAGAGAGAGAAAATTACATTTAAGCTAAAATCTATAGCTTTTAAAATTTTGATGGTGTCTTGTATCAGGTAATCTCTTTTCATTCTCCTCTTTTGTTCTTAATTGCTTGTTCAATCCACTACAATCCTAAGAATAGGATTGCCTCACATAGTATCCATACAAGGATAGTACTCAATCCAATGCCTCAAATAGACACTAGTAGGTTGTATAGCGGCTAGGGTATTTTTTTTTCAGAGAAGAACTAGGAATTTTTTTTTTTATTTTCTTTGTGTAGAAGAAAGGCTTTCATATATTACGAGTGTATCTCACTTTCACCATGAACACTTTCAACAAACATAAACAAAAGCCTTTCATTATGGGCTTTGGGTTTAAAAATCACAATTAGACCAATATAGTTTTAATAATTGCAATTTGACCCTATCAATTAAATACTTTATAATTCATCCATAAAATTAGACTTCTCACAAATTGCCTGGTTTTAAAACTCAGCAGTCATTGATGTCAGCATGATAAAGATATTGTGTCACTATCCTCCTTATGCTTCTTATGGACTTCATGCTCTTTAGCAAGAGCATCATCAGCTGGTGGTAGTACAATTGGAGCATCTAACACATAAAGTAACTTTTTTTATTTGAGAACGATTTTCAAATTTCTATACTAGTCCAAGAAGTTTGATTCGGTGAGCTTGTTTGTTTCCAAAATACTATGTAAGTTCAAATTTTTTGTCACGACACAAATGACCTAGATGAAAGATAAGAGATATTAGACTATGTATATGCACATAAAATGCATTTAATTAGGTTTTTAATTAAATGCGTATTTAACTCACTACTTTCTTCAAATCAATAGCCCTCACTATTAACTAGGGAAAGCTCGTTAGATGCTTTCCTATTGGTCCGACATCCAAATTCTTTACGAATGATCTTGGGTATGCCCAACAAACTATTCTTAAGTTCAATGGTAGGTATCCAATACCGATTACATCAAATGTAATTACCAGATCATTAGGTGATTAACATCTTTTAATCTTAAAGCACTTAGTGCTACCCCAACTTAGCCTCTGATATTCTTTATACTTGGATATATCCAACCAAGATAAAGATATTAGTTAAATCCAACCCATTAATCAAGAATTATATTTCATAGCTTGAACATGCTCAATGTCGAGTAAGCTTGGGTATGCCCAACAACTTAATCTCGAAAAAGAACTCTCGTTCTTGCTATGTTAACAGAAGGTTTTAGATTTAATATTGTTTGAGGGATTTTAATTATTTAATTAATAGTCTCATCATTTAGCATGAAAAATATCAACACTTTGACATAATTGTAATAGACTCATTACATGGCTTGATTATAGACTTTCTCGATTAATTTCCTTCAGCCAAGAAGGGATTTAATTTTGGTCAAAACCTATGTACTCATGCATGTGTTTGAAAAGAAAGTCATATCATCTTCTTGCTTTGCTTTAGTCGCCATCTCTATAGATTCAAAAAATAATTTCTAATCTTATTTAACCTATGTAATCTAATTACATAAATTCCTAATGAAGAAACCTCGAGTTACATTCGAGGGGAATTAGATGAGAAGAGAAATTACAAGATAATTGCAGAGAAAGGTAGAACACACAGACCATATTTATTCAAAACAAAGCGATAACATGCATGATCCAATTTAAATTAATCAAGTTAATTAGTCTAAGTCCATAACCAAGCCAACATGCTAATATTATGCTTAAAACACATTAAGAAAAAAAATAAATATGTATCAAATGTTAAATTCTAAAATCATTATTTGAGAAATTTAATTAATTAATCCCAAAATCAAATTTTTGGAAAAAACTTAGGGTCTTTTTGGAATAGAATATTTCAGGGTATCCTTGAATAAATAACTAGAAAACCAATAGTAAAAAATGTAAAGAAACTTTTAAAAAAAAATCATATTGATTCAATGATTGGAAACAATTTCCAATCCTAAATCTATAGTCATCACACAGCCAAGTGTGGCTATGCCATAGCCGTGCATGGCTCAGCCAAAAATTTTTAAAATTTTTTTTAATAAAAATGATAGGCACAATTCCAATTTGAACATGTGGCTTTCATGTGGCCTTACGCGACTACAACATAGCTGTGCATGGCTTCAATTGAAATTTTTTTTTACATATACAAATGAAATAATGGAACAAGCCTCCTAAGGCTATTAGTCATCCTCCCAAGGATGCAACCCAAAAAAATACTAGAAAATTGTTTCCTTAACGAATTTTTCGTTAGTGAATTAATGAATAATTTTCTCCTTTTCAACTTTAGTTTCCTTAACTAATTTAAGGTGACAAAACTTCGTTTTTTTTTTCTTTTATGCATAAACAATTTCTATGAATTAAAAGGAAACAATTTCTATAATTTACTAAAACCAATTTCAGTAATTAATACTGTGTGTGTGTGTGCGCGCGCGCGCGCTCGTGTGTGTGTGTGTGTGTGTGTGTGTAACCCACTAAAACAAAATTTTTCCAAAAATAAAATTTTACATGAAACAATTTTCATGGACCCGAATATAATTTTAAAACTATTTCAAATTTTAAAATTTTTATGAAATAATTTCATAACGTCAAATTTATTTTGAAACAATTTCAAAATAATAATAATAATAATAATAAAATCCGTAAAATGCATAGGAAATGTCTCTGATACCGCTGTTGGATTTCGATCATGCAAACCAGTTTACACATAGCAAAAAAATCAAATGAAATCCATGCAAATTATCACTCATTTGTAATTAAACGGTTCAAGAGAAAGGAAGAAAAACTAATTAACTCAAAAACGCAACTTTTAAAAATTTTTCGTCCATGCGAATCTCTTTCAAAAATCAATCTAATCGAGCCACAAAATTCCAAGATTATGAATTTCTCTAATATTGATCCACAAAAGGAATTGTACTCAAGTTAGGCACCAAAACCCTATGCTAGTAGGTAATATATGGTGGCGTTAGGATTAATTTAATTTCAAAAGAAACTGTTTTTCTTTTCTTCGAAAAGAAACAAAAAGAAAAAAAAAACTCTCTATTGTGTTCTTTCTTTTTTTTTTCTTATAGCGGCCAAACTTTTCTCGCATCCATAGAGAATAAATTCTCTATTTATGTATAGGAAACTAATTTCTGTTTCCAAAACAACCGCCACAAGATGACAAAAGAAAACACGTACATATTTTTAATTCTTTTTAGGAAACAAAAAATTTTGTTCCTCTTTCCAATTATAGGCTTGGGAACTTTTAGAATTGTAATTAGGCTCTATGAATTATAATAAGTTTATAATTCACTAATAGGGATATAATAATCGCAATTCAACCCCAAATAATTATAACAATTTATAATTAGCCCATAATAATTATTTCTTCTCACAAATTAACCCTATAATATTATCAAATAATATTTTGAGTACCAATTCGTCTATTGTGTGTGACCTGTTAAGTTTTTAGTCGTTTGGTAGCTAATATGAATTAATTCTATCATAACAGAAGTAATAATCCTTTTAAGAATTAGAATTAATTTATTAATTCTAATTAAGATTAAATTTATTAATTATCTAATTAATAAATTCATATTTCGCATATCATGAACGGTATCTAGCAATACATCATGACCACCCAAAAATCCAAAAATCAAGTGGCTGGACATGAACCTTTCAATTGCGAAACGTCAGTGTAATAAACTCATTTCTCCATACAATATCTCATTCAATTTAATGTATGGAATTAGTGCCCACTCCCTTCATAATATTAATTAATTCTGGCTCAAATATTTTTGGACTTGTTCTCGAAATCCATTACTCATCATGTGTATCAATTGGAACTATTTCAAACACATAGTCGCCTTGGCCAAGGATTTTTTGAATAATAATTCCTACAAGTGGCTATGAGATATTCACTCCTACTATTAGGAGTGGTGAATCATTTATTCTCTCAGCTACATTAGTTTACTTCATGTTGTACCCAATGTCCATCCCATATGTGGTCTTGTAAGGACTCCAGAGATTAGAATCAAAGTACAACGCTTAGCAAACAAAGTACCTTGGAGTTCTCAAGTCTAAGGATACTTGCACATTTGCTATAATGAGATTCTATCACTGGCACTAAATAGTTATCCATGTGATTATCTCATAGTTAGGTCATCCAACGTACTTGTTCAAATATCAAGCATCCACATGTTAACTTTGAGTATCACAATACTCACGGATGTGAGAACCACCGCTAGATCAAATCAAGAAATATAACACGTGCTACTCTTAACGTATTAATGATGTCATATCTCATTAATTAATACTATGACTAGGTATAATTAAGAACAAACACATTCTAGTGTAGTAGGAACCTTACATCACAATCTCTTTCATGATTTTCTTAACACATTATTGTACTTGGGACTTTATCTAATAGTTTTTGTATACGTGAACACATGGAATAAAGAAATTGAAAGATAAAGAATGCTTTTTATTGATTTAATGTACAAAATACATTGTATAAATGATTGCTTCTAGGGCACAATTCTAATAAGGGGTCGGTCAGAATATACTTGTACTCCTCAATAGTGAGTATTATATTCAGATTCCTTTTCCAGTCCATGTAGTTGAGTCCAGTTAACTTATTCTCTATGAGAATAATGGACAAATGACTGAAACTAGACATTTCATTTTATTAGAAAAAAACTTCATTCAGAAAAATATTTGTTTTGAAAAAAATACAAAAAAGCACATTTAAAAACATCATATTATTTCCATGATATGGTTAACAAATTAAAACCATTATCAAAAATATGAAAATTTTGACTCTTAGAATAATTGATAGAGATTCGTAGGAAGGTTAATAATTTTCTAAGTTAAATCTATAACCATTACGAATTAAACTTCTTTAATAGGTAATGATCTAGAAATAATTCCATCAATAGGATGGCTACTACTCTCACCACCTATAGATAATCTACCATTAATGCCTCCAATGATGGGCTGGTCGACACTAACACTTATGCTAGGCTTTAATTATTAATCCTCCATTAGTTCTAGATTCTCATGAAAATCCATACTATAGGGGGTAATGCTCAGAATGGCACGAGGTTAACCACAATCTCTAACAAAAATTTGTGATGGAAGCCATGGTGCCATTGGAACCCCTCTCCCACTTAATCTTTTGAGAAATATAGGTTTTTGGAAAAACGTTCCTTTAAAAAAAAATTGGTTCTCATTAACTATAGTAAAAAAAAAAAAATCAACATTATTCTCTATGTTAAGGATAAAAGCCTTTAAGGGAATAAACCATGAATTTTTATTTTCACTATTTAAGTTAAAACCATTTATAGGAATTAAATTTAAAATACCCAAATTCAAATTACTCTCCATGTCAAGGATAATAGCCTTTGGAAGAATAAATCCTGAATTTTATTTAAAATTCATAGGTTCCATTATAAAAAACATTTTTCTTAATTGTTTTATCTAAAGAAAAAAATTAATTTCTCGAAAACCTTTGTGCATTTGAACACAAAATTAAATAAATAGACATGCTCCAAAAAGTAAACTTTTTACATGCTATTTTCTATCATTTGATTCTTGTGTGACCAAATAATGGATTAAGCATCACACACAACAAACAACAAACAAACTAAGCCTTAATCCCAAGTAACTTAGAGTCGGCTACATGAACCAACGTCAGGCAACATGTGGTCATCCATATGAATCCTCTCTCACCATTTCCTTCTATTGCACGTCATACTCTCATCCAAATGTAACAAAGACATATCTCTCCTAATCACCTCTATCCATGTCGTTTTAAGTCTACCTCTACCTCTGTCTAACCTATCCTGCCTCACTCTCTCCATTGTCCTAATAGGAGCATCCCTCAGTCTTCTCTGAACATGTCCAAACCAACGCAAATGACTTTCTCTCATATTTTTCTCAATAGATGCCACGCCCACATTTTTCCTAACGGTCTCATTTCTAACTCCATAATAATAATAACAATAATAAAATTAAAATGATCTTATTTAATCCTAAGGTGGTTCCCCTTTTCTAAGTATTTTCACGCAAAATTATTTATCACAATAAATAAACCATTGCAAGAAAAATAACCTCGTGTGATATGGGACCCAAAAAAAAAAAAAAAGAAACTGCCAAAATGGAGCGTCTTCAAGAGGCTAAACCGTAGTAGTCCAACATGGCCTGAACTGCCGAAAACTGAAGCCAAACCGTGCCATGACAACACCTAACCATGAGAGGCTTTGTATAAGTGATGGGTGGTTTTTAGTGTATTGGAAATATTATAAACAATCCACAAAAATCAAGTCTTAAATTTAAAATGTCAATCACCAAAACCACATAATAGGGTAAGTATACCAATCGCGTAGTATAGAGAATAGCAAGTGTTGAATCCACGAAAACTTAGCAATTACCACTATTTTGCTCTCATCTCATTGTCTAGCCAAATTAAATATGCAAAAAACAAATAATTACACTACACTTGGAAACCTATCATCTTTTCACTCAAAGAAGAGTCACAAGTTTATCAAAGGATTAGAAAGAGAGAAAAGCCACAACAAAGATAATTCCCCCATTGAACACCTCAAAAATGAATACCTCTTAGACCTAACTCTAAGCATGAGTCAAAAATCAAACTCTCTCTCTCTCTCTCTCTCTCTCTCTCTCTCTCTCTCTCTCTCTCCATTATAAGATCCCTATTTCCTAAATTCGATTAATTGGTATCTCTACCAAATCAACCAAACCTAAGGAGGCATTGAACATCACTCACAATCCCAAACTATTTGGAAGCCACAAAATCCCTATCTCTAGGTAATTTAATAAAGTCAGTGGTTATTAGCCTAAATCCACAACCTCCCTCTCATGTTAATTGAAGATGGCAAACATTAAATTAGCTAAGTGGGTATCCTATCTTCAAACCCATCTCTTGAAATCATTATGGAAGAACAATCAATTGAAAAATATATTAATCAAAACCCATTCAACCAAAATAACACAATGAATACAAATAACCAAATGCCACAGAGATAAAATCATAGATCCAAGGAAAATACATCAACCTAAGGTATAAAATAGGGTACAATCCTTTATTACAATTAAAAACCAAAATTTAGCATAATATTGATAAAGTAAACTCTACAAGGGAGGGAAAAAATACAACCTATAGCAAGCAATGTTCTTCTACTTCCTTGAGATCCTTTTTGCAACCCCTCTTCTTCCTCGTCAAATCTTCAAGTTCCTTTTCTTTTTCTTGTGAAAAATGGTTTTCTAGAGGATCTCTTCATTGCTAGCTAACCAAGGATGTTGATTAGGGTTTATAACGGGGTATTAATAGTGTACAATTGTAAGAAATGAATAAAAATCATAGAAAATCTCAAAATTGCGTGTTTCTGTGCATGTAGGTAGCCTAGGGAATTGGAAACTGCCTGGTTTTTCCAAAAGCAAGGCGGCCAAGGGAAGTTCCACTTCCCTGCGCTGCCTGGACTGTTCACACTGTCCACATGAACAGTACCAGGTACTATTTAATTAATTAATTTTTTTAAAAGAAATTTTGATCCTAGGTGGCCTAGGGAAGTTCCAATTCCCTAGGCCGCCACATCTTGCATGGCTTCCTCATTTTTCTTCCATTTTTGTTGCATTTTTTTCCTTTCTTCACTTTCTTCTTCAATTAGTCTATTCTATATTTTCTAGAAAAACAAGATGAGAATGGTACGGTGAGTGGTGATTTCAACAAGGATTTACTATAATTAAAACACAAAAATACTAGAAAATATGTATGTGATGAGCCCTTATTACACATCCCCACACTTAAATCTTTGCTTGTCCTCAAGCAAACCACACTTATTCTTGAACAAAGAATTGACTAATATACAAATCTAACACCTTACATTTATTCAAAACTTAATTATTGTACAAACTAAGAAAAATACATTATTTTATAAGCATAAAGAATTGTCAATTTACAAGTACAATAAAAAATGTCCTACATAGCACTCTAGGCGAGCCATCAAGAACAACATAGCATTTATGTAATAAGGTCAAAATGGTAAAGAGATTATTTCTTCCTCCACTTTAGGATTTACCTTAACACCAATCCATCCAAGTTAATCCTATGTATACCCTTATATTAGGCTAGACATAAGAAAAAACCACAAAATGAAATTAAATAAGTCTATGCCAAATAAATGTGATTCACTCAATATCTCCAATGAATAATTCAAATGAAGTGATTCAAATGAAATAGGATCCAATAACTCACTCAAGTCTCATGGCTATCCCAAGTACATATATTACGTATGCTACATTACAATACAACAAGACCATACACTTTGATACAACAATACAACAATACATTTCAATTTGAATTAGCAAAGTAGGAGCCTCTCATTTTTCATCATTTTTCCTTTTACAAGGGAATGCTTTTATAATGATTTTAACTTACATGCTAGTTTTGCATCACCATTACAAGAACTATTATATAAAAGGTTCCCAAAATCATAACAAAAATAATTCTTCAATAAAAAATTAATAATGTACAAAAACACAACACCCATTATACAAACCAATCAACTCTTCAATTTATTCATCACTAATACAAATGAATTTGCAACCTCCGATATATATATATATATATATATATATATATATATATATATATATATATATAGTATAACTACCAAAAATATCAACCTATGGCTAAAAGAGAAACTCCACCACAACAACAATGATTTCCCAACGAAACATCCAAAATCCACCATATCTCAAGAATACCCAGCACCGTTACAAAAAATAATAAAACCAATCCTATTATACAACAAACAACCACAATAATTATTATACAACAAGATTTTCTCAGTAACAACAATAATAGCCAATTACAACAACATTTTCATCCTGAGAATACTAACACAATAACAAACACAAAATGTCCCAACAACAACAAAAATAGTATACAACAACAAGGCCATATATAAAAGCAAAAATTAAATCCCAAGTATCCACTATATATACAATGTCCAAGATAGCTACATACAATAGCATGAAAAAAATAATATTAATAATAATACAACAAATATAATGATACACCATATTAGAACCCAATACAATTTATTTATCTCAAAGACAAAAAATAAAGAATTGAAACAACATACAAAGAACATATAAAAAGGAAAAAAAGTCTATATACAAGTAATGGTTAGTACTAAACACAAATAGAAAAACAAATATTTACATAGTATTTACAAATATATACATAGTTAAATCAATAAGACTCAAGTTTTTCATGATATTGCCAATCCCTATCAACAACACCAAAAACTAGATGGGCGGTTTTTAGTGTATTGGAAATAGGATAAACAATCCACAAAAATTATGTCTTAAATTTAAAATTCCAAACACCAAAACCACAAACAGGGCAAATATGCTCATCGCGTAGTATAGGGAATAGCAAGTATCGAATTCATAGGAACTTAGCAATTACCACTACTTGGCTCTCATCTCATTATCTAGCCAAATTAAATATGCAAAAAAATAAATAATTACACTATACTAGGAAACCTCTCATATTTTCACTCAAAGAAGAGTCACAAGTTTATCAAAGTATTAGAAAGAGAGAAAAGCCATGCAACAAAGAGAATTTTCCCATTGAACACCAAAAAAATATGTACCTCTTAGACTAATAAATCCTAACTCTAGGCACCGAAGTGAGTCAAATATTAATCTCACTCTCTCGAGTTATGAGATCCCTAATCCCTACATTCGATTAATCGGTATCTCTACCCAATCAGCCAAACCCAATGAGGCATTAAACATCACTCATAATCCCAAATTATCCGAAAGCCACAAAATCCCTATCCCTAGGCAATTTCATAAACTCATTGGTTATTAACCCTAATCCATAACCTCCCTCTCGAGTTAATTGAAGATGACTTCCTTGAGATCCTCTTCGCAATCCTCTTCTTCCTCCTCAAATCTTTAAGTTCCTTGTCTTCTTCTTGTGAAAAATGGTTTTCTAGAGGATCTATTGGTTGCTAGCCAACCAAGGATGATGATTTAGGGTCTATAATGAGGTAATTATAGTGTACAATTGAAAGAAATGAAGAAAAATCACAGAAAATCTCAAAACTACGTGTTTCTGTGCATGTAGGGGGCCTAGGGAAATAGAAGCTGCCTGGTTTTTCCAGAACCAAGGTGGCCCAGGGAAGTTCACTTCCCTGGGCCACTTGGTACTATTCACATAAATTGTGTCATTATTGTTCACATGAATAGTACCAAGTTTTATTTAATTAATTAATTTATTTTAGAAATTTTGATCCTAGGCAGCCTAGGGAAGTTACAATTCCCTAGGCCGCCACTTCTTTTGTGGCTTCTTCATTTTTCTTCCATTTTTGCTCCATTTTTCTTTATTTCTTCACTTTCATCTTTAATTCGTCTCTTCTATATTTCCTACAAAAACAAGATGAGAATGGTGTGCTGAGTGGTGATTTCGACAAGGATTTACTACAAACAAAGCACAAAAATACTATAAAATATGTAGGTGTTGAGCCATCATCAATTAGCCACTCATCGATCAAGGCAAAATTGCGTTGATCCTCTCGCGACTGCACATGCGCCAGCTGCGGCTTGGGAGAGGACAAATTCCCCAGTCATGCATGGTTGCATGAAGCCTTTTGCAGCCAGTCCTTCTTGTTCTATCTCCATTTCTTCTTTAGGAGTTTTGCAGCATTGATTTAGGCACCAATTTTTGTTACATAAATTCTAGTAAATTGAATTTAAATACAATCTAATCATCTATTCCTTTCAAAACGAGGTATACACATAATCTATAGAAAGCAATTAACAATAAATTACAGTGCTTATGTCTCCACGTGCAAGGCGTACACAAAAAATGCCCATATTAAAAATCATGAGAGATTCAAACAATCACAAAGATTATATTTTTATTAGTAAAGGAATCACTTTTTTTTGTTATTAACCCTAAACATGCTCCTAGGTTAAAACCTAGCACTCTGATACCATTTGAAGGATCTCGGGAAAAAATAAATACGTAACGGAAGACAACAAATTAATTTTTTTCCTGAGCCAAAGTCTAGGAGTACTTACTTCTACGGCATTTTATTTGAATAATTGGAGTTGGATTCGGATTCGACGGCGCTTTCTGGATTGGAACATCTACCTATTCCGCGGGAACACTAGCTAACCGTCAGCACCTTCGCACCAAACACTTATTATGTTTTCTAGCTCTTGACCTTCCAAAATATTCTCTGACCTTTATGGACCTCTACCGGTGAAAGTAGAACTATGGTGAAGAAGAATGGAAGATTTAAATTCAAACGGGAAAAACAAAGGAAAAACGACGTTTAAAAAAAGCAGAGGCCGTTTCATTCAGAAGGGAAAAAAAATGAAAGTTGTTTGCTATGTGGAATTTGGTTAACTCTATTCAAGGCATACGTGATGCCTTTTAAACAAAACAGTTTCCTTTTTTCTTTTATCCTAAACAAAAACTGGCCACTGCATTTTCTTTTATTTCCTTTTCTTTTCCTCTTAATTGTGGTGGCTATCTTGGTTTCCAAATAACCTACAGTCGCATTAACAAAACCCTGATAGGCCATTTTTACTCAATTAGTCTAATGACTAAGTAAATAGCTCTCATATTAATTAATTAATTCACTTGGCTCCAATATAAAATTACCCAAGATAATTAATTAATAGACCAATTAATTAAATTAGATCTTTTATTAATTAATTAAATCACTTGGGCTCAATATAAAATTACCTAAGATAATTAATTCATAGACTAATTAATTATATTGGCCCAATTAATTATTCTAGCTCAAATAAATAATTATTTGGACTCCTAGAATAATTCTTCCAATAAGAAATTCACTCAATATGCCTATATAGTAAATAAATTTACCAAGGTTATTTAAGCTACTCTGGAAACCATAAGACATTATTCTTGGCTATTAAAATGACCAAAATACCTCTACTAATAAATAGCGGTATTTTAATCATTTTAAATATTTCATTTATCACCATATGAAAATATTGACCCGAGAATAAAATTATAAGTGCAGTGTCTTCAACCTACAAGTGAAATGATGAAAATACTCCTCCACATAACACCCGTCATTGAAATAGGAAAAATACAATAACATCTTTCTCAATAACATCTACTATCCTTTGATAGCTAGTATGATAATCCATGAATTCCAGTATGTATCCACTTAGCACAGGGAGCTACCCAAAAGTATACATATTTAGTCACGTTTCCCAGGGCTCTGGATTATTAGATTATCTCAAACAATCACAATGAGTTGATTTCTTTATGTAATGAAGCATAAAAACTCTATTATTTAAATCTGTCAAAATTAACTAGATTTATACACCTAACGTATAAGGTTATTAGCCTTGTGATATGACCTCATTTGACATACATCAAAGTGTACAAGTCCAACTTCACCAGACCACCAACCCATACTTGAGTCTTAGGGTAGTCGTCCATGTAGTAGCTATGATAAACCAATCTTTATTTATTTTAATACTTTTATAAAGATTATTATCGCATGGTCCAGTTCTATGTATTCCAAATACACTTATACTACTGGTGTGAGTGGACTACTCAGTGGTTAAAGGTAAATCATTCCCTATTTAGAAACTATAGAGTAATGATCTAAACCTTGATGAAGTGTCCAACTTCATCAATCGATCAAGAATAATTTTTTTCTTATGTGTTAGTAGCTCATAATCTACACTTTACTGTAAAAGTACAACCCAACCACGTAGATTACTTACTAGCACCCTTAGACCTTAATGTGCAATATATGTAAACAAACAACCATTAAAGAATGAAAATTTTATTAATTTTTAAAATATAAAAATACATAGTACATTTTGGGCATTCATTCCAATAGGTTAAAGACTTACTAAAAAGCTTGTTGAATAAGCTTATAATTTGCTTATCAAATCCCAATCAATTTCATATAATCAACCACATGAAAAAAGCTAGCCTTCTTAACCAATCAAAAAATGACACTTATTTACAATAGTCAAATCTCAAAATGCCACTTGTCCTTCCTTTGACCATATTCACAACTTTTCTTAGAAATGCACTATAATTTAGCTTAGTATTTTTTCCAATCGAGAAAATTTTTTATTCCACAAGTGGAATATATACATTTTACTGAACTCAATGGTGGGAATCAGAGTTCTGAAATTCCTTTTCAGTTTTTCTCAATTTACGGTTAGAATTACGATAATACCTCTAAAGACTTAAACTATACCAAAATATTTGTCTCATTACACTGATCAACTTTTGTTCTAGGCCTTCATACATATTCTCACATATTAGAGTAGTAACCATTTAAAGTACACAACAGGAAGCGATGTTACAACTAGTGATTTTTACTTTATAATTTTCCCAAACAGGGCTAGGTTTCTTTGATCAAGACTTTGGGACATTTTACCCGAGAGATAGAAGAAGAATCAAGTAAGTCCTTGCATAAATTGTTTGTTAAACTAAAGTGCTCCTACAAGTCAAATGTCATGTTTACTCTAAAGTTGTTCTTTGGGTTGCAATTATTGATATTCTGCATCTTTAGTCAAAACAAAATAGTTTTAAACAAGCAAAAGTTTTCCAAAATGAAATGTTAAATTTTCCTAAATCGGATTTTAAACCCAAACTTTTTGGAACCATAATTGCAATTTCAAGGTAACTCACTTTGTTAAATTTCTCCCAAGCAGGTCAAACGAAATGTTAAGTACTCAATAAGAGTAAGCTACTAGGAATAGTCTTTGAAGAGTTAGCGTAAGATTCTCAGTAGGTCACCACCTCTAAGAATGAACTCTACCTGGACAAGGCGTCAGTTCTAGTTGGTTAGGCTTGTCCGTGCTAGCAACTCAATCCATGTGGATTGCTTTTTTCTAGAATGGACAATTGGTAAGTTAAGGTGTAGAGATAGAGGAGTATCTCACCTAGTGAACTGATCACCCACTTGTATTGTGATGCAAGGTTTCACAATATGTGGTCATGATGCAGGTTTTATGGGCATGACTATGATGCAAGGTTTTGTAGTCACTTTTATTTGAGTGGTTTATTTCTTTACAATGATGTACTCTTTTATTTAAAATGCAAATAAAAATACCACTCATTGTTCAAAATTACTTATTTGGACTTGTAGATTTTTATTGTGACTTATTCAAAAATTACATACATGAAATACTTCTTTAATTAACATGGGCACAGATAGGACTTACTGGGAAATTTTTCTCGCCATATTTTATGTTATATGTTTTCAGGACAATCCTACTTTAAAGGTTGAGTTGCCTTAAGACATGAAGATTTCAATTTGATTTGAATGTATTTATCTCTTAGAAGACTTTGTTTACTCATTTCCTCATCTCAAAACTTGTATAAGTACTATTTTTGGATTGTAATAAGTTTTGAACTTACAGTATTTCCATTCTTATTCCTTTTATTTAGTTTTAAAGACCCGTTATCCTAAGGACAGGGTGACATCCCTACCCTTTTAGAGTATGTAGGTAGTGGGGTGTTACAAGTGGTAGCAGAGCCTAGGCTTAGGCAACTTTTATCATTATTTGGATTTATTTTATTAAGTATTATAATCTCTGAACTAACCTAGTTGTTCATATTGTGGGATGGTTAAGATGTATAGAACTGCATGGAAGATCATGAATAGACAATTATGGTACCCACTAATTCATATCCATCTAGATGATTTGCCAAAACTTCAACCTGCACCTCAACATGTACCCCAACTTGAACCACTCTTGGAGGAAAATAATGAGGATGAGATTCAAAATTATTGAGCCACCATCTGCACCCATAATAGACATGGTAACTGAGAGTGAGGATAAGGGCGATGTTATGGAGTATCTCCCAAACCCACAATTGACTTGACAGTAGATAGTAATGACTCAGAGGAAATAGATTATGAATCCCCACCAAGGCATCTTGATATGCCCCCAACCAAGCCATTTTGAGAATGGGGAGGGTTTAAGGAGATTGGGAAAGGAACTGATGACCTTTGATTTTGTAGATGGTTCAGGAATAGACTTTTCTAGAAACACCAAAATGTGGTTATATGAAGCTAATTCTGAAGATTCAGATGAGAAGTAGAAATCCCTTGCTTTAGCATGTTTTGAAAACTATTTTCTATCTGTTTTATAATAATTTTATGCATTGGAAACTTTATTTGTGTTTTATTTGCTTTTCCTTCAAAGTTTTACTTTTAAAATAAGGATATCTCGGTGTATCCCACTCTTTTACAAATATGTTATCTCTTATACAAAATCTATGCATAAATTTTACACATGATTGTGCTTTGAACATCTTATGCACCTTTTTAAGCTTTGTTGAGTAATTATACTTGCATGCAAAATACTTTGAGACTTTGTTGCATAACTTATCATTTGGGTGCATTGTTAATAGAATGGCCCCAAATTTAAGTTACCACAACCAGTAGAAGAATCTTTGAGCCAGAACCGATGACTCTTGAATATAATACCACCCAATTATTGATACCAAATGAAAGAGGCGACTACGAGCCTAAGTAGGAGGTTGAATCAAAAGTACCCACTGAAGTAACAATGGGATGGGCATTTAACAAGATGACTAAAATTCTGCAAACCCTAGTAGAATGAAGAACGCCAAGGGAAGAGGATAAAGCTTTGGAAAAGTTTTTGAAGTTTCAACCTCCTACTTTTCTAGGTGAAGCAAAATAGGATCAAAAGGCAAAACAATGGGTGAAGCAAATGAAGGACATTTGTGCTATGTTGCAATACACGGAAAGAAGAATAGACTTTTAGACTGAGGGGACCGGTCCGAGCATGGTGGCAGCATGTTCAAGGAGACTAGGAGTTGGTTGACTAGGACTGGACCTGGAATAACATTGTTGAGGTTTTCAAAGCTAAGTATATACCACAATAGATATTGAAGAAATAGGAAGATGAATTCCAGAACCTTCGACAGGGAAGTATGTTTGTGGCACATTTTGCTACTTGCTTTAACTAGTTATCAAAATACTGCAAGAGAATGGTCGACACTGAGCAAAACAGAACTAGACAATTTGTCAAAGGGTTGAGGCAAAAGCTGAGGAAGGCTTTGGCATATTTCCCATTGACCGCGTATTCAGTAGTTGTGGATGCAGCCACCCAAACTGAAAATGAAGATAAGAACTGGACGGTTCATAAAAATTTCCAACCATCAAGGTAGGCATCGACGTAATTTCCAAGGCAACAGATTAACAAGTGACTCACTAGTCAACAATGGCAAAATAAAAGGAAACAAGTATGCACGACAATAGTCAGCCCAGTTCAAAACTCACTAACTTGTCGATTCTATGGCAAGAGATGTCATATAGAGATGGGCCGTTGGTCCAAAAGAGCTATGAACAAATGCTACAATTACAGGGACCCAACACATCAACAGAACAGTTGTCTTAAACCCCTAAGGATTAGACTGGGAGTCACAAGCCAGCAAAATAAATAATTCTTCTGAAGCTTCAAGGAGTGGAGGTCGAAAACTTTAGGGGAAGGTAAAGGTCTTTACCTTAAATCGAGAGAAGGTTAGAGCATGTACAATGGTAGTAGAAGGTATAGATTGGTTAGCAAAGCATGGAGCTAGAATGGATTGTAAAAATAAATCAGTGCAATTTATCAGACTTGGATATGATGTGCTTGAATTCAATGGTAAGCAGGTAAATGAATTGAAATTTCTGATAGCTGGAGCTAAGGCTCAAATTTGTTGAGATAAGGATGTTATAGATATCTGGCTTATATACTAAACAAGACAAAACATCGGTGTACTTTGGAGAGCACTGAGGTCATGAAGGAGTTTCTAGACATATTTCCCACAGAACTCACTTCTTTTCCTTCTTCACGAGAAGGTGAGTTTACCATAGACTCAATTCTAGGAGTAGAACCTATGTTAAGAACTCCATATCGAATGGTCCCTACAAAATTAAAGGAACTAAAGAAGCAGCTAGGGGAATTATAAGACCTAGCACTTTACCTAGGGGAGTTCTATTGCTATTTGTGAAGAAAAAAGATAGAACATTGAGGCTATACATGGACTATTGAGGGTTGAACAATTTGACAATCAAGAACAAATATCCTCTACCATTGATTAACGGATTATTTGATCAGCTACAGGGATCTAGTTGCTATTCAAAGCTAGATCTGAGGCAAAATTACTACCAGGTGCGGATTAAAGAGAAAGATATTCCCAATATGGCTTTTAATACCTGGTATGGCCATTATGAGTTTGTGGTAATGCCATTTAGGGTAACCAACGTACCGGCGGTATTCATGGATCTCATACACCGAGTTTTTCATCCATACCTGGATAAATTTATGGCAATGTTCATTGATGAAATACTTATTTATTCCAAAAGCCTAGAAGAACATGCTAAGTATTTAAGATTGGTGCTAGAAAAACTAAGAGGACACAAGCTCTACGCTAAGTTTAGCAAATGTGAGTTTTGGTTGGATGCGATGTCATTTCTTGGCCATGTTGTTATCAAAAGATAGTATTAAAGTGGACCCAGCCAAAGTGGAAGCAGTCTCAAATTAGAAGCAACCTGAGAACATAACTGAGATTAGAAGCTTTCTGGGATTGGCAGAGTATTATTATTATTTTGTCAAGGGCTTCTCAATATTGGAATCACCAATGACACATTTATTAAGGAAAGATGTTCCCTTTATCTAGAATGAGAAATGCAAGAAGAGTTTCCAAGAGCTTAAACTGATGACCCCAGTATTAAGTTTGCTCAAGAAAGATGAACCTTATGATCTGTATATGGATGCATCGAAAGAAAGATTAGGCGCAGTGTTAATGTAAGATAAGAAAGTTATAGCATATGCATCTCGAAAACTGAAGCCTCATGAAGTTAACTACCCAACTCATGATTTAGAGTTGGACGCTATAATATTTGTCCTCAAGAAGTGGCAACATTACCTATATGGAGTAGAGTATGAAGTATTTACTTACTGATAAAAAAGAGTTTGAAGTACATATTTATTCAGAATTATCTAAATTTGAGGTAACATATGTGGATGGAATTCTTAGAAGAATATCAATGCCCTATCAATTATTATCCTGGAAAAGCTAATGTGGTTGCCGATGCTTTAAGTCAAAAAGTAAAGATGGCTAGTGATGCGTATTTATTTGGGCATAAAAATCATATAAAAATAAGCACATTCCCAATCAAGTTTAAATTAAAACGTTAAACCCAAATTACATATATGAGCAAATGTACTCATTATTAAGTATAGTATAGGGTTCAAACAAGTGTCGATCCTCCAGGAACAAGTATGTATTAATTACTTTTCTTTCATTGTTTAACCGACTCAATAAAGTGAAAAATAATAAAAATAAAATAAAATTATATATATATATGTGTGTGTGTGTGTGTGTGTGTGTGTGTGTGTGTGTGTGTGTGTGTGTGTGTGTCAAGGATGGAGAATTATGTAACTTAAACCATTATTTTGACAAACATAATCTTAAAGTATTCAACCATTATCATAACTAATCATTCTCTTGGCATCATGAAGGATTAAGATAAATTCACTTCTTTGGCCAATCCATGAAATCACTATTTTCTAGGTAAATTAGCATCACTTGGTCTGTCTCAACTAATTCACCCAAAAGATGCATTAAACACAATCCTTGATTAAATTTCCTTGGTCTGGCAAATTTAAAGCATGAAATTAATCAATGAATCCTTGGTCTAGTAAACATCAATTAATCTTTAATTATTCAATCCTCAGCAATAATCCCTTTGGTCTAGTAAGTTAATAGCTAATAAATATGAAATCAATAAATTGAAACCACCATCAACCTCTTTGGTCTAGTAAGTTAATGGAAAGAAACAACCAATTAATCTCGTAATAAGCACAAGTAATTAAATACCAAGAAGAACAATCAATTAATCAAAAAATCAAAGTAACTCTAAAAATCATGAGTACCTAAAACAATGTCAAATTATAAGAAGACAATTAATACATCATTGTTCAAGAAAAAGAAAACAAAGGAAAGAGATAGATACTCATAGACAAGCCTCCTCCTTCTTCCTTTGTAGACCCTCTTGCACAATCCTCCTTGAATTATTCCTCTCGAGAAAATATTGGTGATGCACTTTAAAATAAATCTAAGTCTCTACATAGTGCACCTCATTTTTCCTAGGTTAAATTTGCCTTTATTTATAGGCTTACAAAGTTCCTAAAAGAGTCCGAAGTAAAGAAGAAATAATTACCTAAAAAATCCAAAACAAAAAAGGAGTAATAAAAAGTCTAAAATAAAATCCTAAATAAAAATCTAAATAAAACACTATGGAGAAATTAAGTAATTCCACCGTCCACCGCCTTTGACTTTAATCAATTGAGACATTGGAAATCAATTTTAGACTTTGTCATTTTCTAATGAAGACGTTGTTTTCGTTGAATTGGAATTTGCTGAAATCGGCTTCCAATTGAGCCGTGCGAAATTGCTGCCATTCTTCCCTTTTGTTGTCCTAGCCATCACTGAGCCGAATAGAATTGTCTAGCCGAATTGTTCCTTCCTTGTTTATGTTGTTGCGCCAGCTTGCTGAGCCACTGATTGAAGACCCCAAAATCCTCTTTTCATTTTTTTTTTTTTTTTTGCTATCGGCTCAATTGAGCCACCGAATGAAATTGCACTTGCTTTCCTCTTCTTTCTCTTCTTGTTTCGGCTGCTTCTTTTTTTCTTCTTGTTTTGCTTTTGTCTTTCTTAGCCACTTTTGTTGACTTTGTTTCTTTGTCTAGGTCCCACCGAAATCTGTCTTTTTTCTTTGTTGCTTTTACTTTGTCATTGAGACGTGAAGCTTCAACCAAGCCGTGAGCCATTTTCCCTCCTTTTTCTCTCCAATTTCCAATTGCAATTCATTCCTTCATTCCTTCAATTCGTTTTCCTCTGCAATTTCTTCACTTTTCTCTATTCTTCCAGTAGATGACCGGCACCGGCTCTACTTTCTTGGGCTGGTGATGGTCAAGTGTTGAAAAATTACACAATTAGCTCTAAATTTCCTTTATTTTTGTATAAAATTACAGAAAATCATTTGTATAAGGGAAATGTCAAATAGGAAGGAATATGATTAGTTATTTCACAAAATGTATCACAAAATGGCCTTAAATAACCAAGAAAAATATTACTAATTTAGACCATATCATATTCTCCCACACTTGAATCTTTACTTGTCCTCAAGTAAATACTTAAACAAAGCATTTAAAACAATTTATTTCTTTTATATTCATCCATAACAAAGCCAGAATTTCTTTCCAACCTTAGATACAAAATTGTCATTCATTCACCCTTTAAAAACCTTTGTTAACTTATACATTAAATCAAATAATCCTAAGGCCATCAAAGTTAAGTTAAACAAGATTATATCTAGTACATGAAAATTATTCCACTTCTCAAGCAAAAATCATAGATAACATAAATCATACAAGTCAAGTCATTTAACCAATTCAAACATTATATACTCAAATTTACCGAACTCGAGTTAGTGAAATAAGGAAAACACTCCACTCTTTCTTCTTTTTTTTTTTCTATGACTTTGGGAATTGATAGCCTCAAGTGTATGGGTTTCTCTTCACACACCGTATTGGCCCCCTTTACAGTCATCACTCATCATTTTTTCTCTAGAAAATTTTCAACATTTTTTCTTTGCTTTTTCTTGCCTTTTTGCCTTTGGGATAGCCTTAAGAAAGTGCACCGAATACACTTGCTACTTCTTCCCATATTGACCCCCTTTTCAGCAAAAGGTCTTCGAAGATAAAATCAATCATTAATAAAAGCATTTTTTCCTTAACTCAATTTTTTTCATCTCATATTTTTTTTTTCAACTAAAATTTTTTCTCAAAAATTTGTTTTTTCTCGCATTCCTTATTAAAAACTTAAAGTTAAGAAAATTCTAAATCCATAATACAAGAATTAATCAACAACTCTTTTCATATTTCGTCATATCATCCATATTTAAACCCAAAGAATAAAATAAAACTCGAATACCAAATATAACCAATGTTAACTTAAATTTTCAAGACTTAGCAAAATCTAACTTAATACACAAGTTTACCTTTTTTAATAAAATCCTACCATATTGAATGACAAATCCATATCTAAAGTTAAAAGGAAATCATGTCTTCATTATAAACAAATAAACCCAATTTAGCTCCAAATCATCAAACTTTCAAATTTTCAAAGAAATTAAATTTTCTCCAAGATGATTTTTTTTTTTTTTCAAGATGACTCAACAACAAGAAAATATCAAGATAATTGATAAAAACTTGGACCAAGAATATCACCAAACCACTCCCCTACACTTAAACTGGACCATGTCCTCATGTGCCAAAAATAAACACAATAAAGCATCTCCAATGGGACCAAAATTGAAAAGGGGTAGAAAGTTTAAGCAATACTCCCCAAGTGTAGATTAGCTCCAAGATATGAGAAGTTCATTCTTCAAGAGGTTGGAAGAATTATTGCCAGCGAAATTCAACCTACAAATAGATAAATGAACACACAAGTAAAAGTATAAAGAGTAATTGAAACAAAATAAAAATCAAGGGAGAAGAAAAATAGAAAGTCAAAGCCTTTAAGTCCCCCTCAAAGTAGAGCCTTCAAACCGGCCTCCAGATTATCCAAAAGAAAACACCAAATAGACCACCACAACCTCCAAAAGGCTCACAAGATCCTCTTTGTCTTAACCAAATCCATTTTGCAATTGGTTCTCTTTTTAGTGAAGAACTTTTCCAAACTTTTGGACTTTGTCTAGATACTCATAGACAAGCCTCCTTCTTCTTCCTTTGTAGACCCTCTTGCACAATCCTCATTGAATTATTCCTCTCGAGAAAATATTGGTGATGCACTTTAAAATAAATCTAAGTCTTTACATTGTGCACCTCATTTTTCCTAGGGTAAATTGGCCTTTATTTATAGGCTTACAAAGTTCCTAAAAGAGTCCTAAGTAAAGAAGAAATAATCACCTAAAAAATCCAAAACCAAAAACTAGTAATAAATAGTCTAAAATAAAATCCTAAATAAAAATCTAAATAAAACACTAAGGAGAAATTAAGTAATTCCACCGCCCACTGCCTTTGACTTTAATCAATTGAGACATTGGAAATCAATTTTGGACTTTGTCGTTTTCTTCTGAAGACCTTGTTTTCGTTGAATTGGAATTTGCTGAAATCAGCTTCCAATTGAGCCGTGCGAAATTGCTGCCATTCTTCCCTTTTGTTGTCCGAGCCATCACTGAGCCGAATGGAATTGTCCAGCCGAATTGCTGCTGCCTTGTTTATGTTGTTGCACCGGCTTGCTGAGCCACTGACTGAAGACCCCAAAATCCTCTTTTCTTTCTTTCTTTTGTTGTCGGCTCAATCGAGCCACCGAATGAAATTGCACTTGCTTTCCTCTTCTTTCTCTTCATGTTTCGACTGCTTCTTTTTTTCTTCTTGTTTTATTTTTATCTTTCTCAGCCACTTTTGTTGACTTTGTTTCTTTGTCTAGGTCCCACCAAAATCTGTCTTTTTTCTTTGTTGCTTTTACTTTGTCATTGAGCCATAAAGCTTCAACCAAGCCGTGAGCTATTTTTCCTCCTTTTTTCTCTCCAATTTCCAATTGTAATTCATTCCTTCGTTCCTTCAATTCTTTTTCCTTTGCAATTTCTTCACTTTTCTCTATTCTTCCAGTAGATGACTGGCGTCGGCTCTACTTTCTTGGGCTAGTGCTGGTCAAGTGCTGGAAAATTACACAATTAGCTCTAAAATTTCCTTATTTTTGTATAAAATTATAGAAAAGCATTTTTATAAGGGAAATATCAAATAGAAAGGAATATGACTAGTTATTTCACAAAATGTATCACAAAATGACCTCAAATAACTAGGAAAAATATGACTAATTTAGGCCCTATCAGCTAGGCCGAGAATTCAAGAAGTTCAAGTAGTTCAGGAAGTTTTGGAGCTAGAAACAGGGGTGTAAGGGGTAAGTATTCATTTAAGCAACTTAAAATTAGTGTCGAACTTAAAACAAGTGATCATTAAGGCCTAACAAGATAATATGAAGTTTCAAGCCTTTTAGGATAAAGAACTCAAACGAGGAGGCAGCAATTTCTAAACAAATGAGGATGGATTGTTATACTTTCAAGATCAAATATGTATGCATGATGATCAAACACTGAAGAAAAAGGTTTTAGGGAAGGCACATAGTAGTAGATATGCTATACATCAAGGAGAAGTGAAAATGTACCAAGATTGGAACAAGGCCTTTTGGTGGTTAGGAATGAAGAAAGACATCATACAGTAAGTCTTTACATGTTTAACCTGTCAAAAAGTCAAAGCAGAGCACAATAAATTGGCTGGACTATTGTGATCGTTACCAATGCCAGAATGGAAATGGGAGAGGGTCACAATGGATTTCATCATGGGTTTACCTATGTCAAAAACACATAAGGATTCTATATGGGTAATAGTTGACAGACTGTCAAAGACGGCGCACTTTATTCCAATGAACGTAAGGGACTCCATAGAAAAGTTGGCACAGACTTACGTACGAGAAATAGCGAGATTGTACGGAGTGCTTTCAAGCATTGTTTCTGATTGAGACCGAGGTTTACATCTCTATTTTGTACTAAGTTTCAAGAATCTATGGGTCCTAATTTAAAGTTAAGCATGTCACTCACCCTAAAACTAATGGACAGTCGGAAAAAGTAATTCAAATACTAGACTACATGCTAAGGGCATGTGTGTTAGAATTTGAAGATAAGTGGATTAATAGCGTGCCTTATACTAAGTTGGCTTACGATAATAATTACCAATCTTCTATTAGAATGGGCCCATATGAAGTATTGTATGGGCCCAAATGTTAAGTACCTTTATATTGAGGATAGTCAGAGGATGCTCAGAGCTAGCAGAAGAGCAATGCGGACAACAAAATGAGAGAATTAGAATTCCAGGTGGGAGATCGAACATTCTTAAAGTTGACTCCTAGTAGAGCAATTTTGAAGCACCCTAAGGTATTTTGGACCATTCCCAATTATTAAGAAAATTAGACCTATTATCTATAGACAGGATATACCGAATGGCTTGACAAGAATACACAATGTGTTCCATGTATTTCAACCAAAGAAGTACAATCCTGACTCAGAGCACGTATTAAATAAGGAACTATTAATTCTACAACTGACTTTAGTTATATGAAAAAAAATAGTCAACATTTTAGATGGAAGTATCAAGTCCCTTTAGAATAAGCAAATACCAATGGTGAAAGTTTTATGGAAGTATTACGGCATGTAGGATGCTACATGGGAAACGGAAGAATGGGTGAAGTAGAAATACCCCGGCTTGTAGTGAAGGTAGACACTGAATTTTGGGATGAAATTCTTTTAAGGAGGGAAGGATGTAAAAATCTACCTAAGCCCACCCTTGGGTTAGAAGGAAGATTTGCATTTTATTACATATTACATGTGCATATGGTTTTTAGATGAAAATTGCATGAATTTATAATTGCTTATATGTGTCTTCTTAGTGTATTGGGGAAATAGGACCTTACTAGAAAATAAGGAGGTTATTTATTTTAGACCCATGAGTAAGGAATTAGGCAATCTTAAGGTGGGAATAATTGAGCTAGGAATACAGAACAAGAGTTATGGAGGAATAGTGACTCAAGCTTGAAGATTGTTTGTTGATGACTTGATTTCAAATCTCACTTGCTACGAATTGTTTGATTTTAGTCCTATTTTATCTCTATGACCTGTTCGTTCATTACAGCTACCGTTTAAAACTTTTCTTATTACATTCCAAGGATTCTAAGAAGATCTAGTTAAAATCTTCATTTCCTAAATTAGCGTTTTGATGTCACAACCCTTTCAAATTTGAATTTTTGCTCAACTTGAATTTCCCTATATTTCGGTTGCAAGTCTTAAACCTCACTACATTCATGTTACCAGAATTCTATTATTAGTTGGAGCTACCATGGCCGAATTATAGCAAGGGATAGGAAATTAGAGAAATTCTTAGTTTTCAAAATTAAACTTCCTATTTTATATCCTTTGGAAACTTCATTCTTGTTTTTCTTGCTTAAGAATGAAAGCTGAAAATTCTCTTGCTCATATCCTCAAGTTGTTCGTTGACACAAAGACCGAAACTAGGCAGCAAGGTACCTTATCCTTTTTGCAAACCAATTATTTTCATTTAGAGCAAAAGCTGGAATTTATTCTTTAAGCAACAGACCTCAAGAATTAGCTTCAACTTCATTCCTTTTCTTCTATTAAAGCAGCCAGCCAAACCTCCATTTTAGCACCTCAAAACTCTCCTAAAACATAGCTACAAACACTTCAATCAAAATGGTTTCAATTGAAAATTTAAAACCTCAACTAAATAGCTACAAACTCTCTACCATAGTGCACTCATATAACCAGAATTTTCCTAGCATTCTTGGTAGCATATAATTAAAATTTTTCCCTTCTTCTTCAGAATTTCGGCCCACATTGTGTAAAGCTGATCATTCATCGTCTTCTCACCATAGTAGCCAAAAACCTCCATAGGAACACCTTCAAACACTCCTAACTTTCCTCCATCTAAAATAGTTTGAATTTGAAAATCAAAGACCTTGAATTTCTCCACCAAACACTTGACCAAATAGCTAGTAACTTCATCAAATGTTACCAGAATAATTGTCTCTAAATATTGCAAGATTTTGGCTAGCTTAAGAATAAGAACACTATGTTCTTCATTCTTCATTCTTCTTCATTTACTCATCTCTCGTAGTCAAACTCCATTAATAATTTTCATCTCTTCAAGAACTATTATATTTTTCTAGCATTTCTTGGAAAGCTTTGAAATTCAAAAGATCTCATTTAGCTCCTACAAACTCTCTTCATCTATCTATCTAACTGAAACACCACTCTAAACCAAGCATTCAGCCACTCCGATTCTTAAAACACTCCCACACTTCTCTAATTTTCTCTCTTGTTCTCTCAAGGATATCAAGAGTACCAAGATCACCAAGAGCACACACACTTCCATTTTTCTATCTCTCTCTCACTTTTAAACACTCATACATCACTTGAACAAACAAGAACACCTTCAAGTCACTTCTATATCACGAGGCATAACCTCAAATTCACTAAGGATTTTCTCTCTCAAAGATAAAAACAAGTCCCACGGTCTAGAAAAAGTCAAGAAGGTAATCAAGATCATCTCTATTCTTTCTTCTCTCATTCTTTTCCTTTTCCTTCTCCTTTGTCTTATTCTTTTACCCTTGATCGAAACTTATGGATTGCTTTGGTTGATTCTTTTTCAATGGATGGAACCATTTCTAAGGTGTTTAAGACTTGAGCATTGAAGCAAACAAGATATCTTGGTCATCAAAATATCACCTTCGAATCAAATCAATCTTCAAATAAGTAACTCTTGTTTAATCTTATGTTTTCTATAAACTCAAGTTATACAGAAGAATGCTAAGATGAAGTGTTTTGATGTTGTATATGGAAGTAATCTATGATGGTTTGTTGTTGTGATGATTGAGAAGGAAATGATAATAGTTTGCGGTTATAATGGATAAGATATAGTAATATGTGAAGTATGCAACACTATAATTAGAGTTTATGTGTGTGTGTGTGTGTGTGTGTGTGTGTGTGTGTGTGTGTGTGTGTCATCAATGTAATGAAATTTTCTAGTTGCTACCATGAGATGATGATGATGATTATGATTGTTATTATTATTATTATTATTATTATTATTATTATTATTATTATTATTATTATTATTATTATTATTATTATTATTATTATTATTATTATTATTATTATTATTATTATTATTATTATTGTACAAACCATTGATATTGATTATTTATGATAGGTACTATAACATTGCTGATATGATGCATATGTAACAATAGATGTGTGTGTGTGTGTGTGTGTGTGTGTGTGTGTGTGTGTGTGTGTGTGTCACATAATAACGCTTGTTGTTTAAAGTATTATTACTATTGAAAAACATTTTATAACTACTATTATTAATTATTTTTGTTATTACTTCCATTGTTGTTGTTGTTCAATCATTATTTAGCAACAATAAATTACTATTTATTAGCATCTTGCAATTATTAACTAGACATTATTTTCTTAAAAAAAATACACATATAAGTTATCAGTTTTTATATGTGACATGAAGCTTATTACCTGTAAAATTATTACATTTATTATAAACTATTATTTCTATTTGCTATCTTTTAAGAGCACGCTATTTTTCCTTATTAGATGTTTTTTTTTTTATTGATGTTACTATCAATAGGGGTTAATGATAATGTTAGAGAATATTAGGTTGTGGATACATGGTTGCAAAACTCTGGAGTTTGGAGTTAGATATTTGCTTATGAGTTTATGCCACAACAATTGTTAGCCAGTAGTGACTTATACTTTGTAATTTCCCCAAACAGAGCTAGGTTTCTTTGATCAAGACATTGGGAGATTTTACATGAGAGATAGAAGAAGAATCAAGTAAATCCTTGCATAATTTGTTTGCTAAACTAAAGTGCTCCTGCAAGTCAAATGTCATGTTTACTCAAAGTTATTCTTTAGGTTGCAATTTTGGATATTCTGCATCTTCTATTAAAACAAAATAGTTTTAAGCAAGAAAAAGTTTTCCAAAACAAAATGTTCAATTTTCCTAAATTAGATTTTAAACTTAAACTTTTTGAAAACGTAATTGCAATTTCAAATTAATGCACTTTATTAAATTTCTCCCATGTGGGACAAACGTAAATGTTGAGCACTCAATAAAGGTAAGCTGCTAGGTCTAGTCTTTGAAGGCTTAGGGTGAAACTTTCAATAGATGGCCACCTCTAAGGGATGAGCTCTGCCTGGACAAGGCGTCAGTTCTAGTAGGTTAGGCCAGTTTGTGCCAGCAAGTTAGTCTATGTAGACTGCTTTTCTCTATAATGGACAATCGATAAGTTAGGGTATAGAGATAGAGGAGAATTTCACCCAATGGACCGATCATCCACTTGTATTGTGATGCAGAGTTTCAGAATGCGTGATCATGATACAGAGTTTTGTGGACGTGACTATGATGCAGAGTTTCATAGTCGCTTTTATTTGAGTGGTTTATTTCTTTACAATGATGAACTCATTTATTTAAAATGCAAATAAAAACACCACTCATTGTTCAAAATTAGTCATTTTAGACTTATAGAGTTTTATTGTGACTTGTTCAAAAACTACATACACGAAATACTTCTTAAATTAACATAAGCTCACACAAGACTTACTGGGAAATTTTTCTCAGCACATTTTATGTCACATTTTTGGGATTAAGTAATCACAAGACTTGATTAAGCAATCTTGAAACATAATGATCTCAATTTGATTTGATCTTGGAAGACATTATTTACTCATTTACTCATCACAAGACTTGTATAAGTATTATTTTTTGGTTATATAATAAGTTTTGAACTTAGAGTATTTTCACGTTGGAATGTATGCACTCTTAGACTATGTTTCTGATGTAATCATAGTTTATATTAATAAAAGTTTTATTCTCAAAAATTGTTTATGAATTTTACATTACCTTTGTACATAATTTCTCTAGAAAAAGATCTATTGTGTTTAAGTAAGTGGTTCATGTGAATGGAGGTCTTTCACAATAAGGTACAGACCACAGGTTACTTAACACAAAAACTATTGTTCTTAACCGAATGATGAGAATAGGAATCTCATCATGGTAAGGTTATTGTGTTATGAATTCTAAATGGAAAATGATTACCTTTACCTAGTGAGTAGTCTTCTCACTTCATAATACAAACTTATTTCAAATACGTAGGACTATACCTAAGTAGTGGTTTCTAAAAGTACTATACGGAAGAAACCTAAACTATAACTACTACAGCGTGGACTTATACTCTACGACTTGAGTATGAGTTAGTGGTATAACAAAACTAAGAGCACATGTTTTGATATACTATAGTTGAGGTTCTATTATAGGACCAATATTCTTGTATATTGGGTATATATGACTAGTTACTTAAGATAAATTTATACAAGATAACTTCTATGCTATATCGCCACTTGTGACAGTCCTAATGATCTAAATATTCAGGGCCCTGGGGAACATGACTTGGATGTTTGCTTTAGAGTAGCTCTCTTGGAAAGAGAAAACATTCTACGAAGTCATGGATCATTGGACTAGAAGTCTAAGGATGATAGATATCTTTTAGACAGGTGTTAGTATACTTTTTCATCTCTAAATGTACGACGATGTATAGAGGGGTATTTTAGTCATTACATTTGTAGATCGAAGACATTGCTAACGCAGAATTGTCCTTGGAGTTAATATTTCCTTATGGTGATATTAGAAAATATTTAAAATGCAAAATACAACTATTTCTATTGCAAGGGTATTTTGGTCATTTTAGTAACTAAGACGATGTGTCTTTTGGTCCCCAGAATAGCCCATAAGTCCTGATGGTTTTGGGTTAGGGAACTAGCTATGGATAAAATAGATTTTATTTTATTTAGGTAGGCTAGTTTATTTATTGGGCTAGAATAAAATAAAAGGGTCGAAGAGAAAATTATTTAAAAACCTATTTTAGCTGGTTAGTTAATTGTTTAGGGTTGTAGCCTAGGTTGAATAATTAAGAATTGACCTGGTCCATTTGGGTTATTTAATTAACTTAGTTATTGGGTTATGATAGGCCCAAGAATAATTAAGTTAATTAAAAGGATTAATCTAAATTGAATGGACCATAGGCCCATGGGTTAAGTCTTGGTTCATTCAAAGCTTAACCAGACATGGACTGTTAAGACTGGGCTATTTTTCTATTTGAGTCCTAATTTTGAATCCTGAGGATAGTGAGATATCTTCTAAGAAGTTTTCTAATTTGATTAGGGAACTCTTGTTAGTTTTCGTGGGTTATCAAAGGATTTTAGGATATACCAAAAAATAGCAGCAAAGGTTTTTACGTGCTTCTTGATTTTTTGCTCTCTCGCTGTTTTTTTTTTTTTTCTCTCTTGGTGTTTTGTTGTGTTTGCCAAGTGCTTCTAGGAAACACAAGAATAAAACTATCATCTCCTGTGACTACTTTTTAGTATATTGCAAGGAGATTGTTCAGAGACCGTTTCTCTTCCTTCCCGGTTGCCTTTCACCAGGGTTTCAGGCACCGGTAATATTCTGGAAAATCAAAGGCTCACGCGTTCATGCCAAGAAGAAGTATACAACTAGCGGGTTTTGATCCAAAACTTTCAACAAGTTAGAGAGATGATATTCCTGTTGTTCAGACATCTTCCTCAGTGCCTAAGAAATTTTTAAAGCACAGAGGTATTAACAATTTAAAAGCTTCCATTATTTTATTTTCTATGTTTTCGCTGCATCCTGTTTGCAAGTTTATAGTTTCATGCCTTTAATTGGTATCAAAATATGAAGTTTTAATGGCTTTGGAAGCATGGTTAGGTTAATAAAAATGTTTAGATGTTTATTTGATATCCTACCTGTGATCCTTCATTTTCTTTTTTTGGATAGGATAGTTCATTGTAAGCCTCACGGTTGAGGTTTAGGACTTTATGTAATTTATTGGTTTTCATCTCAAATCATGTAAGCCCGAGTTTTAAGGGTATAGGCGGATGTTAGTTTTGACTTGATTCATTTTGGTTTAAAACTGTAATAAAAAATGTTGCCTGTGAGATCACGGAAGAAAAATTGCAGAAGAAGTCTGTACGAAAAATAGCAGAAAAAAAAAATGAAGAAGAACTGTACAGTCGAGTTGCCATCACAGGAGTCGAGCCGCAAATTTGGGCAGCTGCTCGATGAGTCTTTAGCTACAAAGGTGCCTAGGTCAAGTTGTAGCTTGCAAGCCCTAGCATGGCACGAACCTTCCACAACTTGGTGCATTTGCACCAAATCCATGGGAGGCTTGCAATCATCCTCCCACGGCCTTGGTCATCTTGTGACCGAGTCGCAAGTGGGTTAATAGGCACGGGTGCGAACGGATGGTCCATGGCCATGGGTTCATGTGCTATAATCCAGTGTGGCGAGTGTGTGAAGATCAAGGGGTTTTTTTTAAAAAAAAAATTCCTTGTAATTTTTGCGTAATTTCTTATTCATTTTTTGTCCCATACTAGGCAAAGATATTATTTTTGCAACAGTTAATATTCATGAAATATTTTTGCATGAAAAGTAATGGTAAGGAATTTATAATTAAACAACACCATTAATTAATTTAATTAATGTGTTTAATTCTATTCTTTGGGCATTTAGGCTTAAAAAAAATAGAAAAGTATGAAAACGTTTACAGTTTTCTAGTATGCTATTTATTTTAGTACTTATGTGCATATTTTTTCAAAGACCAAAGTCTTTGGAAATTTTTTGCAAGAGAAAATATTTTTCTTTAATTAAATGGTTAATTTTAACTTAAACAAAAATTAATCATTGGTTATTTTCTTAAAAGATTTTATCCTTAATATAGAAATTATTTTGGATTTAGAAATTTGTGTAAGTTAAAATGATAAACCATTTTAATTTAT
The DNA here is from genome assembly GCA_026120185.1 of Voacanga thouarsii. Classification (NCBI taxonomy): domain Eukaryota; kingdom Viridiplantae; phylum Streptophyta; class Magnoliopsida; order Gentianales; family Apocynaceae; genus Voacanga; species Voacanga thouarsii. Next base: position 1,522,655 of record JANUWF010001059.1, on the reverse strand, counting down.
TTTTACAAAAAAAACTTATTTTTATCAAAGAAAACTTGAGACCAAAGTCTCTAGAAAGTTTTAATAGAAATTTTTTAAATCATTAAGTTTTAACTTAAATAAAATTAATCCATGAAAAAATTTCTTGAATGGTATAAACCTTAACATAGAAATTTTTATGGGTTTAGATATTTTATTTTTAAGTTAAAAGAAAACTTCATCGAAATTTTTGAAGGATACTTTTCCAAAAAACCCTTGTTTTAAAAACTAAGTGGGAGAGAGGGTTCTAATGGCCCCCACGGCTTCCATTATGATCCTCATTAGAGATTGTGGGTCTCCTCGTATTACTTTGGAAGTGAACTCGTATAGGATGAAAATACCACAAGGATCTAGAACAAATAGAAAGATGTAATTCATAACCTGAGACACGTACTATGATCAGCCAGCCCACATTGAAGTTTATAGTGCAAGATATCTCTATAGGAAATAAGAAGAAACGGCTATCCCATCGATGGAGTTATCTTCTAGATCATTACCTATAAAGAAAAATAATTTGTGGTGTTTAACACACTTCGCTTAGGAAATTGTTAATCTTCACATGAAGCTATGTCAATTTTCCTAAGAGCTAAATTCATCATGTTAAAGATAATAGTGATAGGGTCAACTATTATTAGCTTTAAAGTAAGGATAAAGTGCACAAAATTATTTTATTTTTCACAAAACTGAGAATTTCTTTTATTTTTGAATTTAAGAAATGGTTGGTGGAGGTTCTTTCAGTCCTTTAACCGTTATTCTTTGGGAGAATAAGTTAACAGGTCCCAACTATATGGACTGAAAAAGGAACCTGGACATAATACTCACAATCGAGGAGTATAAGTATGTCTACTACGAAATTTGTCCGGTTATCGGGGAGAGTTCCATCGATGAGGAGCGAGAGGCTGAAAAGGCGTGAAAAAAGTCTAATGAAATGGCACGCTGCTATATGTTAGCCTACATGTCTAATGTGTTTTAGTTAAAACATGAGCACATGGCCACTACTTACGATATTAGCACATCTTTAGCCACGATGTTTGCTGATAACAGCTAGTCCACAAGGCAGGATGCTGTTTGAACTATCATCAATACCAAAATGGCTGAGAGAGCATCAGTTAAGGAGTATATGCTCAAAATGATTGCTGCTTTTGAGAAAGCAGAAGTCTTGGAGGCTGTAATTAACCCTGAAAGCCAAGTGGACATACTTCTCGAAAATCTGTCAAGCTCTTTTACTCAGTTCAAGTTGAACTATAACATGAACAAGTTAAACATGAGTTTGACCGAGTTAATGAAAGAGCTCTAGGTGACGGAGAAGATCATGAAGTCAAAAACAAAGGCTTTGATTGCTTCTTCTTCAAGAACAGGGCCCAAGCCTAAAAAGTTCAAGAAGAAGAAAGGTAATGCAGTAGCTCAGCCCAAGTCCCAGCCTAAAGACAAATCCAAGGACAAATGCTTTAAGTGTGGAAAGAAGAGACACTGAAAAAAGGAGTATCTAGATCTTCAAGCCAAGAAAAACTCTATAGGTAATGTTATCTATCTAAAGTCTATATCCATGGTTAGATTAACTTTCACTTGCATTGCTAATTCAAGAGCCACTAATCACATGTGTAACTCCTTCCAGGGGTTTAAAAAGATAAAAAAAACTCCAGAATAGCGAATATGTATTACGTGTAGGAAATAGAGAACAAGTATGGGCCCTTGCATTGGGAGAATTTGAACTTTTTTTTATTGTAATAGAATAGTTATTTTAAAGGATATTTTATATATACTTGGTTTTAGATAGAATTTGGTTTCAATTGCAAAACTAACAAATTAAGGATATTTTGTTTCTTTCCATTATAGTATAACTATCAGTAGAAATAGAGAGGTTTTATGTGTTGGGAACATGTACAAAAACTTATTCTTCATTAATCATAGTAACAATAAATTAAACAACGCTCAATCTGAACCTTTAAATAGGAAGAGAAAGACTAATGGCAATGACTCATATCTTCGGCATCTAAGGTTAGGTCATATTAACTCAAACAAGATTCAAAGATTAATTCATGATGGGCCTTTAAGATCATTGATATTAGAAAGTTAGCCTCAGTATGAATCCTGCCTTACGGGAAAAATAACCAAAAGGTCTTTTACTCAAAAGGCAGATAGGGCCAAGGAAATATTGAGTCTTGTTCACACTAATGTGTATGGTCCTTTGTCTACACCAGCTAGAGGATGGTTTGAGTACTTCAATACCTTCACTGATGATTGTACTAGGTATGGTTAAATTTACCTGATAAGACACAGGTCTGACTCATTTGACAAGTTTAAAGAGTTTAAGGCTGAAGTAGAGCGTCAGACAAGTAAATTGATCAAGACCTTATGAAACGGATCGTGGTGGAGAGTAGCTCCTCGGTAAATTCAAAGACTACATGGTACATCATGGGATAGTATCCTAACTCTCTACATCGAGGACACTCCAGTAGAATGGAGTAGCTAAGAGAAAGAACAAAACATTGATAGAAATGGTCCAAAGCATGATGTCTCATGCTACTCTTCCGGTATCTTTTTAGGGATATGCCCTAAAAATAGCGGCATATATTCTAAACTTAGTATCTTCCAAGTCAATACCTAAGATGCCCTATGAGATATAGATTGGGCCTAAGCTAAGTTTAAATCATTTCAAGATATGTGATTGTCCAACTTATGTATTGATCAAGGGAGACAAGTTAGAACCACGATCAGAATTATGATATTTTATTAGGTATCCAAGAGGAACAAATGGCGGTTACTTTTATCATCCCAAGGAACAAATAGTACTGGTGAGTACTAATACTAGATATTTAGAGGATGATCAAAGCACAACCACTAAAGGTTCAACAAGGTTAGAACTCGAGGAGAAGTTATCTTCTGAATTGTGGAACAAGAAGAGGCACAGCCTCAGGAATCTGTACAAACAGAGCATCGTCGTAGTGGGAGAGTATCTAGGGTTCCAAAAAGATGGACTGGAGAGGTTTTTAATCTAGTCTCTAACCATCAGGAATAAGATCATATTAGATACTAGGAGGCTATTGCTGATGCCGATGTAAACCTTTGGTATAAAATAATAAAAGTCGAGATTGAGTTTATGTACTTCAATCAAGTTTGGAATCTTGCAGCTTCACCTGAAGGGATAAAAATCATTAAGTGTAAGTGGGTATACAAGAGGAAAAAGGGAGCAAATGAGAAAGTAGAAAACTTCAAAGTTAGGCTTATGGCGAAAGTGTACATTTAGAAAAAAGGTATCGACTATGAGGAAACTTTTTCCCCGATTGCTATGCTTAAATCCATCAATATCCTTTTTACTATTGTATCTTATTACAACTATGATATATGGCAAGTAGATGTCAAAACGGCATTTCTTAATGGCCATCTTAGCAAAGACATCTATATGTCCCAACCGGAAGGCTTTATTGCTGAGGATTAGGAATATATGGTTTATAAGCTTAAAAAATCTATTTATGGACTTAAGCAAGCATCGAGAGTATGGAACATTTGTTTTTATGAGACTATAAAGTCCTATGATTCATTCAAAATAAGGATGAACCTGTTAAAATCTAAACATACATTAAATATGCATTACACAGCGAAAATAAAAGGATTCCATGACAAGAAGACCACATGTACGTGTTGATATGGATTACAACTATAAAAATATACCTTTTCTTAAGTCTCTGTTGTTAAAAAAAACCTTTCAATTGCTGAAGTGCAATGCAGCAGCAAAACTAGAGTCTCTCGTCGCCGCCACTAGAGTCTAATTGTGAGACTCCCTCTAATAATATCCACACGAGGATGTTTATACAATGAAAACCGATCACAATCTCTGTGCTAGCAAAGAAAAATAGTGACGGCTAGGGTAATGTCAAAAAGAAGAAGAAGGAGAAAGTCGTGTGTTTTTCACACAGAGAACAATTTTCCTCTATTTTTGCAAAGATAAAACAACCACGGTATATTCTAAGGAAAAATCCTAGAAAATCATGTTGATACAACCTTTGTTAATTCTAATCAAATTAGAATTCATCGAATTGTAGTTGGAACCATCAAGTATTCATAATTACAATTTGGCCAAAAAATTGTAACTAAGTATAATTTGGCCCAAATAACTTCTACTTCTCACAATTAACCCCACAATATTATCATATAACATCTCAAGTATATAATTCTCTATTGTGTGTGACCTATTAGGTTTTTTAGTCTATTGGTAGCGAATATGAATTAATCCAAATGCCTTTGAGATTAAAAATCCTTAATCATTTAAAATTAATCTGTTAATTCTAAACATGATTGGTTTATTAATTCATTCATTAATAAACCCATATTCAACAGATCATGAGCGGTATCTAGTAACACATCATAACCACCCAAAAGTCCAAGAAGTCAAGTGGCATGATATAAACTCTTCAACAACAAACTATAGTACAATAAATTCCTTTCATCATACAATATCTCGTTCAGTTTGGAGTACGAAATTAGCGCCATCTCCCTCCAAAATATATATTAATTGGCCCGAATATATTAGTACTTATATCAGGAATCCACTATTCTACATGTGTATCAATTGGAACTGTTTTGAATACACAATAACCTTGGCCAAGGATTTCATAAGTAGTAATTCCAACAAGTGACTGTGAGATATTCGCCCATACTATTAGGAATGGTGAATCATTTGTTGACCCTCTCAACTACTTTCGTTTATCTCACAATGTACCCAATATCCATCACATAGGCTGCCCTTAATCTGGCTCCAAAGATTGGAATCAAAGTACAATGCTCAGCAAATAAAATACTTTGGGAATATTAAGTCTAAGGATACTTGTATGTTTGCTATAACGAGATTCTATCAGTGGCACTATATAGTTATCCATGCGATTATCTCATAATTAGGTCATCTACTGTACTTGTTCTATTAACAAGTATCCACGTGTTAACTTTGAGTATCTCAATCCTCACGAATATGAGAACCATTGCTTGATCAAATCAAGAAGTCTAACACGTGCTAGTCTTATCACATTAATAAAGTTCTATCTTATTAATACTATGAGTAGGATTATTTAAGTAATAACACAATACAGTGTAGTAGGAATCTCATATCATCATCTCTATCATAATTTCCTTATCACAGTGTTGTATTAGGGACTTTATCTAACAGCTATTTCACGTGAAAGAAAAGAAAACAAACTGAAAGATAAATAATGCCTTTATTAAAATAAATGTGTCATATATAAAGTACAAGTGATTGCCTCTAGGGCACAACAATAACAAACTCCCACTTGCACTAGAGCTAATCATTTATCTATCTAATACCGAATGACTCAACATGCCAATCATATTTCTCTTGGGATAGTGCTTTTGTAAGCGGGTCAGCTATGTTCTCATCCATGGGAACTCTCCCTTTCTTTACATCATTCTTATCTATGATCTCCCGGATTAAGTAATAATGTTGTAGTACATGTTTAGATCATTGGTGAGACCGTGGCTCCTTTGCTTATGCAATAGCTCCGTTGTTGTCACAATACAATGTTATTGGACCAACAACACCAGGGACCACACCTAGTTCAATCACGAACTTCTTAATCTAAACGGCTTCATTAGTTGTTTCAGAAGCGACTATATACTCAGCTTCTGTCGTAGAGTCTGCAATAGTTTCTTGTTTAGAACTCTTCCAACTTGTTGCCCTTCCACCCAATGAAACACGTAGCCAAATTGTAATTTGAAATCATCTTTATCAGATTGAAAACTGGTATTTGTATACCCATTTACTTTCAAATCACCTTCTCTATAAACCAAGAACACATCCTTAGTCCTTCGCAAGTACTTAAGGATGTTCTTTACAGCCGCCTAATGACCCTCACCAGGGTCAAATTAGTATCTGCTCGTCAAACTAAGAGCACAGGATACATCAAACCTTGTACATATCACAGTGTATATGATAGATCCAACTACCGAAGCATATGGAATCTTAATCATGCAATCCTTTTCAACTTGTATCTTGGAAGACATCAACTTTGAAAAACTTATCCCATAGGACATAGGTAAAAATCCCTTTTTAGATTGTTCTATGCCAAACCTCTTTAGCACTTTGTCTATGTATGTAGATTATTAAAGACCTAGCAACCTTTTTTATCTACCCCTATAGATCTTTATTCCAAGAACGTAGGTTGTTTTTCCAAGGTCTTTCAAGGAGAATTTCTTGGATAACCAAACTTTAATTGATTGTAGGACAGGTACATCATTTTCTATTAGTAATATGTCATTTATATAAAGTAATAAGAAAATGATTGTACTCCCACTAACCTTCTTGTACACACAAGGGTCATCTATATTTTGAATAAAACTAAACAGTTTAATTATTTCATCAAAGCGGATGTTCCAACTACTAGAAGCTTGCTTAAGTCCATAAATGGACCTTGCAGCTTGCACACTTTTATGCTATCATTGGATGTAAAACCCTCAAGTTATGTCATATACACTTCTTCAGTTAGATTTCCATTTAGGAAAGCTGTTTTCACATCCATTGCCAGATCTCATAATCATGATGAGCGACAATGGCTAGGAGTATCCTGATGGATTTTAGCATAGCTACTGGCGAGAAGATTTCGTCATGGTTAATACCATATTGTTGACAATAACCCTTGGCCACTAATCATGCTTTATAGGTAACTACATTACCATCCATGTTAGTCTTCTTCTTGAAAATCCTTTTGCACCTAATAGGTTTGATTCCTTTGGGTGGATCAACCAAAGTCCATACTTGGTTATCGTACATGGAATCTATCTTTGACTTTATGGCCTCAAGCCATTTGTCAGATTCTGAACTGTTCATAACTTCCTTGTAGGTAGTAGGCTCATCTCTGTCTATGAGCGATACATCATTGTGGTCACTTATGAGAAATTCATATCTCTCAGGTGCCACACGTATCCTACTCGACCTATGAGGATCTTGTGTGGTAGAAGTTTCATCTATTCTTTCAATAGATGCGGGATTAGATGATTGATCCTTATTTGTTTATTCTTCTTGAATTTTACTAAGTTTAATTTTACTCCCACTGTCTCCTTTGAGCATGTGCTCCTTCTCTAAAAGACAGCATGTTTCGAAATAAACACTTTGTTTTTGGAGGGAAGATAGAAGTAATACTCGAAAGATTCTTTCAGATATCCCACAAACAAACACTTGTCAGACTTACTATCAAGTTTGTCTTATTGTGGCCTTTTGACAAAGGTAGGGCAACCACATACTTTCAAGTGAGATAACTTTGGTTTCTTGCCAAAGAACATCTCAAATGGAGTAGTATCAACAACCATTTTTTATGGAACTCTATTTAGAATATAAACAAAAGTCTTTAGTGCATATCCCCAAAATGATTTTTGCAGGTCTGCAGAAGCCATCATGGTCCGTACCATGTCTAGAAGGGTTTGATTCCTTCTCTGAGATACGCCATTATGTTAAGGTGTATGGTGGAGTCCATTGAGATGATATCTCATTATCTCTAAGATAACCCTAAAACTCTTAGCTTAAGTATTCACCTCATCAATCCAATCTTAGAGTCTTGATACTTTTGCCATGTTGTTTCTCTACTTCATTCTTAAAGTCTTTTAACTTTTCAAAAGCTTCAGATTTATATTTCGTTAAATACAAATACTCATATCGTGAATAATCATCGATGAAGGATATGAAATAGTTATAACCTGCTTTTGCTTGTATAAACATTGGGCCACTTACATCAGAATGTGTAAGTTCTAATAACTCTTTGGTCATTTCTCCTTTTCTAGAAAAATGAGTTCTAGCCATTTTACCTAGTAAACAAGACTCGCAAATGCCATATAATTCATAATCAAATAACCCTAAGTCACCAAGCCTATGTAACTTAGAAACACGATTCTCGTTCACATAGCCTAAACGGCAATGCCATAAACAAGAGGCGTTTGGGTTATCAACTTTGGTTTCTTACTGTTTATATAGATAATTGAATTATCCATGTCTAGAACATATAAACCATTAACCAAAGTTGCAGAACTATAATGAATATTATTCAATGAAAAAGAACAACATTTATTCTTAAATATCAAATGAAATTCACACAAGTCTAAGCACATAATTGAGAAAATATTTTTCATTAAAACTAGTACAAAATAACAATTTTGTAGTTCTAAAAATAATCCCAAAGGCAAGTTCAACTCGTATGTCCCCACAGCAAGTGCAGCAACCTTTGCTCCATTTGCAGTACGTAGGTCCACACTACCTTTCTCTAGCCTTTTATTGCCCTTTAGTCCCTGCAAGTTATTGCACAAATGAGATCCATATCCAGTAGCCAATACCCATATCTCATTTCTAAAGGCAGTATTTATCTCAATCATAAACATACCAGAAGTAGAAGTAGAAGTACCTGCAAGCTTCTCTTTCTGCTTTTTTTCTTTCACGATCTCCATATAGGCCTTACAATTACACCTCCAATAGCCCATCTTGCCAAAGTGATAGGATGGGCCCTTGATGGCTGCGTCCTTCTTCTTCACACTACCTTTGGGCTTAGTAGGAGCCTTCTTCTTCTTCTTGAACAAGAATTGTTTGATACCAAGAAAACACTAAGATTATTGATAAAAACTTGGACAAAGAATATTGCTAACCACTCCCCCATACTTAAATTGGACATTATCCTCAATGGCCAAAGATTAACAAAAGAAAGCATCTCCAAATGGACCAAAAAAATGATAACTAAGGGATAGAAGGTTAAGCAATACTCTCCAAGTGCGATAAAGCTCTAATAGATTGAAAAACGTGAAATAGATAGAAGAGTTTGTCCAAGAGGACTTTATTTCGACCTACAAAAGAAAACACAAATAAAAGTACACAGAAAATAATAACAAAAGAAAGACATACCTAAACAAAAGAAAACAAACTAAAAAAAAATAAAAATCCTAACAAAGTAAATAAAGATACGACTCACTCCCCCACACTTAAGATGGAAAATATTTTCCTTATTTAGGGAGGGAAAAGACACTTAACTAACTAAAGAAAATCCAACCTAAGACAAAGAGACAAACTCTTTCCATTCATCATGCTTTCTCATCATCCCGTGTAAAAGACATTAATGCTCATTGAAAAAGGTAAGGATGATGAAAGTAGAAATAAGAGAGGTTTGTGAAAATTAAAAGGTTCATGAAAATAAATTTTCGCAATAAAGCACAACATATAAACCTCATTCATTAAAATTCCTTTAGACACACAAATATTTTTGTCAACATATAAATGCACATGGTCTTTAAAGAATGCATCAAATGTGAAATCACCATTTAACTCTTCAAAAGATTTGTAATAATGAAAATTCCTCTTAAAACTTAGAAATTGAGTTTCTTAAAGATAGGATCAAGAAATCCTTACTTTTCAATGCATAGTCTACAAGAACTAAGTTACCTCCCTTTAGATGGGGTGAATGGTAGAATTTGTGAGCATACTCCAAGGGCTTCTTATGATGTATCAGTGAAAGATCCAACTCCTTGAGGCATGTTAAGCTTAACACATCATCATTTAGACCATTGTCCCCCAAGAATGGAGAGAAACCTAAAAAATCATGTGATAAAGAGAGATTAGAATTATTAGCATATAGAGTAGAATTGAATACCTCTCTTTCCATATTGGGAAATTGTTCCTCATATCCTTTCTCCTCCCCTTGGGGATTCTCTTGTTCGAGTGTATGGGCATTTATGGCATCTTCAACCAACTTGGCTAGTTGTGTTCTTGTAGAGCTCATTCGTTAGGATGTTTCTTCATGCTACCTAAGGGACATGGTTGTGTTGGCAATAAAGGATTGGATTGAAGCTTCAAGTGACATCTCACAAAAAGCATTAATTCAAGCTTGTAACCTTACCAATCTATCATATTGTAGCTCCTCTAACATTGTCCCCAGGAATAATTGTCCATGATGATGGTTTGAACCTCACACTCAAAGAAAAACAAAAATTAAATAAAAATAAAAATAAAAATAAAAAATAAAGAAAAGAAAAATACACAAATTAGAAATATTCACAAACTACCTAAACAAAAAATGTTAGTGATATGTACAAATACAACAAAGGCTAAATCAATAAGACTCGAGTGTTTCCAATAGTATCCATCCCTGGCAACAGTGCCAAAAACCTGATGCATGTTTTTTAGTGTAGAAAATATTACCACCAAATTACACAATAAATCAAGCTTTAATTAAAATTTCAACTACTAAAATCACATATATGGGCAAGTATACCCATCGTATAGTATAGGGAATAGCAAGTATCGAATCCACGAGAACTTTGGCTCCCACCTTAATTTACCCAAATCTTTATTGTTTAGCCAATAAAATAAGAAGAGAATAAAAAAATAAATAAGGATAAAGATAGATATAACTTAAGGATACAATTTCATGTAACTAGACAATTATCTTGAAAATACAAGATTGAATCAATTAGCATTCATCACAATCAATTGTCGTTTTGGTATCATGAAGGAACTTAATTAAAATTTAATCGTTTCTCAAGTCATGAACTTACTTACGTAGATTCTACTTCTTTCCCAATCCATGGAATTACTATCCTTTAATAAATTTAGTATATTTCCCAATAAAACTAAAGCAATCAAAAGATGCATTAAACTCATACCTTATAAACATGAAATTGGCTAATGACTCTTTGCTCAAGGTGAAATCATCTAATCTTTGATTACTTAGTCCTTTAATCCTAATTTCGTTTCTCAAGTCCATTAAGATTTAACAAATATTAAATCAATGCAATGAACTCCTAATATCGTTTCCCAAGTCAATTAGAAGAACCCACATCAATAACCAATGATAATAAGTAATCAAATACCAAATATAAGAATAGAGTGATCAAAAATTTCAATTAACTTAAAATTATAATTTCCAAAATAATATCCAATTATAATCAAAACATTAAGCACATCATTATTCTAGAAAAGTAAACAAAGGATAAAAGATCTCAAAGACAAGCCCTTCTTCTTCTCTTGAAAACCTCATTTGAACAATGCTCATTTGAGTGGTGATTAAGTAGCTAGATTGGATCCTTAAAATCACACCTTGCTCTTGTGTTTTTCTTGTATTTATAGGCCTTCTTGATACTAAAATTCGTTGCATGAAAAGTCTAGTCTGAGTAGAATTTAGAAAATACCAAAATCCTATGCAAAATACCAAATTCGTGGACAACCGCCTCTGTGCAAAGTAGACCTGGTGTCGGGTACGATCAGGCTACCTGGCACCGAGTCTTCTCTATTTTTCTCCTCAATTTTGCTCCGTTTTTTTCTGTTTGGCCAGAATAGACCTGTCGCCTAGTCCTTTGGTTGGGCCTAGCATGGGGTTTGTTCTGGAATTGTTCATTTTTTGCTCAAAATCAACTTAAATCTGTAGAAATTTGTTAAAAATACTTTTACAAGTAAAATGTTAAATAGGAAGGAATATGTCTAGTTATTACAACAAATGTATCACAAAATAACCTCAAATAACTAGTAAAATAATAGTGATGTTAGCCCCTATCACCTTTCTTTGGTCTTTTACTGCCCTTTAGTCCCTGCAAGTTATTGCACAATATGATCCACATCCGATATCCAATACCCATATCTCATTTCTAAAGGCAGTATTTATCTCAATCATAAATATGTCAAGAGTAGAAGTAGAAGTGCCCGCAAGCTTCTCATTCTGCTTCTTTTCCTTCACAGTCTCCATGTAGGCCTTGCAGTTGCACCTCCAATAGCCCATCTTGCCACAGTGATGGCATAGGCCCTTGGTAGCTATGTCCTTCTTCTTCACACCACATTTGGGCTTAGTAGGAGCCTTCTTCTTCTTCTTAGGAAATTTCTTCTTAGAAGAAAAAGATTCTACCATCAAGACTGCATTGGATTCCTTCTTTATGGAGGACTCCACAGTCTTGAGAAGGTTGATTAACTCTGGAATAGTGGACTCAATCTTATTAATCTAATAGTTAATCACAAATTGTGAAAAAAAAAACTATTAGGTAAAGATTGTAGAATTATGTTCTTAAAGATTCGTTGAGTTTGTTGGTTTGCAAGATGCTACGAAAGTTTAGGTTGGTTAACATAATGCATATGACCTAGATGTAAAGATAGAAAAGATTAGCTAAGTGTATATGCACATGCAATGCAAATAATTAGGTCTTTAATCACAAATAATCGCATTGTTGTTCCACTATTTTACTTAAACTAATAGCCCCCACTATTTGTGAAACCCCACCTAAAGCCAACCCCAGAGTAAGGGGGTCGGAATGCATATCATATTATTTTGCGTGAATATATATATTTTTGAATGATTTTATGTGCTTTAGAATTATGATTTATAGGTTAAAAGGCTTAGTTATGCTTATTGAATAGGAAGGATAAAATGATAATTTTGCTTGAGGTTAAAATAGGAAGATAGCTTGAGGATTAAATAAGAAGAATATTTGGGTGAGGAAATAAGAACAAGAATTGTTGTGGTTTAGTAGTTAGAGCTTTAGAATTAATCTCTAAGGTTATGAATTCAAATCCCATCATGTAAGTTTTATCATGTTTATTTTAATTAAGGTTGGATTTTTGTTCTTGCATTCCATAAAAAAATAGGAGTGTTGTCCTAGGGGAGACGTGAAGGGAATGTCCTAATCCTATCCTTCTATCCCAAAAAGAATTCTAGAAGAATTATTGTCCTTCTATTACCTCTAACTTGTCCTAACCTCTTCACCAATTAAGCTTGTTCAAAATTTATCTAAATCTATGTTTTTAATTCCAGAAAATTCAGCAAGGATTCTTGGTCTTTGAATTTTGAAAATGATTCTTAGAGGTTGGAGATTTGACTGAAAATAGGGAAGGAGTTAAGGAAGGTTCCCAAGAGAAATTAATCTCTATGGTTGAACCTTCAAATTCCATTCCATAGTGTTCATATCCTCCATGAAAGAAACTTGAAATTTTTCCAGATTCTTGAGCAGCCTAACCTTCGAAAATCTCATCCATCTTTCTTACTCGATTACTTCCAGAAAAATGGCCAATTTATTTAGCTTGAAGACTGAAATTCTTGTGCAAAAATCGAACTGCACAAAACTGCACCCAAAAAAAAAAAAAAATCTGGGCAGTTTCGCTGCATAGCAGCCTAAAATCGAAGCTGTTTCTTCTGCTTTCAAACCAGTAAATTACCTCTACTTTTACTCCATAAAGAATGATAGAAACCAGCCTTAAAGGACCCACAAACACCTCTCAAAACCCTCTGCAAATTGAGCTGGAATATTGCAGAAAAACTGCACAAAAAATTCAGCAATCATTCGAACCATAACTAAAAAATTTCCAACCTTGTTCCCTTCAAACCTTGGCCGAAAACCACCCTCAAAACCACTGTACGTTAACCCTTGTTCAGCCATGAACTGAACTCCATTACCCCTCCACTTACCCTGCACAACTGGACTCCATGACCACACCTCAAATTCCTCCTACAATCACTCCAATCAAACTTCCATTTGAATTTCAGAATTTTCAGCATTTGCTCCATGAAAACACCCTTGGATTAGGCTTCATAACTAGAAATTCTTCTGCTATTGAACTCAAAAATTGGGCCAGCCTTAAAGCTCCATCAACCCTCATTCATTTAAGCAAAACACAACAGTCCAATCAGCTCCATTGGAGCTCCAAGAAACCTCCATCAATCAAACACCATTACCATATCTTTCACCTCAAAATACTCCTTAAATTTCTCCATTTGAATTTCAAACAACCAGATTTTTCTCTTCCTCCCTAAACTGAAAAGAAAAATCCGTAAACTCCCTCAATCATTCGGCTAGCCCTCTTTAGTAATTCATCCAACATTCCTCCTCTAGTTCTCTCCATTTTCATCAAGAACACCAAAAACACACACTATCTTTCTTCAAGCCAAAGACCACTCTAAACACCTCCAATCCCTCTCAAAAACTCCAGAATACGCCTACATACTACCTAGAGTCCATTTCTGGAATTTATAACATCAAATCTCGAAAACAAAAAATTGGCATTCGGATCAAAACTATATTTTTCCCTTGAAATCTCAAGAACATCCTCAAGGCAACCAAGAACAACTCTTTTGTTCATCTTCTTCCCTTCAACCTTTAACATATCATGCTAATGCTCTCTCTCTCTCTCTCTCTCTCTCTCTCTCTCTCTCTCTCTCTCTCTCTCTCTCTGTCTCTCTGTCTCTCTCTCTCTCTCTCCCAAAATTGTTGCTACAACCATAGCTATTTTTTTTCTCCTCTCTTGGACAATCCAAGACTCTCAAGCGCGTGGACCTTCTTAAATATCCATCGAAATAATCATCAACCAAGTATTTCTCCTTAACCTTTCTTTTAAATTCTAAATTCATGTCTCTTATATGTTGATAGAAATGATAGAATATGAATGGGGGATTAAGTATATGCATATATATGAAGGGGTTGAGATTGGAGCATGAAAATAATTGATCATGATTAAGCTTTATGAAATTCCTTGAGAATCGATGTATGCTCTCCATGTCTTAAGAAATTATGAATGTTTAAGCATGCCAGATGTTATGTCACCTTTGGTAAATAGGATTTATGTTCTTATTTTCATTGAAGTCGTGAGTATGATTATGCTTAGTAGAGATTTGGCCATGTGATAGTAGGATGGATTTAAGCCTATGTTCATGAATAGAATAGTTTATTGATTGATGTTGGAGTATATGCTGATGAATCTTGTTAGCAATAGGAAAATTATGATCATGACCTTGTTGATCCTAGGCTATTTTGATTAACAAATTTTATTACCCTAATTAAAATTATTACTATGTTTTTCCTCCAAAGATTTCGAAATTCTTAGGAAGATTTGGAATTGTAATATTCAATGAAATAGTGATATTTTACTAGTAAAAAAAATGATATCTTTTATTAAAGATAATATATATATATATATATATATATATAACCTTTTATATAAATAAGTAAAATATTAATGACCTTGTGGACCATATATTCATAAATATTATTTATATTTATTAATCAAAATTTAATAAAAGTTATTTATTATTAATTTTATTACGTATTAATTATTAATTAAGAGAGTAGTAATAATTTATTATTTATTTTACTATTTAAGAATTACCATTTATTAATATCATCTAGGACTTAGGATTCTTCAATAATTAAACCCTAGTTTATTTATTAATAACAACACTCAAGATTTATTATTTGAATCTATAAGTTATTAGTAATTTTTTACAACTCCTAGTTATTTTAACTTATCAAACTAGACTTATTTTATAAAATCATTTATCATCTAGCCTTAAAGCTTAGGACATTGGGGTCGTGATTGTAATAAGTTGAACTATGATTATTTATGTAAGCAAATATAGCTTGAGTATAACCTTATAACTTGTGTTTACTCCAGGCGGCATTAGGTTAGCTTTTGAAGATTTTTTAATTTGATCAAGTAAATGATCAAGTAAGCTCCTACATAAACTTATTTGAAAACAAAAGGTTACTATGGAAAGCCAAATGCGATGTGTATGGACACTCATTTTGTAAAGGCAATTAAGGACTGTTTCCCTTTTAATTCAGTCAAGCAAATCAGTTGAAAATTTAAACAAGCAGTTTTGCACAAATACTAAACTCTTTCTAAAACCCAACTTTGACAAGAATTTTAGAAATCCTTAATTGCTATTTCCAAATAAAGCAATGTATTATCAGTTTTCTCCCAAGTGGGACAATCAACGTTGAGTACTCAATAAGGGTAGACTACTAGGACTAGTCTTTGAAGGGTTATGGTAAGTCTCTCAGTAGGTGGCCACCTCTGAGGGGTGAGTCCTTCCCAAATAGGATGCCAGTCCAATAGGTTATGCTGGTCAGAGCTAACAAGTTTCAGTCATGTGGATTGTGTGTTTCTGGAGTGGACAATCGATAAGTTTGGGTGTAGAGAAGGAGGAGTATCTCACCCAGTAGACCGTACACCTACCTTTTGTCAGTTTGCACAAAGTGTGGCATTCTGACCGTTATATGGTCATGGGGCCCAATGTGTGGTAACCCATGGCTACCCATTTGAGTGGTTGTATTTATTGTGCACATGTATAGTTTGAAAAGCAAAATGCCACTCTTTATTTTTAACATTATTTAATGCTTGCCAGTACTTTCTCTCATGAAATTGTTCCAACTTGCATACATGAACTATTTTGCCTGAAACACTCAAAGCACACACGAGCTTATTGAGATTTTTATCTCATCACCTTTTATGCCATGTTTTCAGGTCGATCCTACAGTGGAAATGAGTAGCTAGATTTGTTGCTTGCTTTGAAGACTTTATATTATTTATTTTATGTGTTGTTTTGAGAGATAGTAGTAATCAATTTATTTTGGATTTGTACATGTATTTCTGGGTTGTAATAAGTTCCATTTTAAGGTATTGCTTTTATTTTCTTTTGTGTGACCTAATTATAAAGACCCTTTGTCCTTTGGACAGGGCGACATCCCCGACCCTGCTAGGCCTAGGTAGTGGGGTGTTACACTATTAATTCGGGAAAGCCCATTGGAAGCTTTCCTAGTGGATCGGTATTCAAATTCCTCAAGAATAACATTGGGTTTGCCCAACAAGTCACCCTTGAGTTCAATGGTAAGTATCTAATACCAATTACATCATATGTAATTACCGAATCATTTGGCGATTAACTTCTTTAATCTTAAAGCCTTTTGGGGTACCCTAATATTTTCTCTAAATTTCTTTATGCTTGAGTTAGCCTAACCAGGATAAAGAATTTAGTTAAATCCAACCTATTAATCAGGAATTTAATTCCATAAGAATTTAATTTCATAGCTTGAACATGCTCGATGTCCAGTAGGCTTGGGTTAGCCCAATAGCCTGATTTCAAAAAATGACTCTCGTTCTTACTATATTAACGGAAGGAATTAGGTTCAATATTAATTGAGGGATTTATTCCTTTTAGTGATTTCATCAAATGGCATGCATAAAATTGTCAATAAATCGCATAAATTGAAAATCATGGTAATAAAGCGATTACATGGTATAGTTATGGACTTTCCCTTAAATTAACTTCCTCGAGCAAAAAGAAAATTAACATAGTTAACCCTACGTGTTCATGCATAATTTAAGTAAAAAGTCGTACCCTCTCGCCTTGTTTTGGTAGCCATCTTCAAAATTTAAAAATAATTATATTCCTATCTAACCTATGTAATCTAATTACATAAGTTTCCTAAATAGAGAAACCTCGAGTTACATTCGAAAGGAGTTAGATGAGAAGAGAATTACAGAAGAATTTTTAGAGAATGCAGGACTCGCGGGTCCTATTTAATAAAAACCAAAACTGTAAAATGCATGAACAGATATAATTTTGTTTTAGTCCATAACCATCCATCCTGCCATTTTTTATGCTTAAACAAAATTAAACATATAATTTTATTATTCCAAAATCTCTATTTTGGAAAAATAAAACAAATTTAGATATAATTTCTAAAATCAAATTCTAGAAATTTAATTAGGATAAAATCTAAAATCAATATTTTAGAAAATTTATTAATTGATAAAATCATATTTTAGGAATTAAATAATAATATATAATCTAACATCAATATTTTAGAAATTATATTAATTTTCAAAATATAATTTTATCCCAAAGTATGGGTCTCAATTAAAAATTAATCGTAATTAGATTTATTTCTCAAAACGAGAATTAATAAAAATTTATTTTTTTTACATATCTAAAATCACTATTTTAGATAATATATATTAATTTCCAAAACCCATTTTAGAAATTAATATTAGTTAGTGCCAAACACAATTTCTAGGAGTCTTTGGCATTGAGTGGAAAAAGAAAGAAAACTTTCATGGGGCCAACGAAAAAAAACAAACCAACGTAATGGGATTTTTTTGTTTTTTTTTTTTACATCAAACCTATATAGGACAAAAACTCATCTTGGGATGAACCACAGCTCCCCAACTTCAGGCAGCAGAGCCCAAGCGAGTCCCGGCTTGGGTCTAATTGTGCCTCCATTCGCGGCTTGGCTCCCAGCGAGCCACAGCTGAGGCAGCAAAAAAAAAAACAAATTTGTTTTCCTTTCTTCTTCATTTTCCATAAATGATTTCTAGACAAAAACTTCAAAAAAAAAATTTCGTGAACTGCAACATTTTTTCCAGCTTGATTTAATTCTTTGTTAATCCATATTAACAACAATCTGTGATCACCATCACAACTAAATCAACAATACAAATAGTTTAAGGGAAAAAGTTTAATTTCATGCAAGCCAGAAACCATTTACAGAACAACCCACAACACACAGAAACAATTTCTGCGAACCCAGAAAACATAAAGAAACAATTTTTATAAGTAATGTGAAAACGTTTTTCATAAACCCAGAAGCATGCTTGAAACAATTTCATAGCAAAACCAACGGAAAATACTTTTTCCAGAAACATGATCGAAGCTAGAAAACGAAAATAGAGACAAGCATGAAACAGCTTTCATGGTGAACAAATGTCCGTAAAAGACATACAAGAGTCTCTGATACCACTGTTAGAATCCAAACATACGTCAAATACGCATTACGCAGTGGAAATAAAAGGATTCCATGATAAGAGGACTACATGTATGTGTTGATACATATTAAAACTGTAAAAATATACCTTTTCTCGGGTCTCTATTGTTAAAAATAAACCTTCTGACTGCTGAGGTGCGATCCAACAGTAAAACCAAACTCTCTAGTCGCTGCCTCTCTAATAATATCCACACGAGGATGTTTACTCAACAAAACCCGATCACAATCTCTATGCTAGCAGAGAAAAATATGGACGGCTAGGGTAATGTCACAGAGAAGAAGAATGAGAGAGTCATGTGTTTTTCACACAGAGAATGATTTTCCTCTATTTTTGCAAAGATAAAACAACAATGGCATATTCTAAGGAAAAATCCTAGAAAATCATGCCTATACAACCTCTATGAACTCTAATCAAATTAGAATTCATTAAGTAATTTGAACCATCAAGTTCTCATAATTATAATTTGGCCTAAAAATTATAACTAATTATAAGTTGGCCCAAATAACTTCTACTTCTCACAATTAACCCCACAATGTTATCATATAACATCTCGAGTGCATAATCATCTATTGTGTGTGACCTATTAGTTTTGCCAATCTATTGGTAGCAAATATGAATTAATCCAAACGTCTTTGAGATTAATAATCCTTAATAATTTAGAATTAATCTGTTAATTCTAAACAAGATTAATTTATTAATTTATCAATTAATAAATTCATATTCAAATCATAAGAGGTATCTAGCAACACATCATGACCACTTAAGTGTTGGAATGTATGCCCTCTTAGACTAGATTTCTGATGTATATTTTACTTGTATTAATAAAAGTATTTTCTCAGAATATATTTGTGAAATTTTCTTTATATTTATACACAATTTTATTAGAAAAGACTTATTGTGTTTAAGTAAATAGTTCATGTGAACGGAGATCTTTCACAGTAAGGTATGGACTATCGGATACTTAACACATAAACTATTGTTCTTAATCAGATGATGAGAATGAGAATCTCATCATGGCAAGGTTATTGTGTTATGAATTTCAAATAGGGAATGGCTTATCTTTAGACAATAAGTAGTCCACTCATTTCATAACATAAGCATATTTCAAATTTGTAGAATTGGACTTATAGTGGTGGTTTCTAAAAGTACTATGTGATAGAAACCCAGACTACCGTTGCTACAACGTGGACTTGTACTCTACAACTTGAGTATAAGTTGGTAATCTGACGAAGATGGAAATGTATGCTTTGATATACTATAGTTGAGGTTCTTGAGAAAGACCAATATACTTGTATGTTGGGTATATGTGACTAGTTAGTGAAGATAGACTTATACAAGATAGTGTATACACTATATCGCCCCTTATGGTTGTCCGAATGATCTAGTTATCCAGGATTTTGGGGAATATGACTTGGATATTAGCTTTAGGGTAGCTCTCTTGAAAAGCTGGAATATTCCAAGAAGTCGTGGATCATTGGACTAGAAGTCTAAGGATGGTAGTGTTGTTTAGAGAAGTGTTAGTACACTCTTTCCTCTCTAAATAAACGGCGATGTGTAGAGGGGTATTTTAGTCATTTCACCTGTGGGTTGACGACATAGCTAACATAACATTGTCCTTGGGGTTAATATTTTCTATAGTCATATTAGAAATATTTAAAATGTAAAATACAACTATTTATATAGAAATGGTATTTTGGTCATTTTAGTAACCAACGTGATGTGTCTTTTTGGTCCTCAGAATTGCTCGTAAGTCCTTTTTTTTTTTTTTTGTCTCGGAAATGGTCACAATGGAAAAAGGATTTTATTTTATTCAAAAATTCTAATATATTTTTTGGACTAGAATAAAATAAATGGCATGAGAGAAATTAAATTTATTATCTAGTTTGATTGTTTAATTAATTATTCAGAGCTTAAGCCCATATTAAATAATTAGAAAAATTAACCTGTGCTTAAACTAGTTAATAAAAGGCTTAATAATTATTTTAGTTCAATAGCTTGGATTAAAGGGTTTTTTTTTAATTCATGGTACAGAAGAGTTGGGGATTACCAAACCTCTTCTGTTGATGACTTTTGGATGTTTGAAATATCAAAACACTAGGGTTATCTGGGATGTGAATAGGAGTCATTGTGTAGAGAAAAACAAAACACACGACAGACTAAAAAAAAAAAACCCATAGTCTCTATTCTCTCTTTTTTTCTCATTCTAATCTTCTTCTCCCTTTTTCCATCTTCTTGTCTTTGCTAAATAATAGCAAAGGATCAAGAAGGACTATTCTCGCCTAGGTTGTTTAACCAACATAGATAGGTGGGGGAGTATTCTAAGAAGCGAAAAGCTTTGCGTACATGCTAAGAAGAAGCAAACAAATTGCTGGTTTTTCGCAAGAATTGTCGTCGAGACAGGTATCTGCTATTAGTGTTGTGCCCTAGAGGTAATCACTTGTACATTGTATATGACACATTTTATTTTAATAAAAATGCATTATTTATCTTACAGTTTCTTTTGTTTACTTTAAATAATATAACTGTTCGATAAAGTCCCTAGTACAACATTGTGTTAAGAAAATCATGATAGAGATCATGATATGAGATTCCTACTACACTGGATGGTGTTAGTACTTAAATAGTCCTTAGTCATAGTATTAATGAGATAGGACATCATTAATGCGTTAAGACTAGCATGTGTTAAACTTCCTGATTTGATCAGGTAGTGGTTCTCATAATCGTGAGTATTGAGATACTCAAAGATAATACATGGATGCTTGTTAATGGAACAAGTTCATTTGATAACCTAGCTTTGAGATAATCATATGGATAACTATTTAGTACCAGTGATATAATCTCAATATAGCAAACGTGTAAGTATCCTTAGATTTGAAATCTCCAAGGTACTTTATTTGCTGAGCTTTGTACTTTGATTCCAATTTCTGGAGCTCGATCGAGGGCCGCCTATGGGATGGATATTGGGTATATTGTGAGGTAAACAAAAGTAGTTGAGAGGGTCAACAAAGGATTCACCACTCCTAATAGTAGAGGTGAATATCTCACGACTACTTGTAGGAATTACTACTAGGAAAGTCCTTGGCCAAGGAGATTGTGTATTGGAAACAGTTCCAATTGATACACATCTAGAGTAATGGATTCCTGATACAAGTACTATTGTATTCGAGCCAGAATTAATTCTAGAGGGAGTTGGCACTAATTCCGTACTCCAAACTGAATGAGATATTATATGGTGAAAGGAGTTAATTGCACTAAGTTTGTCATTGAAGGGTTCATGTTACGCCACTTGACTTCCTGGACTCTTGGGTGGTCATGATGTGTTGCTAGATATCGCTCATGATCTAGGAATATGGGTTTATTAATTGATGAATTAATGAACCAATCCTGATTAGAATTAATATGATTAATTCTAATTAATTATGGATTATTAATCTCAAAGACGTTTGGATTAATTCATGTTCACTACCAATTGACTAGGAAACCTAATAGGTCACACACAATAGAGGATTATATACTCAAGATGTTATTTGATAACATAGTGGGATTAATTGAGAGAAAGAGAAGTTGTTGTGGATAAATTATAATTAGTTATAATTTATGGTCCAAATTATAATTGTGAGAACTTGATTTTTCCAATTATAATTAGGGAATTCTAATAGGATTAGAATTCTTAGTTTTAGCAGGGTTTTTCGGATATATGTATGACATAACCAAAACCCTAGGAAGAGGTTGTTTCACGAAAAAAAAAAAACCCTAGAAACACAACCAATCTTCTTCTTCTATCTCTCTCTTGTTTTGCTGAAAACATGGAGAAGCCCTAGCCGCCATCTTTTTCTGCTAGCACAGGAAATTTTGGTACTTGAGTATTCTTCTGTGTGGATTACTATTAGAAATAATCACACACTATGATTATAGTGGTTAGACATTCAACCCACGTGGAGTTTGCATAAGAGAATTACTGGATCGCACCTCGACTTGAAGAAGAAATTTTGTTCTTCGGACGATCAAACAAAGGTAAAAAGATGCTACCTTTATTATCTTTATGTCTTGTTTGCCACATATAGGCGGGTCTTGGGATGGTATCTCATTTTATTTTCCGCTGCGCCATATAGGATACGAGCCTGAGATACCCAACAGCTACCCCCGTGGTTGATGCCTCGTCTACTCATCCAAACTAGAAAAGGACACATAAAGGTATTAATTTTAACCTTTCGCTGTGTCGTGTTCTTGTTTTTCTGGTAGCATTTTGTACGTGCATATTCCTTTGTTTTTTTCGTTCCTGCACCAAGAGTCCAGGAAGTCAAGTGGCTTGACATGAACCCTTCAATAACAAACTATAGTGTAATAAACTCCTTTTACCATACAATATCTCATTCAGTTTGGAGTACGGAATTAGCTCCAACTCTCTCTAGAATATATATTAATTTTTGCCCAAATATATTAGTACTTGTACCAAGAATCTGCTACTTTGCATGTGTATCAATTGAAACTGTTTTCAATACACAATAATCCTAGCCAAAGACTTCACGAGTAGTAATTCCAACAAGTGGCCATGAGATATCTGCCCCTACTATTAGGAGTGGTGAATCCTTTATTGACCATCTTGGCTAGTTTCATTTACCTTACATTGTACCCAATATCCATCCCATTGGCGGCCCTTACTCCGGCTCCAGAGATTAGAATCAAAGTATAATGCTTAGCAAACAAAACTTTGGAAATCTCAAATCTAAGGATACTTGTACATTTGCTACAACGAGATTCTATCACTGGCACTACATAGTTATCCGTGTGATTATCTCATAGTCAGGTCATCCAATGTATTTATTCTATTAACAAGCATCCACGTGTTAACTTTAAGTATCTCATTACTCACAGATATAAGAACCACCTCCTAATCAAATCAGGAAGTCTAACACATGCTAGTCTTAACACATTAATGAAGTCCTATCTCATTAATACTACGACTAGGGATTATTTAAGTACTAACATAATACAGTGTATTAGGAATCTCACATCATGATTTTCTTTACATAGTGTTGTACTAGAGACTTTATCTAACAGTTATTTCATGTGAAAGAAAAGAAAACAAACTGAAAGATAAATAATGTCTTTATTAAAGCAAATGTTTCATATACCAAGTACAAGTGATTTCCTCTAGGGCACAACACTAACAGAACCATGTGTGTATAGAAAATTGGAAGGCATAAACGTGGTTTTTCTTGTACTGTAAGTGGATGACATTCTACCCATTGGGAATGATGTAGGGACATTGTCATCTACTAAGGTTTAGAAGTCTAGTCAATTCAATATGAAGGACTTGAGAGAAATCAGTTATATTCTCGAAATTAAGCTTCTTAGAAATAGAAAGTAGAGAATGTTAAGATTATCCCAAGTTACATATATTAACAAGATGCTAGCCAAGTTCAGCATGGACTCATGTAAGGGAGCGTTAATCCCTTACAGACATAGGTTATCTTTTTCTTCAAATGACTATCCAAAGTCTCAAGAAGAAAATGATAGAATAAGTTGGATTGTCTATGCTTCAGCTGTGGAAAATCTCATGTATGCTATGTTGTGCACTAGGTCAAATATCTACTTTGTCGTAGGCTTAGTTAGCAGATATCAGTTAAACCTTAGAGAGATTTATTGGCAAGCTGTAAAACATATTCTCAAGTACCTCAAGGGAACGAGAGATTATATACTAGTTTACAAGGCTAATGACTTAGTTCCTACAGAAAATACAGACTCAGACTTCCAGGCGGATAAAGATGAGAGAAAATCTACTGGTGGATATGTCTTCACCTTGTCTGAAGGGGCTATTTCATGGAAGAGTATTAACCAATCTTGCATTACTGACTTAACCATAAAAGCTGAGTATGTAGCAGCATCGAAGGCATCTAAGGAAGCGATCTAGCTCCAGAAGTTCCTTTTAGAATCGTGTCATAAATGGATAGGCCGATTGTGATATATTGCGACAACACTAGCAGGGTCTTGAAACCAAAGAACCCAAGAATCACAAGAAAGGGAAGCACATTGAGAGGAAATACTACTTGATCCAAGATTTCATCCAGAGACAGGAAATCGTGGTGGAACAGATTGCCTCAGAGAACAATCGAGCAGATCCCTTCACCAAGCCTTTGGCTGAGAGAGTCTTTAGAAGACACTTAGACGTCATATGGGTAGGCATCTATAGACTTACGTAGTCTGAGAGTGCAAGTGGAAAATTATTGGAATGTATGCCCTCTTAGATTAGATTTCTGATGTAATCTTAGTTAATATTAATAAAATTTTTATTTTCAGAAATTCTTTGAGAATTTTACATTACTTTTGTGCACAATTTCGCTGAAAAAGACCCATTGTATTTAAGTAAGTGGTTTATGTAAATGGAGTTCTTTCACAGTAAAGTATGGACTGTGAAACCCCACCTAAAGCCAACCTTAGAGTAAGGGGAATATGATGCATATCATGTCATCATGCATAAAAATATACTTTTTGAATGATTTTATGGGCCTTAGAATTGTGGTTTATAGGTTAAATAGCTTATTAATGCCTGTTGGGTAGAAAGGATAAAAATGTAATTTTGCTTGAAGTCAAAATAGGAAGATGGCTTGAGGTTTAGATAAGAATAATATTTGGGTAAGAAAATAAGAACAAGATTTAGTGTGGTTAAGTGGTTAGAGCTTTGTGATTTAATCTCTAAGGTCTTGAGTTCAAATCACATCACTTAAGTTTTATTCATGATTATCTTAACCATATTTGAATTTTTTATTTTCTCACATTCTTTAAAGATAGGAATGTTGTCTTAAGGGAGACATGAAGGTAATGTCTTGATCATGTGATCTTGTTCTAAAAAGAATTTTAGAGGAATTCTTGTTCCCTTTAAGTTAGTTAGCCTTATCCTAATATCTTTATAATTTAAACTATCCTTAATTCATTAATCCATTTTTAATCCCAAAAATTTTGTGATAAATCCCTAGCATTAGAATTCAAAAATCAGCTCTTATGGGATAGATGAGGCAGAAAATAGGGAGGAGAATTAGGTAGGAATTACAAGGAAAAAAAAACACCATAGCTATTCCTTCAAACTCCATCTTCATCTTGTTCATGTTTTGCTAAAGGAAAATCTGGAAAATTTTCCAGAATTCTTTCAAGGTTGTTTTCAAAAGTTTCAGCTAACTTTCTTACCCAATTACTGCCAGAAAAATAGACATTTCATGTAAGGTTGAAGGCTGAAAATTCAGTGAATTTTCGGACTGCACAACCCTCCCAAAATCAGAATTTTGTTCCAGCAATTTCGATACATTAAACCTGGAATTTGAAGCCTCCATTAGATCATAAGAATAGCTGGAAATTCCTCTGTTTTTCTTCAAGATGAACACTGAAAAACCACCATTAAAATACCTCCAAACACCCTTAAGAATCAGCTACAAAATCGTGCCAAAGAGAGCAGAAAATCTGCACCAAAAAATCTCCATTCCAAGCATTCTTGAAGCATTAAATTCCAGAAATTTTCCGGCTTGTTTTCTCAAGGCAAAGGCCAAAATTCTTCACTCAAACCTCTACAATTCGGACCTTGTTCGGCCATGGACTGAACATCTTGGCCTCCACACCAACCTTGAATGCTAGGACTCCATGATTATACCTCAAAAAGCTCCTAAGATTACTCTATCCAAAACTTATTCGAACTTCAAACTAAATTACAGATTTTTGCTCCATTAAAACACTCCTATATCAAGTGATCAAACTAGAAAATTATCTACCATTATAATCCATTTTCGGCCAGCCTTATGTACTGAACAACCCTTCACTCTTTGATTAAAACCTAGCTAATTTAGCTTAACACCATTGAAGAACAAAAGACTTTCTATGAACAAACTCCATTAACTAATCTTTTACCTCAAACAACTCCTCATTTTCCTCCATTTGAATTTCAAAAAAAATTGAAAATCTTCTCTCTCATTCTTGATAATCGAAACTCCCTTCTACACTAGACCATTCGGCCGTCACAATTCCAGCAATTCTCGAAGTCATTTTCTCTCAAACTCTCTCAAGAATACCAAGAACACACACTTCTCATCTTTAAGCCTAAAACCATCCTCCAATCACTCCTAAACACTCCAGATCATCCATATTCAACCTATAGCCTTCATTTCTGGCCTTTACAACGCTAAATCACATAAAGTAGAATTTCCAAACGGATCAAAACCAACTTTTTTGTTGAAGGTTCCAAGAACACCAAAAGGTAAAATAAGAACAACCTCCTTGTTCTTCCTCTTCTACTCAACTTCTAATATTTCTTTCTAATGTCATTTCTCTCTCTCTCTCTCTCTCTCTCTCTCTCTCTCTCTCTCTCTCTCGGCCGAAAATGGTGCTGATCAACCATGGCTATTTTCTGGACCACTAAAGGCTCTCAAGCTTGTGTGGATCTTCACTAATCAAGGAAACCTTCATCAAGTGATCATCCATCAAGTATTTTTTCTTAAATCTTCCTTTTTAATTTTTGGAATCATGACTCCTAGATGTTGATAGGATAATTAAATAAAGTAGGGGTTGACTATATGTATGTGGATGAAGGGGATGGAGTTAAGACATGAGAGTTTGAATGTATGATTAAGCCTTATGGATTTTACTTTTGAATCAATATATGCTCATCATGCTTAAAGGGATTTATGGATGTTTTGATGCATGTTAGATATTATGACACCATTGGTGGTTAGGCTTTTATGTTCTTATTTTTCAATAAGGCCATAGATGATAATTATGCCTAGTAGGAGATTGGCCATGTGTTAGTATATGTTGATTCAAGTATATGTTCATGGATGGATTAGCATATTATTTATTATATGGGAATGTGTTCATGGATCTTTTCTAACAATAGGAAATTATGGTAAAAACTATTTTCTTTGTTAATTCTAAAATTATTTTTATTAGCATTTTTGTTTTTAATTTAATTAAGATTATTATTCAATTTAACCTATAAAATTTTAAAACAATAGGCAGGTTTGAAATGGAGTATTATTTAAAAATATTATTTTTTTATTAGTTAAATAAATAAAATCTTTTATTGAAAAATAATAATAAATAATAAAATATTAGAATTAATTAATATCAAATGACCTTGTAGGCCATATTAATTAGTCTTACTAAAACTTTTACCTATATCCATAAATATTATTTATTTTAAAATTTATTTATTATTTATTAATTAAAAAATTATGTATAATTCATTTATTATTAATTTTATTGGTTATTTATTATCTATTAATTGTTAATTAAAAATTAAGTGTAATTTATTATTTATAATAATACTATTTAAATATTACAATATTACTATTTACCAATATTATTTATGACTTGGTATTATCTAATATTTAACACTAGTTTATTTATTAGCAATAATACTCATAATTTATTATTTGAAACTATAACTTATTATTATTTATTATATAACCCCTAGTTATTTTAACTTATCAAGTTATATTTATTTTATAAAATACTTTATCAACTAGTATTAAAGCCTAAGACATTGTGGTCATGGTTAGGGTGGTTGTGACTAATTGAGTTAGGAATTATTTATTTAATGCATATATGGTCTGGATATTGTCTTACACCTTGTGTTTACCTTAGGCGGGGTTAGGTTCACCTTGGAAGATTTTTGAATCCAAGAAAAGCAAAAAATCAAGTAAGTTCCTGTATGGAACCATTTAAAGATCAAAGATATTGTGGCAAGTCAAACTCATTGTATACGAGTATTTATACTGTTAAGGCAATTATGGACAATTTTCCTTTTTCTTTCAGTTAAGCAAACCATTTAGAACTAATCAAACAATTTCACACCAAACGCTAAACTTTTCCTAAAAACTCAACTTTGACAAGAATTTTAGAAACCATAATTGCTATTTTCTAGTGAATCATTGTATGATCTTTTTCCTACCAAGTGGGATAAACAATGTTGAGTACTCAATATATGTAGACTACTAGGATTAGTCTTTGAAGGGTTAGGGTAAATCTCTCAATAGGTGGCCACCTCTGAGGGGTGAGTCCTTCCCGGATAGGATGCCAGTCTTGTAGGTCATACCGGTCCAAGCTAGCAAGTCCAGTCAAGTGGACTGTGTATTTTCGGTGTGGACAACCGGTAAGTTTGAGTGTAGAGATGGAGGAGTATCTCACCCGGTAGGCCGTACACCTACCTTGTGTCAATATGCTCAGCGTGTGGCATTCTGATCGTTATATTGTTATGGTGCACTAAGTGTGGTGCCATGGCTACCTCTTTTAAGTGGTTGTATTTATTGTGCACATGTATGTTTTGGAAAGTAAAATACCACTCTTCATTTGTGAAATTTATTTGAGGCTTGCCAAAACTTTCTTTTATGAAACATTTGCAACTTGTATACATGAACTATTTTACCTAAAACACTCAAAGCACACGCAGGCTTACTGAGAATTATATCTCACCACCTTTTATACCATGTTTTCAGGTTGATCCTGCTGTGAACGTTATTAGCTAGAGTATTACCTATGTTTTGAAGACTCGTTGTTATGTCTCCTATGTATTTCTTTTGAGAGACTGCAACAGACAATTATTTTTTAATTTGTTCATGTATTGCTAGGTTGTAATAAGCTTAATTTTGAAGTATTTCATTTATTTTATTTTATGTGTCCTAATTATAAAGACCTCTTGTCCTGTGGACGGGGTGACATCCCCAGCCCTAATGGGGCATAAGTAGTGAGGTGTTACATGGACCATGGGTTACTTAACGCATAAACTATTATTCTTAACCAAATGATAAAAATAGGAATCTCATTATGGCAAGATTATTGTGTTGTGAATTCTAAATGAGGAATAGCTTACCTTTAGCTAGTGAGCAGTCCTCTCACTTCATAACACAAATGTATTTTGAATACATAAAAGTGGACATATATTAGTGGTTTCTAAAAGTACTATACAGAGAAACCTAAACTACTACTGTTATAGCATGGACTTATACTCTACGGCTTGAGTATAAGTTGGTGGTTTGACGAAAATAGGAGCATATGTTTTGATATACTACAGTTGAGGTTCTATTGTAGGACCAATATACTTGTATATTTGGTATATGTGACTAGTTAATTAAAATAGACTTATATGAGATAGCTTCTATGCTATATTGCCCCATGTAACTGTCCAAATGATCTAATATCTAGGGCCCTAGGGAACATTACTTGAATGTTTGCTTTAGGGTAGCTCCCTTAGAAAGTGAAAACATTCCAAGAAATCGTGGATCATTGGACTAAAAGTCTAAGGATGGTAGATATCTTTTAGAGATGTGTTAGTACACTTCTTCCTTTATAAATGTACGATGATGTGTAGAGGGGTATTTTAGTCAATACACTTATAGATCGGAGACATTGCTAATACAACATTGCCCTTGGGGTCAATATTTTCTTATGGTGATATTAGAAAATATTTAAAATGCAAAATACAACAATTTCTATAGCTGGGGTATTTTGGTAATTTTAGTAGCCAATGTGATATGTCTTTTGGCCCCAAAAATAGCCCATATGTCCTGATGGTTTTGGGTTAGGGAATTGGTCTTGGATAAAATGGATTTTATTTTATTCAGATAGCCTAATTTATTTATTGGGTTAGAATAAAATAAAAAGTCCGAAAAGATAATTATTTAAAAACCTATTTCAGCTAGTTAGTTAATTGTTCAGGGTTGTAGCCCAAGTTTAATAATTAAGAATTAACCTGGTTTGAATTAGTAAAATACATAAGAATTAATCTGGTCCATTTAGGTTATTTAATTAATTTGTTATTAGGTTCTGGTAGGCATAGGAATAATTAAGTTAATTAAAAGGCTTAATCGAAATTGAATGGACCATAGGCCCATGGGTTATGTCTTGGTTTGTTCAAGGCTTAACCAGACATGGACTATAAACACTAGGCTAGTTTTTTGTTTAAGTACTAATTTTGAATCCCTGAGGATAGTGAGAAGATATCGGGTGATATCTTCTGAGAAGTTTTCTAATTTGATTAGGGAACTCCTGTTAGCTATTGTGGGTTATCAAAGGATTTTAGGATATACCAGAAAATAGCAGCAGAGATTTTTACGTGCTTCTTGATTTTTTGCTCTTTTGCTGTTTTTTTCTCTCTAGGTGTTTTGTTGTGTTTACCAAGTGCTTCTGGGAAACATAAGAACAAAACAATCGTCTCCTGTGACTACTTTTTAGTAGATTGCAAGGAGACGACTAGCGGGTTTGATCTAAAAGTTTCAACAAGTGAGAGAGATGTCATTCTTGTTGTTCAGACATCTTCCTCAGTGCCTAAGAAAATTTTAAAGCTCAGAAGTATTAACGATTTAAAAGCTTCCGTTATTTTATTTTTTGCGTTTTCACTGTATCCTGTTTACATGCTTGTTATTTCATGCCTTCATTCCATTCTTATTCCTTTTACTTAGTTTTAAAGACCCTTCGTCCTAAGGATGGGGTGATATCCCTACCTTTTAGGGTACATAGGTAGTGGGGTGCTACACAGTAGCTGTCAAGAACATCCTTAATTAAGTATTTAAGAAAAAACAAATGATGTATTCTTAGCATATGGAGAAGTTGGCTTACAAGTTAAAGAGTATATTGATGCCAATTTTCAATCTAATAAGGATGACTACAAGTCATAATCATGCTACGTGTTCATTTTTTATGGTGAGGTAATAAATTAGAAAAGTTATAAGCAAGATACAACTGCTGATTCAACCATTGGAGATGAGTAATAGCAGCTTCTGAAGTACTTAAGGAGGTGATTTGGATCAAGAAGTTCATAACATAACTAGGTATGGTACCTAGCATTGTTGATCCAATACCCTTGTATTGTGATGATAATGGAGCCATTGTTTGAGCAAAGGAACCACGGTCTTATCAACGATCTAAGCATATACTTAGACACTATCATTTGATACGAGAGATCATAGATAGAAAAAATGTAAAGATAAATAGAGTTCCCATTGATCAAAATATAGTTGATCCACTAAAAAAGGTATTACTCCAAGAGAAACATAATAGTCATGTTTAGTTATTTAGTATTCGATACATGAATGATTGAGTCTAGTACAAGTGGGAGTTGTTGGTATAATACCCAAGAAGCAATCATTTGTGTAATATATTTTATATAATTATTTAATAAAAGGCATTCTTTATCTTTTAATTCATTTAGTTACATCATATGTTAATAGGAATAAAACTTATAGATAAAGTCCTAAGCACAATATACCGCGTTAAAGAAACCATGGTGTGAGATTTCTACTACACTATGCAGTACTTATGCTTAAGTAATCTTTAGTCATAGTATTAATGAGATGGGACATCATTAATACACGAAGACCAACACGTGTTATACTTCTTGATTGAATTAAGTGGTGGTTCTCATATTCATGGGTATTAAGATACTCCAAGTTAATATATTAATGCTTGTTAAATGAAAAAGTTCATTGGATGACATAACTATAAGATAATTACATGGATAACTATTTAGTATCAATGATAGAATCTCATTATAGTAAAAGTGTAAGTATCCTTAAACTTGAGATCTCTAATATACTTTGTATGCTAAGTGTTGTACTTTGATTCCTATCTTTGGAATCTTTTCAAGATGACCTACAAGGAGGACATTGGGCATAACATAGAGTATAGGAATGTAGTTAAGAGAATCAATAAATGATTCATCACTCGTAATTGTAAAAGAGTATATCTCATGGCCACTTGTAAGAAACCATTACTCAAGAAATAGTTGTCCAAGGTAATTATGTATTAGAAATAGTTCCAAATAATACATAGGTTAAGTAATAGATTCTGGGAAAAAGTACTAATAAATCTGGGCTATAAAAAATTATATTCTAGATGGATTTGGCATTAATTTAATATTCTAGACTAGATGAGATATAGTGTGATTGAAGGATCACAGATATTTTTCTATTGAAAGGATATTAAGTCACTTGACTTTTTGGACTTTCAGGTGGTTATGATGCATTGTTATATGCTGCTCATAATCTATTAAATATGAATTTCTTAATTGAAAATTTAATAAATTAATCCTAATTATAATTAATAAGTTAGTTCTAATTATCAAGAATTACTAATCCTATAGTTGTTAGGATTAGTTCATATTTGGCTACCAATAAACTAAAAAAAGCTAATAGGTTACACACAATAGAGGAATTAGTACTCAAGATATTATATAATAATGTTATGGGATTAATTGTGAGAAGAAATAATTATGTAGGCAAATTATAATTAGTTATAATAATTTGGGTCAAATTACAATTATTGAAAGCGTATGGGCTTAATTGCAATTTTGAATTCTAAAGCCCATTATAATTAATAGAAGGGCTTTAGTGCACAACGCAGTTCTTTCCAAAACATCTATATACACATGTGTGTGTGTGTGTGTGTGTGTGTTTGTGTGTGTGTGTGTGTGTTTACACCATCTTCTATGGGTTAGAGAAATCATATGCTTTTCTTATTGTTCTCGATAAACAAATTAATCCCCACAGCTGCTGAAATAAACCTACTAGCATCGGTTCTTGGCACCTGGTTTTGAGCACAGTTCTTTGTGTGGATTACTATTAGAGAAATTCGCATGCTAGGAATTTGATGGTTCACAACTTGAACAATTTTCGAAGGGTTTTCGTGCTAGGAGAAATATTTTGAAAGCTGCAATTTAAAGGTAACACGCGTTTTCTCTCTTCTTGACCCATTTAATTACATACAAGTGATCCTATTGTGTGGATTTCATTTTTATTTTCCACTGTACAAATTATTTTGCATGATTAAAATCTAACTTGTTGTTCTATCTAGAGAAAAAAACCTCAAGAACTTGTGCATTTGATCCCAAAAGTTAAATAAAATAGATATGCTCTTAAAAGTAAACCTTTTACATGCTATTCCTATCCTTTAATTCCTATGTGACCAAATAGTAGATTAAACATCATAATAAAATTAAAATAATCTTATTTAATCGTAACGTAGTTCCTCATTCACTAATCATTTTCATACAAAATTATTTATCACTAACAAATAAAGCATTGCAAAAAAATAACCTCATGAGATATGGGGCCCAAAAGAAAAGAAAATTACAAGGAAAAAAATGGTAGCTCTTCAAGACCAACACCTTCTGACTCGAATCGGACCAACCAACGACTCGAACCAGTCTATTCCAGGGCCTAACCGACCCTTGCCTGCAACAAGCCAATGACCGGTTGCCTCTTTTGTGAGAAGCTGGTCCTTAGCTTCACAAGCCATAGACCAACTTTCCTTGTAAGAAAGGCCACGTGCCACCTTTTGTTAACCATGAACTGGCTTTTTTGGTATCTTGCCAAGCCAGTCTTATCTAGTATCCAACCGGCCACCAATTATTGCCTAAAACTCGAGCTCTGATTGTTTTTCTTTTTTCTTCTTCCTATGAATATCCTTCATCTTTCTTCATGGGATTTTATACCATTGATCAGGCACTACCATTGTTACATAATGTAGTAGATTGAATTTAAATCCAATATCAATCGCCTATGCCTTTCAAAACATGGCATACACAAGTTTTACAGGAAAGCGAATAACAATAATACAAGTGACTTGCCTCCACATGCGAGGCGTATACAATATATCTGCCCATATCAAAAACCATGAGAGATCCAAACAATCACAAAGATTAAATTTTTATTAGTAAAAAAACTACTTTTCCAGTTATTTACCCTGAGCATATCCTTGATTTAACCAGTGGCTCTGATGCCACTTGAAGGATTGCAGGAAATTAAAACATACAGCTGAAGTGGAATTTCAAAAATTAATTACCCTTCCATAGTCTAGACATACTTACTTTTTCTTTGCGTAGGCCGCATAACCGATAGGATTGGTATGACGGAGGTTCTTGATTTGCCATTAACACTTGTTCTATAGAAATACTAGCCAATTGTAGACTCTTTCATATCAAACACACATCAAGATAGCTAGCTTTCAATCTTTCAAAGTATTCTTTAAACATACTGTAGGCTTATTATCGATAAGAATAATTTAGATGAAATTTTGGAAGAAAAAGGAAAGAGCTAATTGGAGGAAACCATGAAACAGAACACAATTGCTTTTTTTTTTTTTTTTTTTGTTCATGAAATTGTTTCTCTTTTATTTTCTTATGCGAACTCTCTATGGCATACACTAACAACAGCAGCAACCATCTCCTTTTTCTTTTTCTTTTTTATGCATGTGGTAGCTACCCACTATTAACTATGGTAGGCCAAGGTTTTCGTTACTCAACCTATGACTGGTTCAATAGCACTCTTATTAATTAATTGATCCTATTGAACCAAATATAAAATTACCAAAGACAATTAATTAATAAACTAATTAATTAAATTGACTGTATATATTATTTAACTAAAATAAATATTTATTAGACTCTTAGAATAATTCTTCTAATATTAATTTTATTCACCAAGCCCACATAGTAAATAAATTACTAAGGTTACTTGTTTTGGGACCAAAAGACATATTATTCTTAGTTGCTAAAATAACTAAAATACTCCTACTAACAAATATCTATATTTTGTCCTTTTAAATATTTCATTTATCACCATATGAAAATATTAGCCCCGAGAATAATATTACAAGTGTAGTGTCTTTAGCCTACAGGTGTAATGATGAAAATACTCATCTACGTAACACATGTCATTGAGATAGGAAGAATGTACTAACACCTCAATGATATCTACCATCCTTTGATATTTAGTCTGATAATATATGACTTCTAGCATATATCTACTTATCTCAGTAAGCTACTCAAAAGCAAACATACTAAACTACTTTCCCAGTGCCCTGGATTATTAAGACTATCCTAGACAATCACAAGGGGGTGATTAAACTCCACTAAGTAAAGAATAGAAACCCTATTGTATAAGTCTGTCTTAATTACCTAGAGTTATACACCCGATGTATGAAGCTATTAACCTTACATTAAGATCTTACTCATCATACATCAAAGTGTAGAAGCCCAACTTTGTCAAACAACCAACTTATACTTAAGCCTTAGGGTACTCATCTACACAATAATAGTAATAGACCAGTCTTTATTTATTGTAGTACTTTTAAAAAGATTACTATCATGTGGTTTAATTCTGTGTATTTCAAATACATTTACACTATTGGTGTGAGATAACTACTCACTGATTAAAAGTAAGCTATTCTCCATTTAGAAACTATAGTATAATGTTCTAAACCTTGACGAAATATCCAACTTCATCAATCAATCAAGAACGTATGTTAGTAACCCATGATATGCACCTTATTATAAAGCACGACCCAACAAATAGATTACTTACTAACATACTTGGACCTTAATGTGTAAATATATACAAACAAACAATTATTAAGAAGTGAAATATTTTTATTACTTTCCAAAATAAATATATATAGTCTATTTTGGGCATACATTTTAACACTTTTGTGCCTTCTTCTTCTTGAACTTCTTGGGTTCGGCCCTAGTTGCAGAAAATAAAGCAGAATGAGCAACTAAAAATGTTTGACATAGGCTTCATTATCTTTTCAACTGATTGTAGTTCCTTCATCAACTCAGTCAAAGTCATATTCAACTTATTCATATTGTAGTTCAACTTAAATTGAGAGTATGAATTGACAAAGTGTTAAGAACAATGTCAACTTAGCTTTCTGGATCTATCATTGCCTTTAAGATCTTGGCTTCCTTGAAGTGAGCAATCATATTGAGCATGTACTCTTGAATCAATGCCCTCTCAGCCATTCTAATGTTCGCGATTGCATTAACAGCTTCCTGCCTTGTAAGCCGACTCTTATCCGCAAATATAGTACGTAGTAGTACATAAATGTCATATGCAATGGGTATGTTCTCATGCATCAATTGAAGCACATTGGACATAGAAGCTAACTTGTTGCATCTAGCCATCTTGTCAACTTTCTTCCATGCACTCTCAGCTCATGGTTTTTGTCAGTAGAATCTTCCCCAATTTTAGGATAGGGTCTATGAGAACATACTTTTACTCTTCAGCTGTGAGTGCTACATTCATATTCCTCTTTTAATCCACATAGTTAGGTCTAGTTAACTTATTCTCCTTGAGAATAATGAACAATAGACTGAAACCACATATTTTTATTGATATCAAAGAAAAACATTCTTTCAATAAATTTGTTTAAAAATGTGAAAACATATAAAATGCACATATAAATATCATATTTTATCTATTACATGGTTAACCCATTAAAACCATTGCCAATAATATGAAAAGTTTTACTCTTAGAAGAACTAGCATAGCTTCATAAAAAGGTTAACAGTATTTTAAGTTACGTGTATAACCATTACTAATAAAACTTCCTTTATAAGTGAAGTCC
This sequence comes from Voacanga thouarsii, assembly GCA_026120185.1. NCBI lineage: Eukaryota > Viridiplantae > Streptophyta > Magnoliopsida > Gentianales > Apocynaceae > Voacanga > Voacanga thouarsii. The sequence continues at coordinate 1,485,700 of JANUWF010001059.1, read as the reverse complement.
TAGAAATAGTTCCATCGATGGATGGCCACTACTCACATTATCTAAGGATAATCTAATGTTAACACTACCAATGTAGGCTAGCCAATATCAACATATATCCTAGGCATTAATTATAATTCCTTTGTTAGACTTAGATTCTCATAGAAATCTATTCTCATGCTCAGAATAACACGAGGATAGTTATAATCTCTAATAAGAATTTGTGATGGAAGCCATAGGGTCATTGGAGCCCCTCTCCCACTTAATCTTTTGTAAAAAAAAAAAATGGGTTTTGAAAAAAAAATTTCTCTTTAATCAAATATTAGTTTTATTAACTTTAGTAAAAATCTAAAATTCAATATTATTCTTTATGTCAAGGATGAAAGCTTTTAAAGGAATAAACTAAGAGCTTTATTTTCTACTACTTAAGTTAATAACCTTTTCTAGGAATTAAATTTAAAATACCTAAATTCAAATTATTCTCTATGTTAATAAGAAAATCCTTTGAGAAAATAAATCATTAATTTATTTTAAACTCTTAAATTCCATTTTTATTTAAATAAAACATTATTATAGTTGTTCTAGAGAAAATTAAATCTAATTTGATCACAAAAATTAATAAAATAGTCATGCTCTCAAAAGTAAACATTTTACAAGCTATTTGTATCCTTTAATTCCTAAATGATCAAAAAATGGATTAAACATTGTAAAATAAAATAATCTTATTTAATCCTAGGGTGGTCCCTCCTTACTAACCATTTTCATGCAAATATTCATCATAGATAAATAAACCATTGCAAGAAAATTAACCTCATGTGATATGGAATCCCAAAAGAAAAGGAAAATTACAAGAATAAAACATTCTACAAAAACAACTCGCGTAGCTCTTTAGGACTAAACTCGAACTAGCACATTTCCAAAACCCAAAATTGACCTTATTCCAGGTCCAAGCCAATGTAGGATTTACCTTGCCCGCTAAGGCTTTTTGCAAACTAGTCCTTCTCCAAGGGCCAAAGCCAGCCATGGCTTTGTGAAACAAAGCCTTCCATGGCTTCATGAAGCCAGTTCACAAAGCCAGTCGTGGCTTTGTGAAGCTGGTTGTGGCTTCCCCTTGAACTAAGTCTTGCATTACTTTTCTCCTTCCTTCCTTCTATGAATTTCCTCCATCTTTTCTTCATGGAATTTAAATCATGGATCAAGCACTACCATTATTACAAAAATTTCAGTAAAATTGAATTTAAAATAATACCTAATTGCCTATGCCTTTCAAAATGATAAGTACACCGAGTTCTTTTGAAAATGCAAAGAACAATTAAATATAACTACCTATGCCCTTATACATGACACGTACACAATATCTACCCAAATCAAAAACTATTTGGGATCACAAAAACTGAATTTTTATTAGTAATGGAACCATGTTTCGGTTATTAACCCTAAGCATGCTCCTAGATTATAACCAGCGACTATAATACTACTTGAAAAGATCATGAGAAATTTAAAATGTAGCTAAAACTAGGTTTTCAAAATTTGTTTCCCAATAATAATCTAGGAATGCTTACTTTTAAGGTTTGTAGGGAGAACTACTAGCGGCAAGATTAGATTTGATGAAACCTCTTGTTTTTTAATAGAAACTTTTTCTGTATGGATACCAGCCATGCGTATACTCTTTCTGTTGGAATATAGGTCCTCCAAACTATGAATTTGATGTAAATTCAATAAAATAAATAAAAATTTTATCCTCAATATCATTTGCGTTCCTTTACTTAATTTGCTATGCACAATAATTGTTGGAAAAGAGCTGTTATGTTCAAGTAAGTGATCCATGTGAATGGAGGTCTTTCACAATAAGGTGTAGATCATGGTTAGTTAACACATAAGCTATAGTTTTTAACCGATTGACGATGATGAAAATCTCATCAAGACAAAGGTTATTATACTATAAATTCCAAATGAGAAATGACTAACTTTTAGGTAGTGAGTAGTTCTCTCACTTTATGGTATAAGCATATTTAGAATACGTAAAACTAGACCTATCATAGTGGTTTCTAAAAGTACTAAAATATGAGAAACCCAAACTATTACTGCTACAGCGTGGACTAATAGCTTATGGCTTGAGCATGGGTTGGTAGTCTGGCAAAGCTAGAAGCATATAGAAGATCCTGAAGGGAAGAAAAATAGGGGAGCATGCTCACGAGAAAAAAACAGAGAGGAAAAACAAAAAAAAAACCCAAGCCTTAATAGCAGCATGGAAGCATTAAGATCATACATTTGCGTGCTTTAAACCTACTAGGTTGAATAGGAGTGGATTGAATGACAAGAATAGCTTCGCCTTGCCCACTTGAAGAAGCTTCCGGTTGAAATCCCGCTAACCTCCTACTTCGCCTAGTTTGCTTGAACGCCAAGCTTTTCAGCTCTCAGAATATTCCACTGCCCAACTTCTTGTTGGTGAACACAACAGTGAAGAAGAGTAGTCGCTAATCTCCTTGGCTCTCTTGCTATTGGTTAGCAAAGAACCAAGAACAAGAAGATGAAGAAAAACTCACGAGAGAGAGAGAGAGCTACGTGAGAAGAGAAGCGTAAGGGAGTGCTTACGTGAGGAAGAGAGAAAAGCTAGGGAAAATAAGGGTTTTTCTATATCCAAGAGTCTTGTTTATTGTTAGCCAAAACTAGGTCTCCAACATCTAATAAGCATATCCCCGGGATATCATATTTCAAACATCCGGATGTATCCTGAGAATAAGTTTGGCTTAACCTTAAACTCATCTGAACCATATCTGGAAGAAACCCTACAGTCCAAGCTACTAAGCCGAAATAATATTTATTATTTTTCTTGGACCCAAAAGGCTCAAAATAATAAACATTAATTATTTATTTCCTGGGCTTATATAAATAACCCAATAAATAATTAATAAGCCCAAATGAACCAAAATAATTAATCTTTAATTATTTATATCTTGGGTTTATATAAATAACCCAATAAATAATTAAGCATTAATTATTTTCCCTTAGTTTAAGCCCAGGTTAATTTCCTAATTATTCATACTGGACCTAGGCCCTGAATAATTAATTAACTAATTAAACCAGATAATTAATTTCTCTCAACTCCTATTTTTTATTTTATTTATTTATTTATTTTATTCAAGTCTAATAATAAATTAGACATCCTGAATAAAATAAAATAAAATAAAATAAAATCCTCTTGAACTAAGACCAATTCCTCAATCTAAAATTAATTAGAACTTACGGGCTATTCTGAGGATCAAAAAGACACATCTCCTTAGCTGCTAAAATGACCAAAATACCCCTGCTATATAAATAGCTGTATTTTGCATTTTAAATATTTCCTAATATCACCATAAGGAAACATTGACCACAAGGACAATGCTGCATTAGCAAAGTCTCCGACCTACAGGTGAAATGACTAAAATACCCCTCTATATATTGCCGTACATTGAGAGAGGAAGAAGTGTACTAACACCCCTCTAAATGACATCTACCATCCTTAGGCTTCTAGTCCAATGATCCACGATTTCCTAGAGTGTTTCCGCTTTCCAAGGGAGCTACCCTAAAGCAAACATCTGAATCATGTTTCCCAGGGCCCTGGACATTTTAGATCATTCGGACAACCATAAGAGGCGATATAGTGTAGAAACTATCTTGTACAAGTCTGTCTTAACTAACTAGTTACATATACCCAATACACAAGCATATTGGTTCTACTATAGAACCTCAACTATAGCATATCAAAGCATATGCTTCCAGCTTCGTCAGACCACCAATTCATACTCAAGTCGTAAAGCATTAGCCCATGCTGTAGCGGTAGTAGTCTAGGTTTCTATCATATAGTACTTTTAGAAACCACTACTACAGGTCATGTCCTACTTATTCGAAATACGCTTATGTCATGAAGTGAGTGGACTATTCACTGGCTAAAGGTAAGCCATTCCCCATTTGGAATTCATAACATAATAACCTAAACATGATGAGATTCTCATTCTCACCAATAGATTAAGAACAAATGTTTATGTTTTAAATAACCCGTGATCTCCTCACTGTGAAAGAATACTATTCACATGGATCACTTATTTAAACACAATGGGTCTGTTCCAAACGAAATTGTGCACAAACAAAAAATAAATTCACAAACAATTTCTGAAAATAAATTCTTTCATTAAAATATTCAATTTTACATCAGAAACCTAGTCTAAGAGGGCATACAATCGAACAGATCCTATCATAAGACCAATATACTTGTATGTTGGGCATGTGTGACTAATTAGTTAAGACAGATTCATAGAAGATAGTTTCTATACTCCTAGTAAGAGAAATCACCCCCTTGTAATTGTCCAAGATAATTTAAATAATATAGAGCCCTGAGAATGTGATTTAGTATTATATGCTTGTGGGTAGCTCTTAGAAATAAGTAGGTACATACTAAAAGTTATGGATTATTAGACTACATGTCTAAGTATAGTAGATATCATTGAGAGAGATATTAGTACATTTCTCCTATTTCAATGATGGGTGCTATGTAGAGGGGATTTTAGTCATTACACTTGTAGGATAGAGACATTGCTAAGCACAATATTATTCTTGGAGTTAATATTTTCTTATAGTGATATTAAAAAATATTTAAAATGCACAATACAGCTATTTGTATAAGCATGGGTATCTTGGTCATCTTATTAGCTAAGGACGATATGTCTTTCGATCCTTGGGGTAGCCTGTTAAGCCTAATTATTTTTGGGCTAAAGATATGCTCTTGAACCAATGGGTTTTGTTTTATTTAGTAAGCCTAATTTATTATTGGGTTGAAATAAAATAAAATGCCCAAGAGAGAATTAATTAAAAGCCCTGTGTATGGGTTAATTAATTATTCAGGGGTTACGCCAAGATTGGATAATTAAAGTAAGCCCAGGCCTCAACTAGAAAAAGGCTTTAGGAAAGGTTTGGTATATTTGGGTTATTTAATTATTCATTTTGAGCTTATTTTGGATCAGGATTAAATAAATAATTAAAAGCTGACCTAGGAACATGGACCAGAGCCCAAAGGAATAAGTTCTAGTTCAACTGGGTTAGGGCTAGCTAGCCAAGACCTTAAGTGGGACAGCTAGAGCCTTTTAGTATCCCTAGCTAGTCACTTATTGAGGAGATAAGGTTTTCTGGCTGATATATATTATATTTTATATTATCAACATTAACAGACGTTGTATCTAAAAATCAGAAAAACCTTCAGACACCTCCTACACACCTTAGCCACCTTTCTCCTCTCTCACTCATCCCTCTCTCTCTTTCTACTATAGGAAAGTTTGAAGCTTTTTAGAGTAGGTAATTTTCTCTTGATTTCTAGTTAATAGAAATTAGAGAGAAAGGTGTTCTTGATTCTACTTTTGTAGCAATGAGTCAAGAGAAGTCCTTTGATCCTAACCCTACTCTTTAACCATCTAGTATTAGGTAGGGTCATATCTCGAAAGATCAAAGGTTGGAGCTTATGCGACATAACTGAAGATTGACTGGACAGGAGCCGGAATCTTCGAGAAGGATTGATGAGACTCCACTTCATCAAGGAGGAAAAGGACTGATAACAAGAGCTAGGACCAAGAAGCTTCAAGATGATTTTCAATTGGTCATCAAACCATGCTTAAGGATGAAAGAGGATTGGAAAGTTGATAAAGCTAGCCAAGAGTTCGTGTTGATGACCATCTACGAAGGACCCCAACAAGAACTCAAACCGGTAGCAAAAGGGGACGAAACTTGACCTAGGGAGGCTTCCCAGAGGACAACCGATGCCAACTCCATGCAGCCAAACCGGCGCCGGCTCCATTCTATCCAACCACACCTCAAGCACAACATGAACCAGCCCGAAGACATAACCAAATCGGCGCTGGCTGTGATGTCCAAACCAGCGCCGGCTTCCACCTGGGCAGCCGTCGAATGTTCCACGTTTTAATATTTTTCTCCGATTTTATTCACTTTTAATTGCTTGTAAAGACTTATTATGACCCTAAACTGTAATAGAACTTTAGAGATTACTTAGCTAGGGTTAGGATAGTATAAATAGCACCTTAAGTGATTTGACAAAACAATACACTTCATTTTAATTCAAATTTGAGAAGAGAATCTTGAAAGGCCCTAGCCTCCTTGTTCATCTTGTTCAAGACCAAGCTAAAGGGTTAGTTCTCCTTTTGTAAGAGTCTATAAATCTTTTGGATAATCCAATGTTGTTTCTTTGAATGGGTCTTAGTTACTTTGTTCTTCTAAGGTTTGTTTGAAATCCAATATTTGTGTGCCTATATTCTCTATTCTATTTTTTCTTGTTTGCCTTTGTTGCTTCAAGGATATTGGGGTGAGATTATAGTAGAACTTTCTACTCATCTTAAGGGTCTTTGAGGCTTTGTTCTTCAAGGGTTTGAAAGAGTGTAGATTGTTAGGTTACTTTCTCCTTTTGTCACAAGAAAAATTACTGTTTTGGGTCCCATTGTTTGAACAGAATAGTTAGCCAACTAAAACACCCATAACACCAAGAAAAGCCACCAAGAATTCGTATCAAGGATGCTAGAAGTTCAATAACCTGCTACACAATCACAACCTAACTTCTCCGCAGTTAAGCGAAAGAGAAAACGTAATTTTTGAAAGTTTTCTGCTGTGTTATTTTTGCTCTATTTTGTTGCCACGATCCTTTCACATTTGCATTAAACATGCACCAAAAGATTACCTTTCAGTCTTCCAGAGAATTCTCAAACCTGTATGGACCATTTACTGATGAAAATAGTATCTATGATGAAAATAATGGAAGAATATGAAAGAGCCTTTGTGAGAGAAGGAAAGAGAGGTGGCACAAAGAATGTGTTTCTGTTTTCTTAAGTGAAACCAAAACACTAGCATGCACACACAGAGAAAACCTGTGCCCCTTTTTCCTTTTTATTATGATGGCTGCCCACAATTCCCAAAAACCTTGGGCCGTCTCTCTCTCACCCTGGTAGGCTAAGGTTTGACCCAACTTTAAATCAGTCCAAGACTGATATGTAGCTCTTTAATTAATTAATTAATTCTCTTGGGCCCAATATAAAATTATTCAAGGCAATTAATTTATAATCTAATTTAATAAATTAGCCCAATATCTTATTCTAACCTAAATAAATAATTATTGAACATTTGAAATAATTCTTCCAATATTTATCTTATCCAGTAAGCCTACATAGTAATTAAATTACTTAGATTACTTGAGCTACTCTAGGGACCAAAAGATATACCACTCTTAGCTACTAAAATAACTAAAATACCTCAACTAATAAATAGTTGTATTTTGTCATCTTAAATATTGTATTTATCACCGTATAAAAGTATTGACACCAAGAATAATATTGCAAATGTAGTGTCATCGACCTACAGGTGTAATAACGAAAATACCCATCTATGTAACATCTATCATTGAGCTAGAAAAATGCACTAATACCTTTCTCAAAGATATCTACCATCCTTAGACATCTAGTCCGATAATCCACAACATCTAGTATGTACCTACTTATCTCAGGGAGCTACCTAAAAGTATATAAATCACACTTTCATGGCCCTAAATCATTTAGATTATCCTAAACAATCACAATAGGGTGATTTATCTTCATTAAGTGATATAAAAACTCTATTGTATAAGTCCGTTTCAATTAATTTAAATCATATACCCAATATATAAAGTTATTGATTTCATAAAGACCTTACGCATCATACATCAAACTACAGCTTCACCATACCAGAGAGAAAGAGAAAGCAAGTGCAATCAACCAAGGCGAGGGAGAGAGAGCAAAAATGAATTTTGATATTAGGGAATAGAGGCAACCTGAATGGAGGAGTTTGGGGAAACTTTAGGGTTTTCTTTGCTTACAAGAAAAATAGATAATTGAGATAAATTTGGTTGGATAGGAAGTAAGAATCAAGGGTTGTGATAAAATTAGATTGAGTGGTTGAGGTTAATTCTAACAGAGAGCTAGGATTTAATAAAGTGTTTGATTGAGATTAAATTGTCTTAGATAAGATATAAAATCAATGGTTATGGAGTAAGATGCATAGTCAAGATTAGGCTAAGTGGATAGTTGAGATCTAAAAAAGTGGAAGAGGGGGATGATGGAGATTAAACTAGACATAAGGCTAAGATTAAAATGTCTTGGATAAGATTTAAAATCAATGATCATGATTGTATAAAATATATGGTTAAGATTTAGTAGAGTAGGAGATGGAGATCAAACCACATGGGTGAATAAGATCCAACAAGATAGAGAGCTATGATTAGAATACTTGAGAAACAACTAAGGCTTTTAAGCCTTCGGATGTGCTAGCTAACTAAGGGGAGTTTATAGGGTATACTAATTTTTGGAATACCAAGGTTTGATTTATGAAAAGTCAATTTAATTAAAATAACACTCAAGTTGATTTAGACTTCGAAGAGGTTAAAGGTTCAACTAACACATTATATAATAATTTTATCTAATTTTAAACTTAGCCTTATTAAATATTTAGAACCTAATTTTATATGAAATACTTATGTGCACTGTAATGAAAAATAAAAGTAAATTTCCACCCATAAAAAATATATTTTTTCAAAATATTTGAAAGCATAATTTTTAGTAAATTATGCTTTACTCCCAGCATAGAATATAAGTATTACTAATATACACAAAAATTATACAATTATATGCACACAAATAATTGATATACTTCACAATTAGAAATTATGGCAATTAAACATTTAAATAAATAATTTACATAGATATAATCCCAATAATTTAAAATCATAAAATGTTCATAAATACACATTCCTGTGGGAAAATGAGTGTAGTATTACAAGTTCAGTCATTTAATTTCACTGCCTCCAAGTTAATTACCATTTTTCCATCTTCTCTGTCTGCCTCTAGCAATGCCCTTGAACAGTTTGCAAACAATACATCCATAGGGAATTTAGTTGGTATCGTCCATGTGGTTCTACCTCAGTTGCAGCATTTACTGCAATAATTTTATTTACTGCTTCACCAGTGCTAATAGTATATATATGTTACTAAACTGAAACCTACCAAGTCCATCTAGTTATTGATATTGCTGATTACTGCCAGTATCTCTTTTCTGTTGCTTCCATGTATTTCTGCCCACTTGGTTCCCCCTGCTCACTAATTATTTGCTTGTATCTATTGCAATTTAAAGACCCAATCATTACTATGTTGCCATGCTGCACTATCGGAAAGGCAGTGAACTCCACGCAGTTTTTTTTATTCCTCAAAATTTTCCCTACTGGATCACCTTGATCTACAAATGTCTAAGATCTGATTTTGCTAGGTTTCCACTCCATCTAAGCTCTTTGGTAGTTAAATAAGGAAAACTCTAATGTTTCCATCCCTTCATCACCTTTCTAATCTTGTAGTTTCTTCATATTTCTTCTTTCCACAGCCACCACATTCTCCATATTCCAAGTTATCTAGTGATTTTAGATATGGTGGGAATAGGTATATCTCAAAAAATTTCAATCTCTCTATCATGATTTCTCCCACCGCTATTTTTCTGCATTCATTCTTCCAACCTTCTATTCTTTGTCAATCAACTCCATATGTGCCATATTATTACGTCCCTCTTGTTTATCCCCAACTCTTCATCCATACTCTTCCTTCGATATCTATAAACTTTTAAGACAACTTTATTGGAGAAAAAAGCAGGACTATATTTGTCTGTGAGTTGAAAGTTAGATTGCTACCCAAGGATTTACACATTAGCACCTTAAACATTAATGAGTTAATTTGCCACAATTTCTTCCATTGATCAGCTAACATGACATTGTATAAAGCCTTTTAAATCCCCAAATTTATTAAGTTAAAAATTTTTTATTAACATTCTATTACTTACCTCTTACAATTAACATTCTATTACTTACCCAATAAACCTCCTTTTTATCTCAGTGCTGATCTACATGCCAAATCAATTAATATTCTCCAATTCTTCTTCCCTGACTCATCTATTAGTTTGAAGTATGTCATAATATATACTGCAAAGGATGAAATTGGGTTAGTTAGACTTGAAAAATAAAAAAACTTCTTGTCCTCACATTCAAAACCAAAAGAAATATATATGGAGATTTGGCACATTTAGAAGGGTAGATGACATGCAGAATTTGATAAACCAACTGTTGGAATTTTAAAAAGAATGAGAGAGACTAAAATGATCAAATGATCAATAAGAGCAAGAAAGAACAGCACAATTTGTTGTGCAAAGTCTCTACACTTTATTTTGTCTGAGAATGTGTTTAAATACAGCAAAAATAGTAACCGAAGGAATGAGAAAAACAAGGCATTACGTGGAACACATTTCCATGATCAACAACGTCCTAAAAATCAGCAAATCATCTGAAACAGTTAAACAACTAAAAAACTAGATGTAAAATTCTAGCTTGGATAATGTTCCAGCAGCTGAAGCACAACTTCAACACTCCTCCTTGCTTTGGTTGCTGCAAACTCCAAGTTTCTCTCTAAGAAACTCAAACTTGCTTCTTGGCAAAGGCTTTGCAAATATGTCAGCTACTTGAAGATCAGATTTGCAAAATTTCAAACCAACTGAGCCTTCCTTCTACGCTTCTCTAAGAAAAAATAACTTAATATTGAAGTGCTTAGTTTTCTCATGAAAAACAGGATTATGAGAGATAGCAATTGCAGCCTGATTATCAACAAACACTTCTGTGCATCCTTCTTGCTTCAAATTCAAATCCACTAATACTTTTCTTAACCACAAAGCTTGATTTGCAGCAACAGTAGCTACAATAAATTCAGCTTCTGCTGTAGATTGTGCCACTGTATTCTGCTTCTTGGAACACCAAGAAAACACTTCTGAACCAAACTTAAAACAATAACCTGGAGTACTTTTCATATTATCAGGTGAACCTCCCCAATTACTGTCAAAATTTGTAGATGGTTTCATCAACCTTCTTAGCTTCATCTTCCTTACTCAACTTCTGCTTTTGACACATTGGAGTATCTACACTCTTGCATGCATCCATTTTGAATTTTTTCAGAATCTCCTTAGCATACTTCTTTTGACATACAAACACTTCCCCATTGTTCTGCTTCATTTCTAGTCCTAGGAAGTAAGCCATCTTTCCCAAATCTGTCATCTTAAAGGTTTGCTTCATATCGTCTTTGAACTTTCTCACAAGTTCTTCATTGTTTCCTGTAACCAACAAATCATCCACATACAAAGAAAAAACTACAAAATTGATTTCATCACCTTTGATGTAGAGGGTAGCTTCACTGAGACTTTTTCTAAAGCCCAGTTGCATCAAGTGCTTATCAATTTTGCTATACCAGGCTCTTGGAGCTTGTTTCAGGCCATACAAGGCCTTTTTGACCGAGTATACATCATCTTCTTGGCCTTTTGCAGCAAATCCCTTAGGTTGCTCAACAAAAATCTCCTTTTCCAAGAAACCATTCAGGAATGCTGATTTAACATCAAGTTGATAGACTTTCCAACCTTTTTGTGTAGCTATTGCAAGCAACAACTTGATTGTTTCTAGTCTGGCAACAAGAGCAACAGTGTTAGAAAAATCAACACTAGAAATCTGAGCATACCCTTTCACAACAAGCCTAGCTTTATACCTGTTGATTGAACCATCAGGATTCAACTTGGTTCTAAATACCCAATTTACTCCAATCACTTTTCTATCTACAGGTCTTTTCACCAACTTCCAAGTCTGATTTTTTCAATCATCTTGAGCTCTTCCTTCATTGCAGCAATCCATTTTGGATCCTTCTTAGCTTCCCAAAAATCTATAGGTTCAAGTATAGCCACATTGTGTTGGATTATATGCCCTCTTAGACTAGGTTTCTGATGTAAAATCGAATATTTTAATAAAAGAATTTATTTTCAAAAATTATTTGTGAATTTACTTTTTGTTTATGCACGATTTTCGTTTGGAACATACCCATTGTGTTTAAATAAGTGATCCATGTGAATGGTGGTCTTTCACAGTAAGGTATGGATCACGGGTTATTTAACACATAAACATTTGTTCTTAACCTATTGATGAGACTGGGAATCTCCTCATGTTTAGATTATTATGTTATGAATTCTAAATGGGGAATGGCTTACCTTTAGCCAGTGAGTAGTCCACTCACTTCATAACATAAGTGTATTTCAAATACGTAGAACAGGACCTGTAGTAGTGGTTTCTAAAAGTACTATATGATAGAAACCTAGACTACTACCGCTACAGCGTGGACTAGTACTCTACGACTTGAGTATGAGTTGGTGGTCTGGCGAAGCTGAAAGCAAATACTTTGATTTGCTATAGTTGATGTTCTATCGTAGGGCCAATATACTTGCATGTTGGGTATGTGTGACTAGTTAGTTAAGACAGACTTGTACAAGATAGTTTCTGCACTATATCGCCCCTTGTGGTTGTCCAAATGGTCTACAATGTCCAAGGCCCTGGGAAACATGACTTGGATGTTTGCTTTAGGGTAGCTCCCTTGGAAAGCGGAAACTCTCCAAGAAGTCATGGATCATTGGATTAGAAGCCTAAGGATGGTAGATGTCATTTAGAGGGGTGTTAGTACACTTCTCCCTCTCTAAATGTACGGCGATGTGTAGAGGGGTATTTTAGTCATTTCACCTGTAGGTCGGAGACTTTGCTAATGCAGCATTGTCCTTGGGGTCAATATTTCCTTATGGTGATATTAGGAATTGGTCTCAGTTGAAGAGGATTTTATTTTATTTTATTTTATTTTATTCAGGAAGTCTAATTTATTATTGGACTGGAAAAAATAAATAAATAAATAAAATATGAGTTGAGAGAAAATTAATTATCTAGTTTATTTGGCTAATTAATTATTCAGGGCCTAGGTCCAGTATGAATAATTAGAAAATTAACCTGGGCTTAAACTAGGGAAAATAATTAATATTTAATTATTTAGTGGGTTATTTATATAGGCCCAATAAATAAATAATTAAAGATTAATTATTTTAGTTCATTTGGGCTCATTAATTATTTATTGGGTTATTTATGTAAGCCCAGGAAATAAATAATTAATGTTTATTATTTTGGGCATTTTGGGTCCAAGGAAAATAATAAATATTTTTCTGGCCCAATAGCTTGGACCTTAGGGTTTTTCCAGATACGGTTAAGAGGAGTTTAGGAATAGGCCAAACTGATTCTCAGGATAACATCCGGGTGTTTTGAAATCCGGGGATATGTTTATCAGATAATGAGAGACCTAATTTTGGCTAAATAATAAACAACTCTTTGGAAAAAGAAAAACCCTAGTTTTCCCTACCCAACAGAAGACTCACGTCTCTCTGGAGAGCCTCACGTAAGCTCCCTCTCTCACGCCTCCCCCTTCTTGGTTTCTCCTTGGAGCTTTGCTAACCAATAGCAAGTGAACCAAGGAGATTTGAGACCATTCTTCTTCTCTGTTGTGTTCATCGACTAGAGGTTAGGCTGAGGAATATCCCGAGAGTTGGAAAGCTAGGCGTTCATGCAAACAAGGCCAAGTAGAAGGCTAGCGGGTGTTCAACCGGAAGCTTCTTCAAGTGGGCAAAGCGAGGCGATTCTAGTCGTTCAATCCGCTCTTACTCAACCTAGAAGGGTTAAGGAGCGCAAAGGTATGATCTTCATACTTCCGTATAGCCTTTAAGGCTTGGTTTTATTTTTCTCTATTTAATTTTTTACGCTACCAGTGCATGCTCTCTGTTTTCGTCTCCCTCAATGTGGTATCAGAGCCACTGGTTTTTGATCAATATAAGGAGTATGGTAGTTAATAAAATTGGAGAAGATGATTATACCTATGATCCTTCGCTGTTTTGGTATGGGATAGGATCTCTGTGAGCTTCATCGTTGAAGCATAGGCACACTGTAAATTTTTTTTGGCTTTGAAGTTTAATCGTGTAAACCCAATTTAAATGGGTATAGGCGGTTGTGTTTTTGTTTTGGATGTTTTTTGTAAGTAAAAATGTCCAAAGAAGCCAAAGAAATGAGCAAAATGTGAAGCAGAAGAGTTTCTGCAAATTTCGCACGAGAAAGGAGAAAAAATGAAGAAGACAACTATTCCTATGCCAATTGAGCCAAGCCGAGCCGCTGCCGAATTGTGAGAGGAGCTGCTGACTATCAGCCGCGTAAGCCGAGCCACATCAGCTAAATTGAAGCCAAATTCAATTGCAAATTTGCAATCGAATTGCAATTGGCTTTCGGGTTCTTGCGAGGGTCAGAGGAGATCCGACCGGGCAGCACGCGGGCTGAAGCGCGGGTCAACCGCAGAGAGGAAATGGGCGCGGGTCGCGGGCGTGGGCGAAGTCCACGGGTCGCGCCTGAGGGAGATTTGGTGCGGCGCGGTGCAGTGTGTAGGATTTCTATCATGCATAATCAGATTAAGCGCAGCGAAAAACAACAAGAAATCCAAGCCATGGATCATGGATTTGCAATAGAAATGGGGAAAAGGAGAAGATTGCGTCTATTACCTCGTGAAGCCGGAATTCAAAAATTTCAGAAACAAGAACGCAGGCGCGATCCAGATTATCCAAAACCGTTCACTGCAGCTCAACTGAAGTCCAAGAAAGAACTCCCTCTAATGATAATCCACACAAGGTTGAATGCTCACAATCTCACAATTCTATGCTAGTAGAATTCGGGAGGCTAGGGTTTTGATCAAGAAGAGAGACGGCTAGGGTTTGATCAAGAGAGAGGCAGAGAAACGGTTTCTCTATTATTGCGTGAATAGTCTGTCTCAAATCCTAAGGAAACCATTTCCTTATATTTATAGATTTATAATTACCATAAATTGCAACTTAGTCCTTCAACGTTCAATTGTCAACAAATTGGTCCTTGAAGTTTACTTAATTACAATTCGGTCCCATGAATTATAACAAACTTATAATTCACCTATAAATATATTTTCTTCTCTTAATTAACCCCATAATATTATCAAATAATATATTTGAGCATTTAAACATTTATTGTGTATGACCCATTAGGTTTCCTGGTCTTATTGGTAGCATAATATGAATTAATTCTAACAATATTAGAATTAATAATCCTTAATAAAATAAAGGATTAAATTTATTAATTCTGTAATTAATAAATTCATATTTAGCATATCAAGAGCGACATCTAGCAATGACTCTTGACCACCCAAAAGTCCAGAAAGTCAAGTGGCTTGACATGAACCTTTCAATAGCAAAATATCAGTGCAATAAACTCCTTTCAACATACAATATCTCATTCGGTCTAGAGCACGGAATTAGTGCCAACTCTCTCCATAATATTATTAATTCTGGCCCGAATATTTTAGTACTTCTTCAAGAAATCCATTACTCGATATGTGTATCAATTGGAACCATTTCCATCACATAGTCACCTTGGCCAAGGACTTCATGAGTAATGATTTCTACAAGTGGCCTTGAGATATACTCTCCTACTATTAGAAGTGGTGAATCCTTTATTGATCCTCTCAACTACTTTCGTTTACTTTACGCTGTACCCAATATCCATCCCATCGGCGGTCCTAAATAAGACTCCAAATATTAGAATCAAAGTACAACGCTCGATAAACAAAGTACCTTGGAGATCTCAAGTCTAAGGATACTTGCGCACTTGCTATAATGAGATTCTATCACTGGCACTAAATAGTTATCCAAGTGATTATCTCGTAGCTAGGTCATCCAATGAACTTGTTTCAAAACAAGCATCCACACGTTAATCCTGAGTATCCCAATACCCACGGATATGAGAACCACCGCTTGATCCAGTCAAGAGATATAACATGTGCCAGTCTTTGCGTATTAATAATGTCCTATCTTATTAATACTATGACTGGGGATTATTTAAGTACAAACACTGCATAGTGTAGTAGGAATCTCACATCATGATCTCTATCATGATTTCCTTAACACTGTGTTGTACTAGGGACTTTATCTAACGGTTTGTACACATATTTAGATATAACAATCAAACTGAAAGATAAAGAATGCCTCTTATTAATTTAATATGCAATATATATGGTACAAGTGATTGCCTCTAGGGCACAACACTAACAAACTCCCACTTGCACTAGAGCCAATCATTCATGTATCGAATACCAAATGACTCAATATATTTATCATGTTTCTTCTGGGAAAGCGCTTTAGTGAGTGGATCAGCTATGTTCGATCCGTGGGAATTCTCTCTATCTTTACATCTCCTCTATCTATGATTTCTCTAATCAGATGATAGCGTCTAAGTACATGCTTGGATCGTTGATGAGATCGTGGTTCCTTTGCCTGTGCAATGGCTCCATTGTTGTCACAATACAAAGGTATCGAATCAACTATGCTGGGAACCACTCCAAGTTCAGTGATGAACTTCTTGATCCATACTCGCTTCTTTAGTCGCTTGAAGCTACTATGTACTCGCTTCGAGTACACGAATCGGCAGTAGTCTCTTGTTTGGAGCTCTTCCAACTAACCGCCCCACCACCTAATGTAAATACGTAGCGGATTGTGATTTGAAGTCGTCCTTATCGGATCGAAAGTCGGCATCGATATACCCTCTTACTTGTAAGTCACCATCTCCATATATCAAGAATGCATCCTTAGTCCTTCGTAAGTACTTAAGGATATTCTTTACAGCCGCCCAGTGACCCTCTCCAGGATCAGATTGGTATCTACTCGTCAAACTAAGAGCACACGATACATCGGGCCTAGTACATATCATAACATACATGATAGACCCAATTACCGAAGCATATGGAATTCTACTCATGTGATCCCTTTCAACTTGTGTCTTTGGAGACATTGACTTTGAAAGGCTTACACCATGTGTCGTAGGTAAGAATCCTCTTTTGGATTAATCCATGTTGAACCTTTTCAGCACTTTGTCTATGTATGTAGACTGTGAAAGACCTAGCAACCTTCTAGATCTATCTCTATAGATCTTTATTCCTAGAATATAGGTTGCTTCTCCAAGGTCTTTCATGGAGAACATCTTGGACAACCAAATCTTCACTGATTGAAGAGTGGAAACATCATTTCCTATAAGCAATATGTCATCTATATAAAGCAATAGGAAAACAACTTTACTCCCACTAGCCTTCTTGTACACACAAGGTTCATCCATGTTTTGAATGAAATCGTATCCTAATTGTCTCATCAAAATGGATATTCCAACTCCTAGATGCTTGCTTAAGTCCATAAATGGACCTTTGCAACTTGCACAACTTTGTGCCATCTTCGGATATGAAACCTTCAGGCTGTGTCATATACACTTCCTCAATTAGGTTTCCATTAAGGAAAGCTGTTTTCACATCCATTTGCCAGACCTCATAATCGTAATGAGCGGCAATGGCTAGGAGTATTCTTATGGATTTCAACATCGCAACTGGTGAAAAAGTTTCGTCATAGTCAATACCTTGTCGTTGACGATAACCTTTTGCTACTAAGCGAGCCTTATAGGTAACCACATTACCATCCATGTCAGTTTTCTTTTTGAAAACCCATTTACACCCTATAGGCTTGATTCCTTCAGGTGGATCAACCAAAGTCCATACTTGGTTGTCATACATGGAATCCATCTCTGACTTCATAGCTTCGAGCCATTTGTCAGATTCTAAACTATTCAGAACATCCTTGTAAGTAGTAGGCTCATCGTCATATATGAGCAATACGTCATTATGGTCACTTATGAGAAATCCATATCTCTCAAGTGCCACTCGTATCCTACTTGACCTACGAAGCTCTTGTGTGTTAGAAGGTTCATCTATTTGAATAGATACAGGTTCAGAAGATTGATCAATATTTGTTTGCTCTTCTTGAACTTCACTAAGTTCAAGCTTGCTCCCACTATCTTCTTTGAACATGTGCTCCTTCTCTAAGAAGACAGCATGTTTTGAAATAAAAACTTTATTTTCAAAAGAAAGATAGAAGTAATATCCAAACGATTCTTTTGGATATCCAACAAACAAACATTTGTCAGACTTACTTTCAAGTTTGTCTGACATTACCTTTTTAACAAAAACAGGGCAACCCCAAATCCTTAAATGAGATAACTTTGGTCTCTTACCAAAGAATAACTCATAAGGAGTGGTATCAACCATTTTTTACGGAACTCTGTTTAAAATGTAAACAATAATCTCTCGTGCGTACCCCCAAAACGATTTTGGTAGGTCTGCAAAAGCCATCATGGTCCTTACCATGTTTAGAAGGGTTCGATTCCTTCTCTTAGATACACCGTTATGTTGAGGTGTATATGGTGGAGTCCATTGAGAAAATATTCTGTTATCTCTTAGATAACTTAGAAACTCTTGACTTAAGTATTCACCTCCTCGATCGGATCTAAGAGCTTTAATACTTTTGCCAAGTTGTTTCTCTACTTCATTCTTGAAGTCTTTGAAATGGTCAAATGCTTCAGATTTGTATTTCATCAAATACAAATACCCATATCGAGAATACTCATCAATAAAGGTAATGAAGTATTGATAACCTCCTCTTGCCTGTATTGATATTGGGCCATATACATCTGAATGTACGAGTTCTAATAACTCTTTTGCCCTTTCTCCTTTTCTTGAAAAAGAAGTTTTAGCCATTTTTTCAAGTAAACAAGATTCGCATGTGTCATATGATTCGTAATCAAATAACCCTAAGTCACCTAATTTGTATAACTTAGACACACGTTTTTCATTTACATGGCCTAAACGACAATGCCATAAGTAAGATGAGATTAAGTTATCCTTTTTATGTTTCTTTTTACTTATATTGAGAATTAGATTATACATGTCTAGAACATATAAACCATTGATCAAAGTTGCAGAACCATAATGAATATCATTTAATGAGAAAGAACAACATTTCTTCTTAAAACTTAAATGAAATCCGAATAAGTCTAAACAAGCAACTGAGATAATATTTTTCAACAAAACTGGTACAAAATAATAGTTTTGTAGTTCTAAAACTAATCCAGAAGGTAGGTTGAGATGATAAGTCCCCACAGCTAGAGCAGCAACTTTTGCTCCATTTGCAGCTCGTAGGTCCACGTCACCTTTCTCTAACCTTCTACTATCCTTTAGTCCCTGCAAATTATTGCATAAATGAGATCCACAACCGGTATCCAATACCCATATCTCATTATTAAAGGCAGTATTAATCTCAATCATAAACATACCAGGATTAGAAGTAGAAGTGCTTGCAAGCTTCTCCTTCTCCTTCTCCTTCCTGTCCTTCACAGTCTCCAAGTAGGCTTTGCAGTTACGCCTCCAATGGCCCATTTTGCCACTATGATGACATGGGCCTTTAGGGGCAGCCTCCTTCTTCTTGACACCTCCTTTGGGCTTAGCAGGAGTGTTCTTCTTCTTCTTCTTAGAAACCTTTTTCTTAGAAGATGAAGAACCTACTAACAAGATTGCCTTATCATCCTTTTTCATAGAGGACTCAGCAGTCTTAAGCAGATTAATTAGCTCAGGTATTGTGGTCTCAACATTATTCATGTGGTAGTTGATCACAAACTGTGAAAAACTACTTGGTAATGATTGTAGAATTAAGTCAATACTTAAGTCATGATCCATTACGAACCCAAGAGACCCAAGTTTTTCAATGTAGCCCAACATCTGTAGCCCATGAGTGGCCACTGAAGCACCCTCAACCATCTTAGCACGGAACAGTTGTTTAGAGATCTCATATCTCTCTGTTCTAGCTTGTTTATCAAACAGCTCTCTAAGATGGAGGATCATTGATTGAGCTTCCATATGCTCATGCTGTTTTTGCAGCTCAGGAGACATTGACGCTAGCATGATACAAGATGCTATGTCGCTATCTTCTTTGTGCTTCTTGTGGACAGCATGCTCTTCAGCAGGAGCATCTTGAGCTGGAGGTGGCGGAATAGGATCTTCTAGCACGTAGAGCAACTTTTCCGACTTGAGAACAATTCTCAAGTTTCTATACCAGCCCAAATAGTTTGATTCAGTGAGCTTGTTTGTTTCCAAGATGCTACGCAAGTTTAGGTTTGTCGACATGATGCAAATGACCTAGATGTAAAGATAGAATTATTAGAACATGTATATGCAAATGCAATGCAATTAATTAGGTCTTTAATTAAGCGCATAATTATTCCATTATTTTACTCAAACCAATAGCCCTCACTGTTGACTCGGGAAAGCCCGTTGGAAACTTTCTAAGTGGATCAGTATCCAAATTCCTTAAGAATAATCTTGGGTTAGCCCAACAAGCCACTCTTAAGTTCAGTGGTAGGTATCCAATACCAATTACATCAAAAAGTAACTACTGAATCATTGGGTGATTAACATCTTTTAATCATTAAAGTATCAAATACTAGCCCAACTTTGCCTCTAATTTTCTTTATGCTTGGGTTAACCCAACCGAGATAAAGAAATTAGTTAAATCCAACCCATTAACATGAATTTAAATTCTATAGCTTGAACATACTCGATGTCAGGTAGGCTTGGGTTTGCCCAACAACCTGGTCTCGAAAAAGAGCTCTCGTTCTTACTATATTAATGGAAGGCATTAGATTTAATATTATTTGAGGGATTTATTCCTTTTAGTGGTCTCATTGTTAGGCATGCATACAATTTATCAATAAGCAGCATAAATTGATAAACATGGTAATAAACAATTACGTGGCATGGTTATGGACTTTCTAAATTAATTTCCTCGAGCCACCAAGGAAATTAATATGATCAACCCTATGTGTTCATGCATGATACAGGTAGAGGGTCTTACCATCTCGCCTTATTTTGAACGCCATCTTCAAAATCTTGAAAATAAAATTCTACCTCAATCTAACCTATATAATCTAATTACATAATTTCCTAAAAGGAGAAACCTCGAGTTACATTCGAGGGGAGTTAGATGAGAAGAGAATTACATCAGAATTTGAGAAAAGGCAGGACACGCAGGCCCTATTTCATTAAAACAAAGCGGTAAAAAAAAATGCATGAACAGATATAATTTGTTTTAGTCCATAACCATCCACCATGCCATTAACTATGCTTAAACAAAATAAACATATACTTTTATTATTCCAAAATCAGTATTTTGGGAAAATAAAACAAATTTTAAAATCAACATTTAAGAAAAATACATTAATTTTAAAATTTCAAAATCACTATTTTGAAAAATAAAATTGATTGTCTCAAAACTAATTTTGAGAAAATGCTTCTGGGTCCCGTCACGCAACGATAACACAAATGAGATTTTCCCTTTCAAAATTCTATTCCAGAACCCTTTTTTTTTTAATGGGTACAACGTAAAGTAAACGAAAGTAGTTGAGAGGATCAATAAAGGATACTTGCACACTTGCTATAATGAGATTCTATCACTGGCACTAAATAGTTATCCAAGTGATTATCTCGTAGCTAGGTCATCCAATGAACTTGTTTCAAAACAAGCATCCACACGTTAATCCTGAGTATCCCAATACCCACGGATATGAGAACCACCGCTTGATCCAGTCAAGAGATATAACATGTGCCAGTCTTAGCGTATTAATAATGTCCCATCTTATTAATACTATGACTAGGAATTATTTAAGTACAAACTCTGCATAGTGTAGTAGGAATCTCACATCATGATCTCTATCATGATTTCCTTAACACTGTGTTGTACTAGGGACTTTATCTAACGGTTTGTACACATATTTAGATATAACAATCAAATTGAAAGATAAAGAATGCCTCTTATTAATTTAATATGCAATATACATGGTACAAGTGATTACCTCTAGGGCACAACACTAACACAGTGGACCGCCAGCCATTTTTTTGCAATTTTTTTTTCTTTTTCGTTTTGGGTCCCATACCAGGCGAAGTTAATATTTTTGCAATATTTATATTCTTGGAATATATTTGCATGAAAAATATTAATAAGAGATTTTAGGATTAAACAAGATCATTAATTAATTAATTAATTAATGTATTTAATTCTATTATTTGGACACTTAGGTTTAAAAAATAGAAAAGCATGAAAACGTTTACTGTTTTCCAGCATGCTATTTTTTTATGTACCTATGTGTGTTTTTTCTCAAAGACCAAAGTCTTTGGGAACATTTTTGACAAGAAAAATATTTTTCTTCAAAAACTAAATGGTTATTTTAATTGGTACAAAAATTAATCCTTGAATATTTTCTCAAAGGATTTAATCCTTGACATAGAAAATATACTGGATTTAGATATTTTTTGTAAATTAAAATGGAGAGCCATTTTGTTTTGTTTTGGACTAGAAAAATGATTTTGTCAAATAAACTTGAGACCAAAGTCTCTAGAAAGTTTTAATTGGAAAATTTTTGAAATCATTAAGTTTTAACTTAAATAAAATTAGTCCATGGAGAAAATCTCTCAAAGGATATAAGCCTTGATATAGAGATTTTATTGGACTTAGATATTTTATTTTTGAGTTAAGGAAGAACTTAATGGAAATTTCAAAAGGATATTTTTTCCAGGAAAAACTTTTATTTTAAAAAACTAAGTGGGAGAGGGGTTCCAACGGCCCCACGGCTTCCATCACGGTCCTCATTAGAGATCGTGGATCCCCTCTCGTCACCCTGGGAGTGAACCCGTATAGGATGGGGATACCACAAGGATCTAGATCTAATGGAAGGATGTAATTAATAACCTGGGGCACGTACTATGATCGGCCAGCCCACGTTAGAGGTTATAGTGCGAGGTATGTCCATAGGAAATGAGAGGAAACGGCCATCCCACGATGGAGTTATTCTCTAGTCCATTACCTAGAAGGGAAATTAATTTGTGGTGGTTAATACACTTAGCTTAGGAAACTGTTAATCTTCCCAAGAAGCTATGTCAGTTTTCCTAAGAGCCAAATTATTTTCAGTGCACAAATTTTATTTTGTTTTCACAAACTAAATTCTGTCTTTTATTTTCGATTTTCAAAAATGGTGGGAGGTTCTTTTAGTCCATTGGTTGTTATTCTCAGGGAGAATAAGTTAACAGGTCCAAACTATGTGGACTGGAAAAGGAACTTGGATATAATACTCACAGCTGAGGAGTATAAGTATGTCCTTTACGAAACCTGCCCTGTTATCGGGGAAGGTTCCACCGCTGAAAAGCGAGAGGCTGAAAAGGCGTGGAAGAAAGCTGACGAAATGGCACGTTGTTATATGTTAGCTTCCATGTCTAATGTGCTCCAGTCAAAACACGAGCACATGCCTTCTGCATATGACATAAGTCAATCATTGGCAACTATGTTCGCAGACAAGAGCCGGCCCGCAAGGCAGGAGGCTCTTCGAACTATTGTGAACACTAAGATGGCTGAGGGAGCATCAGTCCGAGAGCATATGCTCAAGATGATTGCTTCTTTCGAGGAGGCAAAAATCTTAGGGGCTGTCATTGACCTCGAGAGCCAAGTGGACATGGTTCTCAAATCTCTACCAGGCTCTTTCACTCAGTTTAAGTTAAACTATAACATGAACAAGTTGAACATGAGTTTAACTGAACTGATGAAGGAGCTCCAGATGGCGGAGAAGGTCATGAAGCCGCAGTCAAAGGCCATGATTGCTAAGGCTTCTTCCTCAAGAACTGGGCCTAAGCCCAGAAAGTTCAAGAGGAAGAAGGGGAATGCAGCAGCCCAGCCCAAGACCCAGTCCAAGGACAAACCAAAGGGCAAGTGCTTCAAGAGTGGGAAGAAGGGACACTGGAAAAAGGAGTGTCCAGATCTTCAGGTGAAGAAAAACCCCACAGGTAATGTTTACTATCTAGAGTCCATATCAATGGTAGGATCAACTTCCACTTGGATTGTTGATTCTGGAGCCACTGATCATATCTGTAACTCCTTGCAGGGGTTTAGGAAGATAAGAAGACTCAAGAAGGCCGAACATGGGCTTCGACTGGGTAATGGAGCACAAGTCTGGGCCCTTGCAGTGGGAGAGCTGAATCTTCTTTTTTATTGTAATAAGATAGTGGTTTTAAAAGACATTTTATATGTACCTCGTTTTCGTCAGAATTTGATTTCAGTTGCAAAACTTATTAATCAAGGATATTCTGTATCTTTCCATTCTGGTATTTCTATCAGTAGAGATGGAGAAATTTTATGTACTGCGCACATGTATGGTAATCTATTCTTTTTAAACCCTATTAACAACCAATCCAATACCGCTTAGTCTGAACCTTTAACTAAGAAGAGAAAGACCAATATCAATGATTCATACCTTTGGCATCTAAGGTTAGGTCATATTAACTCAACCAGGATTCAGAGGCTAATCCATGATGGGTCTTTGGGCTCATTGAGATTGGAAAGTTAGCCTCAGTGTGAATCCTACCTGATGGGAAAAATGACCAAAAGGTCTTTTACACCAAAAGCAGATAGAGCCAAGGAGGTGTTGAGTCTTGTTCACACTGATGTATGTGATCCATTGTCTACACCAGCTAGGGGAGGTTTTGAGTACTTCGTCACGTTCACGGATGATTGTACGAGGTATGGTTACATTTACCTGATGAAACGCAAGTCTGACTCTTTTGACAAGTTTAAAGAGTTTAAGGCTGCAGTGGAGCGTCAAACAGGTAAATTAATCAAAACCTTACGATCGGATTGTGGTGGAGAGTACCTCCTAGGTGAATTCAAGGACTACATAGTACATCATGGAATAGTATCCCAGCTCTCTGCGCCAGGAACACCCCAGCAGAACGGAGTAGCTGAGAGAAGGAACAGGACGTTGATGGAAATGGTCTGAAGTATAATGTCTCATGCTACTCTTCCAGTGTCATTTTGGGGATATGCCCTGGAGACAGCGGCATATATTCTGAACTTGGTGCCTTCCAAGTCAGTAACTAGGACTCCCTATGAGATATGGACTGGGCGTAAGCCAAGTCTGAATCATCTCAGGATTTGGGGTTGTCCAACTTATGTACTGATCAAGGGAGACAAATTGGGACTAAGATCAGAATTATGCTATTTTGTTGGGTATCCAAAAGGGACAAAAGGAGGCTACTTTTATCATCCTAAGGAGCAGAAGGTACTAGTCAGTACCAATACTAGATACTTGGAAGATGATCAAAGTACTTCCACTAAAGGTTCAACGAGGTTGGAACTTGAGGAGAAGTTATCTACAGAATCAACTTCTTCTGACCCGATTGTGGATCAAGAAGAGGCACAACATCAAGAGCCTGTGCAAATGGAGCCTCGTCGTAGTGGGAGAGTGTCTAGGGTTCCGGAGAGATGTACTGGAGTTGCTTTTGAGCTGGTCTCTGACCATCAGGAACAAGACCCTACTAGATACGAGAAGGCTATTGTTGATGTCGATGCAAATCTGTGGCATGAAGCAATGAAAGCCGAGATTGAGTTTATGTACCTCAATCAGGTTTGGGATCTTATAGCTTCACTTGAAGGGATAAAACCCATTGGGTGCAAGTGGGTATACAAGAGAAAGAGGGGAGCAGATGGGAAGGTGAAAACCTTCAAAGCTAGGCTTGTGGCGAAAGGGTATACTCAGAAAGAGGGAATCGACTATGAGGAAACCTTTTCTCCGGTAGCCATGCTTAAATCCATCCGTATCCTCCTTGCCATCGCATGTCACTATAACTACGAGATATGGCAAATGGATGTCAAGATGGCATTCTTGAATGGCCATCTTAGCGAAGACATCTATATGTCCTAACCGGAAGGCTTCATTGCTGAAGGCCAGGAACACATGGTTTGCAAGGTTAAGAAGTCCATTTATGGACTTAAGCAGGCATCGAGAGCATGGAACATTCATTTTGATGAGACTGTAAAGTCTTATGGTTTTATTCAAAACGAAGATGAACCATGCGTGTACAAGAAACTTGAAGGCATTAATGTGGTTTTTCTTGTCCTGTATGTGGATGACATTCTACTCATTGGAAATGATGTAGGGACATTGTCATCTACAAAGGTTTTGCTGTCTAGTCAATTCAGTATGAAGGACTTGGGAGAAGCCAGCTATATTCTCAGGATTAAGCTTCTTAGAAATAGGAAGCAGAGAATGTTAGGGTTATCCCAAGCTATATAAATTGACAAGATGTTGGCCAAGTACAGCATGGACTCATGCAAGGGAGCTCTAATCCCTTGCAGACATGGGTTGTCATTTTCTTCGAAGGATTGTCCTAAGTCTCAAGAAGAAAATGACAGAATGAGTAGGATTCCCTACGCTTCGGCTGTGGGAAGTCTCATGTACGCCATGCTGTGTACTAGGCCAAATATCTGCTTTGTCGTGGGCTTAGTTAGCAGATATCAGTCAAACCCAGAGGAGGTTCATTGGCAAACTGTAAAGCATATTCTCAAGTACCTCAAGGGAACGAGAGATTATATGTTGGTTTACAGGGCTGATGATTTGGTTCCTACAGGATACACAGACTCAGACTTTCAGGCGGATAAGGATGAGAGAAAATCCACTAGTGGGTATGTCTTCACCTTGTCTGGAGGAGCAATTTCATGGAGGAGTATCAAGCAGTCTTGTATTGCTGACTCAACCATGGAAGCTGAGTATGTGGCAGCTTCGGAGGAGTCCAAGGAAGCAATTTGGCTCCGGAAGTTCCTTCCAGAACTTGGAGTCGTACCACATATGGACAGGCTGGTTATAATGTATTGCGACAACACTGGAGCAGTATCGCAATCTAAGGAACCCCGGAACCACAAGAAGGGGAAACACATCGAGAGGAAGTACCACCTGATCCGGGATTTCATCTAGAGACGGGAAGTCGTGGTGGAGCATATTGCCTCAGAAAACAATCTAGCAGATCCATTCACCAAGCCTTTGGCTGAGAGAGTCTTCAAGAGACACTTAGACGCCATAGGGGTGGGCACCTATGACTTACCTAGTTTTAGAGTGCAAGTGGGAGATTGTTGGATTGTATGCCCTCTTAGACTAGGTTTCTGATGTAAAATCGAATATTTTAATAAAAGAATTTATTTTCAGAAATTGTTTGTGAATTTACTTTTTGTTTGTGCACGATTTTCGTTTGAACATACCCATTGTGTTTAAATAAGTAATCCATGTGAATGGTGGTCTTTCACAGTAAGGTATGGATCACGGGTTATTTAACACATAAACATTTGTTCTTAACCTATTGAGGAGACTGGGAATCTCATCATGTTTCGGTTATTATGTTATAAATTCTAAATGGGGAATGGCTTACCTTTAGCCAGTGAGTAGTCCACTCACTTCATAACATAAGTGTATTTCGAATACGTAGGACAGGACCTGTAGTAATGGTTTCTAAAAGTACTATATGATAGAAACATAGACTACTACCGCTACATCGTGGACTAGTACTCTACAACTTGAGTATGAGTTGGTGGTCTGGCGAAGCTGGAAGCATATACTTTGATTTGCTATAGTTGAGGTTTTATCGTAGGGCCAATATACTTGCATGTTGGGTATGTGTGACTAGTTAGTTAAGACAGACTTGTACAAAATAGGTTCTGCACTATATCGCCCCTTGTGGTTGTCCGAATGGTCTAAAATGTCCAAGGCCCTGGGAAACATGACTTGGATGTTTGCTTTAGGGTAGCTCCCTTGGAAAGCGGAAACTCTCCAAGAAGTCGTGGATCATTGGACTAGAAGCCTAAGGATGGTAGATGTCATTTAGAGGGGTGTTAGTACACTTCTCCCTCTCTAAATGTACGGTGATGTGTAGAGGGGTATTTTAGTCATTTCACCTGTAGGTCGGAGACTTTGCTAATGCAGCATTGTCCTTGGGGTCAATATTTCCTTATGGTGATATTAGGAAAAATTTAAAATCCAAAATACAACTATTTATATAACAGGGGTATTTTGGTCATTTTAGCAGCCAAAGCGATGTGTCTTTTTGGTCCTCGAAATAGCCCGTAAGTCCTAACTACTTTTGGGTTGAGGAATTGGTCTCAGTTGAAGAGGATTTTATTTTATTTTATTTTATTCAGGAAGTCTAATTTATTATTGGACTGGAATAAAATAAATAAATAAATAAAATAGGAGTTGAGAGAAAATTAATTATCTAGTTTATTTGGTTAATTAATTATTCAAGGCCTAGGTCCAGTATGAATAATTAGGAAATTAACCTGGGCTTAAACTAGGGAAAATAATTAATATTTAATTATTTATTAGGTTATTTATATAGGCCCAATAAATAAATAATTAAAGATTAATTATTTTGGTTCATTTGGGCTCATTAATTATTTATTGGGTTATTTATGTATGCCCAGGAAATAAATAATTAATGTTTATTATTTTGGGCCTTTTGGGTTCAAGGAAAATAATAAATATTTTTCTGGCCCAATAGCTTGGACCTTAGGGTTTTTCCAGATACGGTTAATAGGAGTTAGGGTTAGGCCAAATTAATTCTCAAGATAACATCCGGGTGTTTTGAAATCCCGGGGATATGTTTATCAGATAATGAGAGACCTAATTTTGGCTAACTAATAAACAACTCTTTGGAAAAAGAAAAACCCTAGTTTTTCCTACCCAACAGAAGACTCACGTCTCTCTGGAGAGCCTCACGTAAGCTCCCTCTCTCACGCCTCCCTCTTCTTGGTTTCTCCTTGGAGCTTTGCTAACCAATAGCAAGTGAACCAAGGAGATTTGAGACCATTCTTCTTCTCTGTTGTGTTCATCGACTAGAGGTTAGGCTGAGGAATATCCCGAGAGTTGGAAAGCTAGGCGTTCATGCAAACAAGGCCGAGTAGAAGGCTAGCGGGTGTTCAACCGGAAGCTTCTTCAAGTGGGCAAAGCGAGGCGATTTCAGTCGTTCAATCCGCTCTTACTCAACCTAGAAGGGTTAAGGAGCGCAAAGGTATGATCTTCACGCTTCCCTATAGCCTTTAAGGCTTGGTTTTATTTTTCTCTGTTTAATTTTTTACGCTACCAGTGCATGCTCTCTGTTTTTGTCTCCCTCACATTGCATCTCTGATAGATATCAGAAAGTGATCTCATACCTCTAATAGGAATGTCATCAAGCAACTCATAACTCTTGTTCTTACTATATTAACGGAAGGAGTTAAGTTTAATATTAATTGAGGGATTTGTTCCTTTTAGTGATTTCATTGAATGACATGCATAAAAATCAATAAATCACATAATTGATAATTATGGTAATAAAGCGATTACATGGTATAGTTATGGACTTTACCCTAAATTAATTTATTTGAGCCATAAAAGAAATTAATATAGTTAACCTTATGTGTTCATGCATGATTCAATTAGAAGGTCTTACCTTCTCGCCTTGTTCTGGTTGCCATCTCCAAAATAAAATAATTTTACACCTATCTAATCTATGTAGACTAATTACATAATTTCCTAAAGGGAGAAAACCTCGAGTTACATCCGAGGGGAGTTAGATGAGAAGAGAATTATACAAGAATTCTAGAGAATGTAGGACACGCAGACCCTATTTTATAAAAAACTAAAACTGTAAAATGCGTGAACATATATAATTGGTTTTAGTCCATAACCATCCACCATGCCATTGACTATACTTAAACAAAATAAACATATACTTTTTATTATTCCAAAATCACTATTTGAAAAAATAAAACAAAATCTAAAATCAATATTTTAGAAAAATACATTAATTTTAAATTTTCAAAATTACTATTTTGAAAAATAAAATTGTTTGTTTCAAAACTAATTTTGAAAAAATGCTTTTGGGTCCCCGTCTCGCAACGATAACGACGGTCCCGCTGGCCGGTCAGTAGGCGGGGGTCAAGGGGTAGCATCCCCGTGGAAAAATTTTTATTTTGCCGCCTCTTATCAAATGAGATTTTTCCCTTTCCAAAATTCTATTCTAGAAATTTTTTTAAAATTTTTTTAAACAGTTGGATTATGCAAAATAGAGCATAACCGGCGCCGGTTTGGAAGCCAGAGCCGGCACTGGCTCTGTTTTGACTTCCAAAAATTTTGCCCTTCCAAAAACAATTTCTAGACATTACGAACAGAACGGAACCGGCACCGGTTTGGAGGCCAAAGTCGGCATCGGCTGTAGTTGGGAAGTGGCGGCGATTTTCAAAAAAATTTTCCAAAAACAATTTCTGGTGCCCTAATTTTCTGCAAAATTTTAGTGAGAACAATTCTCAACATAATTTTCTGTTTTGAAGCTCAAAACAACAACCAATTTGTTAGTTTAGACAAAACAATCAAATTCACAAAATGAAACGAAGGGCAACTACCATGTTTTAAGAAAACGTTTTTCTGCAGAAAATTTTCAGCACATAAAGAAAACACCTTTCGAAATATGCTATAACTTTTATACACTCATATTGTGCTACGGACCCAACCCACAAAGCTCGAAACGATTTCGACTTGAGTGAAAATGATTTTCACAACGAACAAAGACAAGCACGAATACATGAAAACAGTTTTTCATGCCAAAACAATGTTCGTAGACCACACATAGCATGGCTCTGATACCACTGTTGGGTATCTCAGACTCGTATCCTATACGGCGCAATAGAAAATAAAATGAGATACCCTCCCAGAACCCGTCTATGTGTGGAAAACAAGACATAATGATAATAAAGGTAACCGTTTTTACCTTTGGGTGATCGTCCGAAGAACAAAATTGATCTTCTTCAAGTCGAGGCACGATCTAACAATCATCTTATGCAAACTCCATGAGAGTTAGATGTCTAACCACTATAATGACAATGTGTGATTATCTCTAACAGTAATCCACACAGAGGAATACTCAAGTACCAAAATTTCCTATGCTAGCAAAAACAATAATGGCGGCTAGGGTTATTTTGTTTTCAACAAAATGAGAAAAGGAGAAGGAAGAAGAAGCTGTTGTTTCATGTGTCCAATTCCACAGCTAGGGTTTTGTGTGACTCTATTATATGTTACACAAAATTTCCCTCCTAAAATTGAGAATTCTAATCCTATTAGAATTCCCTAATTGTAATTGGAAATATCAAGTTCTCACAATTACAATTTGGACCATAAATTATAACTAATTATAATTTGTCCACAATAACTTCTCTTTCTCTCAATCAACCCCACTATGTTATCAAATAACATCTTGAGTACATAATCCTCTATTGTGTATGACCTATTAGGTTTCCTAGTCAATTGGTAGCAAACATGAATTAATCCAAACGTCTTTGAGATTAATAATCCATAATTAATTATAATTAATCACATTAATTCTAATCAGGATTGGCTTATTAATTCATCAATTAATAAACACATATTCCCAAATCATGAGCGGTATATAGCAACACATCATGACCACCCAAGAGTCCAAGAAGTTAAGTGGCTTGACATGAATCCTTCAATAACAAACTTCAGTACAATTAACTCCTTTCACCATACAATATCTCATTTGGTTTGGAGTACGGAATTAGTGCCAACTCCCTCCAGAAATAATTCTGGCCCGAATACAATAGTACTTGTACCAGGAATCCACTACTCTGGATGTGTATCAATTGGAACTATTTCTAATACACAATCAACTTGGCCAAAGACTTTTCGAGTAGTAATTCCTATAAGTGGTCGTGAGATATTCGCCCCTACTATTAGGAGTGGTGAATCCTTTAATGACCCTCTCAACTACTTTTGTTTACCTCACAATGTATTTAATATCCATCCCATACGCAGCCCTCGATCAAGCTCCGGAGATTGGAATCAAAGTACAAAGTTCAGCAGACAAAGTACTTTGGAAATCTCATGTCTAAGGATACTTGCACGTTTGCCATATTGAGATTATATCACTGGCACTAAATAGTTATCCATGTGATTATCTCAAAGTTAGGTCATCCAATGAACTTGTTCCATTAATAAGCATCCATGTGTTAACTTTAAATATCTCAATACTCATGGTTATGAGAACCATCTCCTGATCAAATGAGGAAGTCTAACACATGCTAGTCTTAACGCATTAATGATGTCCTGTCTTATTAATACTATGACCATGGACTATTTAAGTACTAACACCATCCAGTGTAGTAGGAATCTCATATCATGATCTCTATCATGATTTCTTTAACACAGTGTTATACTAGAGACTTTATCGAACAGTTATATTATTTAAAGTAAACAAAAGAAACTGTAAGATAAATGGTGCCTTTCATTAAAATGAAATGTGTCATATACAATGTACAAATGATTGCCTCTAGGGCATAACACTAACAGTGTGCTGCTTCTACCCAATATTCCCTTGGCAAATTCTTCTCAAACATCAAACATCTAGCCATCTCCATTATGGTATGATTTTTCCTCTCACTGACTCCATTTTGTTGTGGAGTATATAGAGCAGTGAGTTGATGTTCAATCCTAGCTTCTTCACAGAAAAAATTAAACTGATTGAAGTTGTACTCTTTCCCATTATTAGATCTCAAGGTTTGGATTTTGTAACCACTTTATGTTTCAATCCATTGCTTGAATTTCCAAAAAAACACCAGCAACTTCTAACTTGAATCTAAGAAAATAGATCCAACACATTCTGGAATAGTCATCAATGAAGATAAGGAAATACCTACTCCCATTTAGAGATGGAGTTTTGTGAGGTCTAGCTAAATCAGTGTGATAAATTGCAGATTTTCAGTAGCTCTCCAAGTTGCTTGCTTGAAGGAAAGTCATGATTGCTTTCCTTGTTGACAAGCTTTACAATCTGGAATTTCAGATTTAATGTAAGGGAGACCTTAAACCAATTCCTTTCTCTGCAAATTCACCATAACTATATGATTGAAATGGCTAAGTCTCTTGTGCCAAATTTCTGCATTAACTTTTGCTGCAGAGAGTGCTGCTTGCTCCTCCTCTAATAGATCAAGTGCAAAGCTTTTCCCTTTCATTTTGACTTTGAATACATCATTGCATTTTGCATCCTTGATTAAACACTGATTTTTTTCAAGGAGAACTTTGAAACCTTTCTAAATCAATTGGCCAACACTCAGCAAATTTTGACTAATATTAGGTACAAATAACACATCTTTGATAAGTTTTGTACCTGAAGTGCTTTCAATTGCTACTATGCCTTTTCCCTTGACAGCAATGTACTCTCCATTACCAATCTTCACTTTGGAAGCTACAGAAGTGTCTAATTCCCTGAAGAGAACATGATCAAAGGTCATATGGTTGGTACAACCACTATCAATGAGCTACTTCTCACTTGAATGACAGGTTGCAAAGCAAGAGGCTACAAAGAGTTGCTCCTCATCTTCTTGATCAGCAATCTGAGGAACATTCTTTTGATGCAAATTCACTTGTGTCACAGTCTTTTGTTGAGTGTTACTCTTGCAAATTCTTTGATTATGTCTCATTTTCTGACACTTTTTACATTGCTGGTCTGGCTTTCTCTAGCATTTGGGGAGGTGGATGACCCTTTCTTCCACAGTGTTTACAAGGAGGAAAATCATATTTTGTTCCCTTAATAGTATTAGGAGAATCAGAACATGAGTTTCCCTTCTTGTTCTTCTCATTCTTCTTCCCTTTTCCTCCTTGATTGGACTGAGCTCTTGCAGCTAATGCACCTTCAATAAACCCTTCAGACCGCATGAGCCTTCTCTATTCGTGTGCCTGTAAAGCATGCATCAATTCTACCAAACTAATCTTTAACAAATCTTTAGTGTTTTCCAGCGAGGAAATGGTAGCTTCAAACCTTTCAAGAACAATTACAATGATTTTTTGAACTAATATGGAATCAGAAAATTTAGAACCAAGTAACCTTACTTTGTTTGCAATTCCAAGTAATTTGTCAGGTCCCTCAAGGAGAGGGCTCTGATACCAATCTGTTGGAATTTTAAAAAGAATAAGTGAGACTAAAATGATCAAATGATCAATAAGAGCAAGAAAGAATAGCACAGTTTGTTGTGTAAAGTCTCTACACTTTATTTTGTCCGAGAATGTGTTTAAATACAACAAAAATAGTAACCAAGGGAATGAAAAAAACAAGGCATTACATGGAATACAGTTCCATGATCAACATCTAAAAACAAGACACTACATGGAACACATTTCCATAATCAAAAACTTCCTAAAAATTAGCAAATCATCTGAAACAGTCAAACAATTAAAAAAATATATGTAAAATTCCAACTTGGATAATGTTGCAGCAGTTGAAGCACAACTTCAACACCAACAACAAAAAGAAAGGTAGTAGCAGAACTCTAGCAGAAGGTGCAATTTGATATCAAGAAGCACATAATTTTCATGAATACATATCATTTGAAAGCAGGAAGAAAAATGTAGCAATTGGCTACTGCAACTTGCTTCAGTAGGAACATAGAAAGAGGAAGTTTTATGACCTTTTTTTTAAAAAAAATTATTTTTTTCATCTATGTGGACCTTGAAAGTCACTTCATTGATTTTCGCTTATTGGGGTATATAGTCATTATAGTTTCACATACATATGAATCTGTTGCATGAGTTACAGATGATTTGTTTATATTTGGTCCAAGACATTAACAAACTCCCATTCCCTGAAAAATGCTATACACTAGTTTTGTCATTCTTCCATTCCCTTTCGACCCTGCAATGTGATGGGAGATTATGTTTTTGTACTCAATAAAACGTCATCTTATAGGATATATAATAGCTGCTGGATATCTGCTGAGATACACCTGCTCCCTATTTTCTCCAAATAGCAGGTGACGAGCTTCTGAATAATTACAGCAAAACTTAAAAGATGACTTTAAGTATCAAAAGGTAACGCCAAAGAGCTCGGAGTTTGACTTTGTTCTTATTCACTTCGTAAGGGATATTGTTGTAAGACGTACAGATTTTAAGCAAAATGTTGTTCAGATAAAGGTTAGGTTAAAAGAACTTTGAAATTTCTAATTTTTGGTTCATCATAAACTAAAAATATCCTAAATTTTGAAGCTTATTTATTGTTCTTCTTGTTACCATTCAAACTTTATTCAGTGAGTGTTGCAATTATCACGGACAAAACCAAATAGACTCCATAAATTAAGGATTTTGCGCAAATGCAGAACTTCACCACAATTAACTCAATATCTTCTCTGGAACTTACCCTCAATTTTACTGCATTATGAAACTTTACAAAAGAAGTACAATTGATGTATATATAGGGTCGTCAATCGACCATGGATGATTCAATAGCTCAAACAGTAGAGACAATTTAAGTTGATCCTGATATCCTGTACTTTGTTTTTGTATTTCTAGTTTTCAGCCCATCAAATTCTTTCTCTGTCATGGAAGGAAAGCTACATCTCAATCAGGAAGAGAGGGAGAGAGAGAGACAGTGAGCATATGTAGAAATTCTATGCACTTTATTCTCTGTAAGCTGTACACATTTTGAAAATACTAAAACTTTTAGTAGATCTATTGCCTGAGCTATTCTGTTGTATCTATCCTGTAGTGATTTTTGTTTACACGTCCTTTGCTTCATGATGCCAAAGCTGTCCAATAGTCTGCTAAGCATAAACTTGTGGGAGTGCCAATAATACGCGACCATTCCCAGTTTGTCTCCCCATTTTGCCTCATTTCTCCCAACTGTCACAAAAGATTTCATTAGCAACATTAAAATTAAGATTTGCATCACAGGTTCTCTTACTAGTGTTTTTTGGGTTTTTTTTTAACAGATTTGCATCTTAAAGTCTTTCACGGGATGATTACCTTATCTTTTTGTACTTGGAAAAGCTAAAGAAAATTTGGGATGTTAATGTGTGTTTATCGCTTGAAACCGAGTTACATTTGTGATAAGATTCATGTTCTGATGCTACTCAAGTGGCAATGAAATCTGCATAAGCAGCAATTCATGTATTCTGATGCTGTGTTCATCTCTGAAATTTCAGTTTCACTTTCTGGGTAGTGCAGTTGTTCAGAAATAGAAATGATAACGCTACAGAAGCTCTGAATGAAAGTTGCAGGCACGATAGGAGTTGAGAGACTAAAGGAAAGAGTTCTGATTGCTTACTCTGCCATCTCTTAGCTCGAATATGACTGAATTTTCTGCAAAAGGAATTGGCCTTATCGGCTCCACCTGCAGACAACTTGGTTAGAAACTAGCTTGGGAGATATTTTGAACAAATATTATAATTGATGGTGTTTTGCACTAACCTTAGGATCACAATATTTGTGGATAGCTTGCGTATCTTCTGCTAATTTCTGGAAACTGGCTTCAAAATCTTTATCAAAACAAGTTTCTTCTTTTTTGTGTTCATCTGAAATTCGTCTTCCATCCTCATCAACATTGTTTCCAACGTGAGGAAATCCATAATTCTTCCATTTCCATGTTCCTTTATCAATGTACCTAAGATAAACTTTACCATCTGAACCAACAAAAAACAATTGACTTCCTCCAAAGCAAGGTCCAGGTGAACCAACCAAGGCTACATTTCTATCTGGTGTTCCATGTTCTACCCAGTTCCACCCATCTAAAGGATTCCAATGATATTCAACTAGCCCACCACTCTCTGAAATCATGAAGAGAGAGCCTTCTAATGATGCTGATGTAGATCTCATAGCAGTTCCAGGCAATCTAGATAGGACCAAATGTTGGGACTGAAAATGTTTGTGCCAAAGTTCAGTAACTTTGTTATACTGATATAATTGTCCATCACTTCCAATGACAAACACAATGTTTTCTCTGAGCACCTCCTGATCCACTATACACGCAATCTTAGTATTTGGTGGGTTCCGACAATCTTTCCATTTGAACCTTTTTAATGCTACCTGTACAAGAAATTTTCTCTCACTCATTAGCATAATTTGAAATGACTTCCATGCAGAAAGAGGTTCTCACATCCAAGGAAATGTTGGCAACATTGATTTTGATAGTTCAACATTGTTTTCATGTGTTTTAACTCAAAATTTAAAAGATAACAGATTTTTATTAAAAACTTTAATGTAAGGACTGCATTGAGTTTTTTAGCTATAATAGCATTGCCAACAGATGCAATCTATTTAAATAGTAAGGTGCAACATACAGTGAGTTGAAGTAACCTCCCACTTTTGCTAACAAAAAAGACCGCATCATCTGCAGTGACTTTTGATGTCTTTCTAGGAAAACCATCCCATGGTGGACCTCCAATCACCTGTCTTCCTTTCCTCATTGCAGTGCAATTTATCCATGCTAGTTCATTGATATTTCTTTCTCTGATGAATAAACTACCATGCTCATCAATCAGAAACAAGCTTCCATTGTAGTATCCCACAGCACCTTTCATGGCCGTTGAATGATCATGTCTCAACCAGAACCAAACATTTTCAGCATTTAGATATTCGAATGTTAGGCCATCATCTGTTATGAGGAAGAAAGATTTACCACCTTGCATCATTCTTAGGCGGAAGTTGTTGGTGATCCAGTTATCTGGGAAGTCCTCTGCAGACTTAGTTGAGCTGCAGCAAGATGCACTGGTTGGTAAATAGTTTTCTTTTACATTATTTCCCTTTCTTCTTCTTGACAATGAGCTTGTTAGATCTGCTTCACTGGGTTCATCTTTCATGCCAGAAATGCAATTTTTAGGTCCATGTTCTTCAGTACAATATTCTGCATTCCATCCCTCAGTTTCTGGAGCATCTAATATGGACCATATGTACTTGATTGTTGCTTTTCTTCGAAAATTAGCCTGATGACTTGGACCTGAATATTCGCCACCAATACCTGGTAGATGCAATTCTCCAAGCCTTCCATCGTCCAATGGAAAAATCATCCTGCCAACTTGCAATTGTAGTCCAGTAATACCTCTGGCGACTTTTGCATGTGGAGGATGAACGTGACTCGTCCACTTGTCCAGGATTTGGTTCTCCTGAGGTGGACCTGTCTTCATGTTAGATATTTGAATATCAGGTAGTATTACCTTCTTGTTCTGATAATTGTCTCATTTTAAACTGCGAGTGATGTGCAAGTACATAGCATACATCAGAGGCTAATAAGTAGTCTACATACAAGTCATTGGACATATATTGTTTTGAATCCAAATTCCAGAAAATGTTAGTCAAATAAATTAATCTTTCAAAGATGAGATTATAGAAGTCAATGCTGCATCTGATGGTGAGCAGAAAAGTTGCATCCTGAATGGTGATGTGTTCAATAACACTTGTGATTAAAGGGGTAAAGATACATGGTGATCTTCACTTATGAAAATTTCTCTATTCATGGTCCATTGTTTAAAGAAAATTAAGTGTGATGTTTCAGGTGGTTTGGCAGATTTCAAGGTCACCAAGATTGGTCCTGTGTAGTTGATCAAGTCTTAGGTATGATGCATTCCTTTCTGGTCAAAGCCATTTAAAGCTCAAGAAGTTCTTATAATTTAACATGTTCAAGGAGTGACTTAAAAGTTGTTGCTTCTGAAACATTTAGAAAGAAACTCTGTGCATTCTCATGTCTATGCAGTATCATTTCAATGAACAGTTGATCTTGGTGATATTTTTGTCTTTGGAGAACACATGAAATTCAAAGTCCAGTAGCCCTGTATTGGTAGCCGCACAACCAAATATTTTGGGCAAGCTAGTCAAAATGACTATTTAGAGGTGTCATGGTCTTCATCATTCATCTGATTTCCTAAGCAAAAAAAATTTAGTAGAGCAGTTCGCTAAATAGCATCCTGCCCTTCTTTGATAAAGTATATAATTGCCCCCAGTTATGGAGATTTAAAGTGTGGTTTTGAAGATCAGTGCCCTATTGCTGAGTTTAGTTAATTTTCTTGTCTTTCCTTTCTCCTAGTTTCTGTCTTGTTATAAATTCGTTAATGTGCTATTGCATTTCTTCTGGCAAATAATTATACTTCCTGCAGAAAACCTTACACTCCTTTTTTTTTTTTTTAGCAAAAGCTGATCAAAATTCTAGAGTAAATGGGGAAAAAGGATAATGAACTCTAGTTTAGGTGCAATATCTCATGTATAGCAAGACTAACATATGACTCAGGAGAAGCTAATTCAGTGGAGACACAAAGAAAAGAGAAAAGATATGATTTGAGCAATTTGTAATGCTTACCTTGTGCCTCATTTCATAGTGAAATTCTTACAGAACTCAGCTTTGGAAGAGGTGGGAAAATAAGTTTATTGCCTTAGTTTTTGGATCAATGTTTCATCTTTCCTCTCATCCCTTCTCAGATATTTCCTTTGTGTTAACGGGGATTAGTTCAAAAAGGTTGCCTTCCACATTGCAGTATTTTCAAGGCAGTTCCATACTTGCTCAATTTCAAGGACTAAATTAAAACTGGAGTTCCAGGTTTAATTTACCAGGTACAAAATGAAGAAATCAATATTCAGGTTGCCTGCTAATTTTTATTAATCTGAGGGATTTAACAGGTGTCCAGTGCTCCCCATTCTTGTAGGAGGAAATAGAAAATTACAATCCGAGACAGCAATTGGAATAGAATTACTTTGGACTATGCAGATGTGAAAAAAAAAAAAAAAATTCAAACCCTTCATTCAGATACTTATATGATCAAAGTCTTCGAGATGGATCAGAAGTGTCTTTCAGCATATATTTAGAATGCAAAATAAGAAAGTTTCTGAATGTTCTTTGTGTATAGTCGTGTCTTCCTTGGACAGACTTTCTACATATGCTTGTCCTTTTGAATAAATCCAAGAGCAATGCGCATAAAGTGGAATAGTTAACAGAATTGACACACCTGAATGTTTTGAAATCTGATATTCAAAGATTAGTCCAGCTGCTGTAGTAAGAAAAATTGTATTTGCATTGTCATTCTGTTCTTCTTGAGATGAGCATGTTATCGATGTCAGAAAATAATCCTCTGGACTTCCATGGACTATCCATTTCCACTTCCGCTGTTGAAATTGCCTCTCTATCAACTTTCCTCCCTTCATGTGTTGAAAAATTTAGAATTAAACATCATTCTTAATATCTACTGAAACCTACAGGCAACTACTTCAAAGAAACTATGAAATCAATAAATAATGACTTCTTTTCTGGGGAATGTCTGTGACAGAACTGGAACAATACTGAAAGAAACTTTCTATATGAAATATGCATCGCACCTTCTATTAATTCACTAACAGAGGAATACAAAAAATTCTAGAAATTGAAGTACCTTGGTCAACAAAAAAAGAGACATTGAAGTAGCTCCACTTGGTCCCTGGAAGCTACATCCTTTTGATGGTGTCAAAGAAATATCTACTGCTGATCCTTCTTTCTGTATGTGCTTCTTCCATGCTGGCTTTGAGCCCGGGTCATATTCATAAAGATCTCCTGCACCACTGCAGCAAAATGTGCTATCCAAATTCATGACTCTGCTGCATATTTTGATATCATCTCATCTAGAAAATTGAGGAAAGCCCACCTCACAATAAAGATAACTTCTGGTCTGAAAGTAGTAGCATCAACTATTGCTGCAACTTTAGCACCTGGGGGTCGTCCATGGTTTTTCCACCTGTTTGGCATTGACAGTAATTTTTATATCGTTTTTGTGAATTTGAATCTTCTTTAAATAGAAGACAATGTAAAAACTGTTCGCTAGTTCATTAGGTCTTACTGCCTTCTTTTTCGCATTTTGGCTGATTTACCTTGGAGGATCAATCTCGCTAAGTTCTAATAGTGAACCACTTTTAGTGCAGAAGTACATTCTCCTGGTGGTGATGCGCAAAATCAAGGTCTGGTTAGCCGAGTCTCAAGTTGGCAACTTTCTGCAGTAACATAATTTGACTTGTTTTCCAGCAAGAAAATAAAAGGGCACAAAAGTGGAATTTTTTAATTCAACATTACTCACTCCTTATCTTCTGATATTACTCCGGAAACTAGTTGTGCCAAAGAACTTTGTTCTATCTCTTTGTTTGTGCTTTGAACGAGCACGGGGGTGAAATCAACCCAAACTGGCTCTGAATTTTCATTCAGCTGCATCTGTAGAGATTAAAAACAATAAGCAATTACATTGCAACATGATCTAATCCCCCATCACTTGTATCAGTATCATAGTAGAGGGCTAGTGTGATTTCAGCTTTCAGATACTTGTATCAATCAAAGCAAAAGAAAGTATGACAGTAAGAAAAAAATGTTTGTACTTTCAAATATATTAATTAGATATAAAAAATCTGGAGACAGAATCGGCTTATTTATGAAGCACTACCTGATACAAGCTCCCTGTTTCTGACAGAGCAAGGATTTTCTGGTTAACGATGAAGGCAGAAATGGCATAGCCAGCTACTACAGGTAGATCATGCGGTGCTATTACCCACTGCATACCATTCCAAAATCTTTCATAAATTGAGCCACTTGGTCCAGTAATCCAAATGGATGCATCAGACATTTTTGTTAGAGAAATTCTCTTTCTGAAAGGCAGAGATGTCTCAGTATCTTCCTCCACTCGTGCTTTGACTTTTTTCTTCATTTTGGTGCTCTCCTTTAGTTCAGGAGCGTCAAATTTTTCCTGTTCATGCTCTTCTGTTTGGTCTCCTATCCGACCAATTGAACCAACTATGGTACAGGTATTATTGACACATGAAACCAAATCACAAGGCAATTGAACTTCAACCCAACTATTGGATTGCTCTTGGAATTCCCAAAACTTATTGGTTTTCCGCTCGAATTGTTGATTGTGTTGTCTTACATACTGATTCATGAACAAAAAATCCGAATCAGAAACAGCAGAAAAGCTCAGTGATAAAATGATCCAGGTGAAGAACATTAGGTAGGAATTAGACATGGTTCCCTGATGGTATCATTCTATGTAGGACAGACTACACAGACATGACATGATCTTCTCATGACACTGATGTGCAGAGTTCGGGGTTTCCTATGGGCCATGAGCGAAAAGACTACACTGAACTGCGCAAGGATTGTCAAGTAGTACAATATTTGTACACATACTGATTGAAGAAGTGGAGAAATTGGGGCCTGGTGGGGACGAAGGATGGAATTTGAAGTAGTAATTGTCAAGTGTATCTTACTAAGAATAATTTCTACCAAAAAAAAAAGTATCTTACTAAGAATAAGAAAGTGGGGTGAGATAGGCAAAGAGGAGGCTTGCTTCCAAGAAGGCCCGGCCGCGAGGAGTCGAGAGATATCTAGGCATAACAGGTTAAAGCAGGTAGAGGCTCTTATATCATAACTGAAGAAGTAGAGGCTCAAATCAATTTATTTAAATATTTGTACAGTGTAAGCTCAAAACGTGCACCATGAACTCAGCCACCCTAGTTTTGTGACGGATGAGGACCAATTAGTATTAGAAGCCGATGCCCATTCGTCAACAATCGTGGTAATTATGGCACCAGAAGTGTTTTTTTTTTTTTTCTTTTTTTTCTTTTTTTTGTTGGTGGGTTTAAACGCTTTTCTCACCTAATTTTGCTGACTTTGCATGCAACCATAGACCAGCTTCTGCCGTAGTTTATTGTACAATTATTGTCCTTCCTTTTGTAAAGTGGTTCTCCACATGTGCAGTCTAGATTTGGCATCAAAACAAAGAATGGGATTCGCTAATTTATGGTTCCGCTTGGGTGCGTGTTCCTCAATGTCAAAGTAAGAAAAGCAACCTTAGTTCAAGATGCAAATCTGTGAATCCCCTAAAGTTTCAGTCTTTTTCCTCTTCTTAGGACAGAGGTACTGAAATTCATAATAGTACATACCCTAGCATATAGTTCAATTAATTCAGTTTTTGTACCATAGTAAAATTTCAACTGAGAACTGAGCACTTTGTGTTTTGTTCCAATCGATTTTACTACTATGTCAAATCCTTATTAACGTATAAGTTTATATTTCTTCAGTTTAGTATTTTGAAGCTAAACCAACTTGGATTTTTTTTGGCTGATTGAATTATTTTCAAAGCAAAAGTAACAATCAGCTGATGCAAGACACCATTAATTTTCTGCGTAGGTCATCCAGAGAATCGGATTTGACATTAGACAAGTGGACTGTTGAATATTGAATATGACTAATT
This sequence comes from Voacanga thouarsii, assembly GCA_026120185.1. Taxonomy (NCBI): domain Eukaryota; kingdom Viridiplantae; phylum Streptophyta; class Magnoliopsida; order Gentianales; family Apocynaceae; genus Voacanga; species Voacanga thouarsii. The sequence continues at coordinate 1,442,974 of JANUWF010001059.1, read as the reverse complement.
CTTATATTTTTACTACAGTCTCTGTAATTATATTACTGTGAATGATTTTTTTTTTTTTCTCTTTTTAGAATCCCAAAGTTATCAAGTGACTTGAAAGTATCATCCAAGTTTACATCTCCTATTACTGTGAAGGTGTAAATACACAACCTAAATTAATTTGAGTTTTATATTTTAATTGGCATATATTGTGATTTTTTTTTATAGCTCACGTGATAGCCTATAAACCTTAGGGATTATGGGAGATTTAGTTAAATTGAGAGATGCATTTTTTTATTTAGTTTTTTTAAGAGTTAAACTTATATTTTTATTTAAACAACGTTCTCTGATTTTTATCGTTAATTGTGCAAAACGATCACTCATGGGTTCTAAACACTAGAGAGAAAACTCTAAGATTTTCCAATCTTAAATGTGAGTTCTAAAAATTTTGGTTATTTATTCAATTAGATGATGATGGTTAGATGTTGGGAGGTTCTCTTTCTTTTTGATAGGGAATTTTAAAACCTAGGTTTAATTGATTAGTTAAAGTGTTAATCCTTTTGATTGATTTTGGTATTGTTATAGTTTGATATATGGAATGATTGTGGTAGGTGATTAGCTTGAATTGCAAAGATTAGTTTGACTATTGAGATAAATAGTTCTGATGTCTTTTGTTTTTAAGAATACTGTGAATTTTATTTTCTATACAAAATGTGAATTGAGTCAGGTTTTTTTGTTTAGTTTTGAACAATATGATCATGTATGTTGTGTATGATTTGTGTAATGGTTCATGAGTCTAGGAGAAGGAGAATATATTCTACAATTTGTGTGTTATTGAAATTCCTCTCAATTACTAAAAAATCTTAATTTGGCTTCCCTGACGTAATAAACAGTCATTACTAATATCAGTGATCCTCTTTCTAATATGAAGTTCACGAGTTTTTGTTTGTTATATGCTAAGAATTTGTTCAATTAAAATTTTTGTTCTCAATGAAAAAAAAGCTTCTAAAACTTTGCTATATGTTTGTGTGTTTGTGTTATATATATATATATATATATATATATATATATATATATATATATATACATACATACATATATATGTATGTATGTATGTATGTATGTATGTATATGTATACAAATACATGTATACAATTTCAATGACAAATCTTCTGATTTTAATAAAAACTTTAAAAGTTTACACGAGATGCTGCTGAATTACAAGGTTTTGAAAACGATGAAAAATGCTACAAGTATCAAAATATAAAGGGGTTTCACTCTCAGGATCCTCAGCTTGCAAATGAATATACATTTCTTGAATCAATTGCTGCCTTATATAGGCAGAAGTGGCAAAGCTTTCTCTGAGTGCTTGCTGCATTATTGCTGTAGGGTCCATCTGAGTGGAGGAAGGAATCAGGTTGTCTGCCATTACGAAGAATTGTTCAAAAAGTCTTTTTAAGTGGAGTGGTCCACTATTTTTCTGCTATCAACTGAATTATTTTGCAATGAAGCTGAGTGATGTGATAAGCTGTGTTGATTGTTGATAAAGTTGGATTTGTCACTTTTCTCTTTTCCATTTTGAATGGAGTCTTGTCATTTTGGGCTTTGACAGAGGTATGCTTGAGCAATACCGGAAGGATTGTCCATATCTCCATTATAAAAAATGCTAAAGTCTAGCTGTGATTCTGACTCACTTTCATCATCATCTGCTTGATGCAGTTGTTGCTGTAATAGTTGCAGTTGAAGCTACAATTCTGCTTTGCTGATCTTTTTTCCCTTACTTGAAGAAGACTGGATGTCGAGGTCTTTCTGCTCTGTTTTCTGGACCGGAGTCCATCCTTTGATCTTGATCTCCTTACAAAGATATTTTACATTGTTGATGGAATCGATTTTATAATTCTATCGTAAGATATAACAAATCTTTTTCTCAACATAATACTTACATAATTGATTATTCAAAAATAAAGCCTGCATCTGAATTTCTATTACAAACTGATTGAATTTTTGCAAATTTGAACTAGAAAGAGTGGATTTATCTCCACCAAATGTTTTCCACCAAGCATAAAACCATCTGGGTATGTGATTGATTGTTTCTTTTCCGTATTTGATGAACCAGGTATGGGTAAGATCTTGAAAGTACATAAAATTGTACTAAGCATCAGTATAGTCCATGAAATTGTAGGTGGGAGGTTTAAATAGGGTTTTGAAATGGATTGGTGTGTAAATGCCAGTGACTGGCCAAGTGTTTAAGTCAAGGATTTTTATGATTCTTCATTTAGAATAGGCAATACCTTTATCTGCTCGGTTGAAGTTACATTTATGTTCGGATTCTATCGAACCAGTGGCATAAAGTATATGTTCATAGTAAAGACGGTTTTTCAAGGGTTCTGCTTTGAATACATGGCTGGATTGATGGTAGGCTTTTGGATGAAGTTTGTTGACAATTTCCCTTTCTGGCTTTGCTGTTAGTTCTCTGGGCAGAGCTAGTATTGGTATAACTATTTTTTGTAAGAATTCAAATTTCTCTTTAGTAGAGTAAGTAAGCTTTTTTAGTTTGGTTGGTGTCTTGGGAATAATTGCTTCTTTAAAGGAAGTTGGAGAAGGAATTGAATAAAAGGATTGATCTATTTTTTGGGTTTCTGTATTCTTTTGAGAAGAGGCTGGATCAAAAAGATTCATAGTAAGTGGTGGTTTGCTGACTAAGTTGGTAGGGAGAGGAGGAAAGGAGTTTAAGACTGCAAATCGATTACCTGCGGGTGGACAAAGTCGTGGTCACTGATCCATTCTGATTTCTTCGATTTAGCATGCTATTTATAGAGGGGTATGAATGAGCTCCTAAACTAAATCGGTACTCATCACAGTGTTGAATATTGTGTTAAAAGCTTATGTACGTCCTTGCAAAAACTCTCGGCTTAAGAAATCTAGTAGGGAATTATTCTCTCCTTTGATAAATTCGATATCAAAATCAAAGCTGGATAAAAAGGCTTGCCATCTGGCAAAGATCTGTTTTGCCACGAGATTTTTAACATCTTTTTGTAAAACATCTTTGACTGCTTTGCAATCAATTCGGAGTAAAAACTTTTGATTTATCAAATCATCTTGAAACTTTGAAATACATAAAACAATAGTAAGAATTTCTTTTTCAATTGTACTATAATTCTTTTGACTAGAGAGCCAAATACCTAAATGATATCTGACTAGCTGTTCTGAAGAGGAATTGGTTTTCCTTTGTTTGAGAATACCTCCATAACCAAATTCTGAGGCATCTGTTTCTACAATCATAAAAGTAGTTGGATCTGGAATTCCTAAATAAGGAAGTTTTTTGACAATTTGTTTTATCTTCTTGACTATATAGGTTTGCTCTATACCCTAAGGGATTGGATCTTTGCGAAGTCGTTTATACAACAGTTCACAGATTTGTCGAAGATTGGGAATAAAGTCTAAGATATAATTTAAACATCCTAAAAATTGTTGAAGTTGGGTTTTGTCCTTGATTTCATCAGAAAATTTGTCTACAAATTCTATTGCTGTACAAATGGGTTTATAGGTTCCTTGGGTTAAGTTATGACCTAAGAAATGAATCTGGGTTTGACAAAGTTTGAGTTTCGAGGCACTCACTACCAGCCCATTTTTTGTGATAATTTCATGAAAAAGACGTAAATATTTTAAATGTTGGTCGAAGGATTCACTAAAGATAATACATCATCAATATAAACAATACTAAATGATGTATAAGGATTAAAGATGTCATTCATAACTTTTTGGAATTCACTAGGGGCATTTTTTAAACCAAAAGGCATGACATTCCATTCATATTGACCAAAGGGAACATTAAAGGCTGTTTTGTACCGATCTTCTTCTTTAATCTGTATTTGCCAGAATCTTGATTTCATATCAAAATTACTATAAAGAACTGCTCTATATGTTCTTTTCAACAAATCTCGTTTGTTTGGTATTGGATATCTTATCCATTTTAAAACTTTATTTAAAGGCTTATAATTGATAACTAATCAAAGGACGCCTCGTTCTTTTTCAACATTATTATTAACATAAAAGGCCGCACAAGACCAGGGTGACCTTGATTCTCTAATTAAGGCTTTTTGTAATAAAGCTTGAATTTCTTGTTTGCAATATTCAACTAATTCTTGATTCATTTGTATGGGCCTAGCTTTCTTAGGTATTATTGATTCATCAAAATCATTAATATAAGGGAGACTGATGATATGCTTTTTTCTTTCCCAAAAGGCAGTGGGGATGTCAGAACAAATTTGATGCTCGAAATCCTTTCGGATAGATTCTATCTTATCTTGAATATCTTTTAGATGTAGCTGTTCTTGGATTCTTGTATATTTCAACCTTACTAAGCAACAGCGTCAAGAAATTCTAAATGCCATCAAAATCCAAATTAAGATAATCTAAAATGTTAATAGCCAACCTAGTCAAACAACAGAAATAATTTTTTATTGTTTAAATATATTTATGTTTACTCTAACTCGGCATTTTGTAGGAAATCCTCAGCAATTAGCTGATAGAAGTTCAAAAATCCTTATTAATTTAACCTGCCCAAAATTACATGATTTTAGATGGTACAAAGACATGTTCCTACAAAAGGTAATGCTAAGAATAGACTGTCATCATACGTTTTGGAAAGAACGATATTTCAGGCTTACCACCTTTATTTGTAGAAAAAGTCAGGCAAAAACTTAAGTTAGATTTTGGAAATACAATTCCTCTATACCGTTTAGGTATTAATGCCCCAATCTGCCTTCTTCTAAGAGACAGTAGGCATCTTGATTTTCAAAATAGCTTGTTAGCAGTCCTTGAATCAAACACAGTTAATGGTCCAGTTTATTTTAACCATTATCCAAATTTTACAGTAGATCTTACAGATCCACATATACTAAAAACGTTAACTTTAAACATTCAGACAAAGAATTTAGATTTTGAATTAGGTTCTAAATCCCTTAGTTTAATTTATCATGTCTATTACAAAGTAATGAAAACTACAATAAACCCTAAAGCCAAACAACATATTGGTAATCCAAAAAAAACTTGTTTATTAGAAACTAATTTTGACAGATTAAATACCTTTATCACACGAGTGATTAAATGGGATAATATTCTTCAAAACCCTACTTGGAATTTTGAAAATATCATTAATCCTAAAAAACATTATGAATCCAAAACAATAGGAAAAATCATAGAAACACCAGCAAGCCATATTGAATAAGAATTCCGAAGAAAATCCTTTTCAGCCTCATCTTCATCCTCTTTCCCTTTGCCAAGAACTCAAAGTAATAGACGTTTTAGTAATGTCGACTTTACTAGAGAAATTCCTAAAGTAAATTATGAAGAGAATATTAGTGTTAAATCTGGAAGTCCTACTCAATCATAAATGAATATGCCTTCTTCTTTAATGGTTTTAACCTCTGAAAATGATTTGTGTTAAATAAAGATTATCTTCGTCAATTGTGGAGTAGACCTTGCAATAAGCTTAAATGTAAATGGTATTTTGCTACTGTTTCTAAATCTGAATGAGCTAGACTCTTACAATAATACTATTCTGATCAAATCAAAATGAAACAACATTTAGATTTCTTTGATTGGTATGAATGAATTAAATATAAAAAACAAAATATATTGAATGTCAATACCAAAAAATGGTATACTACTAGAAAATCAGTATTTCCCCCTGTCGAAGAAATTAAGATTCTAGTAGAAATATGTGTGTGTGTGTGTGTGTGTGTGTGCGTGTGTGTGTGTAAATACCTTATAGAGTTTGTTTGATCGTGTTTTAATAAAATGGTAGTGGTGCAGTATTGTGGCTTGTCTTTTTGTTCATTGTTGTTTTTGAAAAAAAAAAATGAATGAGGAGGTTTTTCTATTCATGGTGTCTATTTCTGTTTGAATGAAGTGTTTGTAACATCCTGCCTTAAACCGTCCCAAAATACAAAATTTTTACTAGATTTGTGATCTTTTGAGAATTTTCTTGAATTTTACAAAGTTATTTATAAATTTATATTCTTTCAAATCCATTATTTGTGAAATAAATCTTTTGTGCAAAATATATTATATATATTATATTTGATAAAAATTCCCATATATTATATTATATTTGATTTGATTTGATAATAAATATTATATTATTTTGATATGACGTAATATTATATTGTATTGTATTATTATTCTTATTTTGATAAATAATAATAATAATAATATTATTATTATTATTATTATTATTATTATTATTATTATTACAACTACTAGAATTATTATTATAATTTTTTATATTATATTTTATATTTATTCTATTATATATTAGGAAGACAAATCCAACTAAGGTACTTCATCTATTTTTATAATAAGAAGCAAAGTCTAGTTTGTCTACTCAACTTTTATATTAATTATGTGGGAACCATACCTTTAATAAAGTTAGTTGTGGTGTACATGTAGACCCACGATTTTTAATAAAGTAAAATTATCTTAAATTATTATATTTATTTTATTAATTTTCTATTTATTTTCATAAATATCAATTATGTTCTAAAACTTCTATAATGTTCTAAAAGCTTCTATAAGCTTCTTTAGTTTTCTGAAAACCCCCATAAGCTTCTAAAGAATTCTAGATTAGGGTGAGTTAATTTTGTAAAAGCTTCCATAACTTTCCACCATTTTCTATTATCTTCTATGTTGTTCTAATATGTTCTAGAAGGTTGCCACCTTTACTTTCTACATTAAGCTTGCAATATAAGCTTCTTAGGACCACTACAAATATAAGAGATAGGAAGGCACCAAATTGAGAAGAAACGGGGACAGAAAAGAAGAAAGAAAAAAGAAAGGAAAACTGGGAAGGAAGCATGAGGGAAGAGACTGAAACAATGGAAAAGGAAGAGAGAGAGAGTGTGTGAGCTGGAACAAGAGAGAAAGGAAGAAGAGAGGAGAGAAAGAAAGAAAGAGAAAGAGAAAGAAGAGAGAAAGAGATTATAACTTTAAAAGATTGATTGCTTGAGGAATTAGCAAAGATTAGGTGAGTCCTATTTATTTTAAAATTATAGTTTTGGCAAGTGATTTTCTGAAATACATAAAAATGAGCATTTTATGAATATGGATATTGTGTGTCCCACTGAATTCATTCTTCTTGTGAAATATGTTATGCTTATGTTCATAGGATTGAGGTTCCTATGGTGTTAATGCCACCGGTTGGACTAATATTCATTCCGAAGATGATTGCGATGTGAATTTGAAAGATAGTGGGACTATTAATCTCCATGTGAAGAAAATTTTTGTTATGTATCAAGTATGGGATCTCATGTATATTTACAAGTAGTTTTGGTGAAAAATGTAATAAAATCATATTTTTGAAAATTACGAGCACACACGGGACTCACTGAATGTTTTGGCACTCACACGTTTTTCTACATAATTTTAGGCTCTAATGTATAGATTGGTGATCAGAATGTGCAGCGGAAGTGTGATGTTGAAGAAACTATTATTAGTTTATCTTTTGAAGTTATTGTGCATATTTGAGTTGTACTTTCAAATTTATGGTCAATAAATAACATATTCATTTAACGATTTATAATGACTCTGTTGTGTAAAGTTTATTAATCCGTTATAAAGATTCCTTGTTTGGGAGTTTAGACGGGGCGACGTCCCATGAAGATAAAGCCCATTACATCATAGAAATGTGGGGGTGTTACAGTGTTCTTGGCCTTTTGTTGTTTATGGCTTTTGTTCACTCTTGACAAAGTTGTTTTGATGTTGGAAAAAAAAAATCGTCCTTGTTGTAGGAGATTATTACATAGAAATATGGGTCTATTAAAATGCAAGTATCACGCACCAACAAATTTTAAACTTGACTTCTAAAAATATAGCTTAGTATAGTAGCAAGTAAGGTATAAATATATAAGAAAAACTCATTCAACTTTATTCATATGAAATCCTCTTGTTAACACTTAACAAGTTCTAATGATGAATTATTTACATGTATTCACAAATAAATAGGGGGAAAATTAAATTAGGAAACTACCTAAAAGTAATCCAAACAAATTAAGGATTTAAAGAACAAAAATAGGAAACAAGAACAAAATAGGAAACTTCATGACCAATTAAGAAATTACCAAATTCTTAGGCATATGTCATGAAGTCAAAGTTATGATACTTGTCATTGATTAGACCACTTTAAGTATTTTATTTTAGAACTCGTGCAACATGCTGTGAATTGATATCATTGCAAAAGTGAACCAACCCTTACAACACACATAAGTTAAAATTCCTAATCTAACAATTAATCTAATTCAAATTGGTTAATATTTTCTTAAAGACATTAATACTTCAAGTGTAACACCCCACGACTACGTACCCTAAAAGGGCGGGGATGTCGCCCCGTCCCGTAGGACAAGGGGTCTTTAGAACAAGGTATAAAATATAAAGGCAATCTCCAAAAGGATCAACTTAGATAAATAAAGAAATATTCTTATTACATCAGGCTCAACTTGGAGCAAAACGGAATAAAACAAAATATTGTTTAGAAGCATAAGCAATAAATGTCTCCTAGAACGGATAGAGAAAATAGCAAAAGCTCCAGCTATTACATGTCCCGCTGACTCAGCACAATCTATCTCCTGAAAACATGGTGTAAAACAGTGTGAGAATAAATCTTAGTAAGTCCTGTGTGTGCACATGGTGTTTTTAAATAGTTCGTGTATGCAAAGTGAAAAACATTTGTAAAAATAATTTAGCAAGTCATAAACAATCTCTTTTCGCAAGGAGTGGGTTTTTCTCATTGTCATACTTTGTACAAAATAAATCCTCCACTCGGATAAAAGTCATGTCACCACACGCTGGGCTCCATGAGAACAAGTTGGCCAAGGCACCACACTTTGTGCACCTTGTCCGGACCAGATTACCACACGTTGGGCGTTCTGATCAAGGTGAGTGCACAGCCCACCGGGTGAGATACTCCTCCATCTTTACACCTAACAAAACCATCCGGGTGTCCATGCCGGGAATATAAATAATACCTTTCAGGCATAATGCTAGCTCGGACTGGCCTGACCAACCAACACTGTCGCCTTTTCGAGCAGAGTTCATCTTCTGGAGGTGGCCTCCTGCCAGAAGACTTACGCTAGCCCTCCAAGACTAGTATTGTTAGCCTACCCTTATTGAGTACTCAACGAACATATCCGTCAATTCCTGATTCAAAATATTTTCAAACCTTGGCTTTGCAAAACGTGGTTTTCATTAAAAGAGATTTCTAAAAATTTAAGGAAAAGAATAGTTTTCTTGCTAAAACCGTTAGTTTGACAAAACCATTTAAAGAATAAATATCCACGTTTACAACCCAAGCAAACATAGTTTAACAATAGCTTTACAAAGCTTCACAACATAGACTTGCCATCACAACCTTTAACAAAACAGTTTATAGAAGGACTTACCATCACAACATTTAATAGAAAAGTTTATGCAAGGACTTACTTGATATCCCTCAGATAACGAGATAAAAATCACAGCTGGCTTTCCTCAATTATCCTCCTGATCTAAACCATATAATATCATGATCAGGGTCTCAATTAATTCAAACATGCTTTAATCCCATTTATTTCCATAACAATTCGCAATCTCCTATTTAATTCCAAGTAAACTATTCAATCCCCAAAGATCAAATACTACGACCACATGTTTATATCGCTAATAAACACCATTAAACTTTACTTTTGACATCAAGGGAGGGTATTCCCTTACCTTGCAACTACCGGGTAATGAGGTTTCGATACTCCTATGGTGATCGTCCCGAGTTCGCTTGAGAAGAAGAGAGAAGCTACCTCCTTTGCTTCACTTGTCCAGAAATTTAGGAAGAAGAGGAAATCAGCCTCTATAGGGCGTGATTTAAGGGTAGAAGAAAGAGAAAAGAATCATTAGAGAAAACGGCATCAAGAGGTTGAAAGGATTTGTGCTTATCTTAAGGTGTGTTCGATTTTTGCTTGGAATAACTCTTGTGGTTTCGAAAATTTTGCAGAGAGAAGTTGCTCAAATTTTCATGTAGAATGGAGAGGGTAAATAGTTGTTATGATTTAAAGTTGGAGAAGATTGGTTTAGGGTTAGATGGTGATGTTTAGATAGACTCCTAATGGCTTTAGGTTTCTTGGACAGCAAAGGCGAAATTTCAGCTTGCGCGCGCCTTCTTGCTGCCGATTTTAGGGGAGTTTTATGGAGGAGAAAATTCTGCAATTTTGCTCCTCTATGCTGGCCGAACTACTGCTCAAAGGAAGGGCTGAATGTGTTCAGAATTTTGGGCCAAACAAGGAAGAATTTGAGTGAGTTTTGATGACTAAAAATCCTGTGCAAGTGCTGTGAAAATCGCTGAACAAGAGGAGAATAAAATCGGGATTGTTCAAGCTGTAATTCTGCCAAAATTTCCAGGGAAAAGGTGGGGGTTTTGGGCGCTGATATTGGCTTAATCAACAAGGAGTTTTGGTAGGTTTTGGAGTGCAAAATTTCGTGGGTTTTGGAGTGTAGAGCTGGACGAAAATTTCTGTGCAAGCTGGCCGAATTTTTCTGGTTTCTAAGTTGCCGAAAATCTGTAATTTTTGGTGATAGAAATTCTGGTTTTGTGCAGCTAAGGTAGTTGAATTATTAAGGAGTGTTCTAGGTGTTTTGAGCTAGGATTTTCAGAGTTGGATTGTAGCTAAAAGAGCTGGAATTTTCGGACAGCTTATGTAGATACAAAGCTGCCAAAATTCAGCTAGGAAAAGGAAGAAATCCTAGTTGAATTTGGATTGAAATAAATCTGGTTTTATCAAGGATTTGGATAAGATTTCCTCTAATCCTAGAAGAGTTTGGATTGAGCTACAAGTCCTCCAAGAAGTGGCGGCACTTGTTGGAATTTTTTTCCAGATTTTTAGCTAACATTCTAGGATTAAAATCAACAAGATTTCCTACTAGGAAAATGATTCATTAATTCCACCTATCCATAGCAACATCTATCTAACTAAAATCAAGCTAATATTTTAATTACTAGCTAGGGTTTTTTTGAAAATCCTAAGGAACACAAGCTGAAAATTAAAGGTGAACTTCATTCACATCCAAGTCCTTGAATTTAGGAAATAAATATAGAGACTTATTTCCTTGGAGTAAAAATACTAAAATTTCTCTAGGATAGCTAGATTCTTTTTCGGGCAAGATAAGAAATGGTCTAAAGAAAAGAATTTCAAGAAGAGAAACTTACTTCACAAAAGGTAGGATTCGAACTCGAGTCACCAAAGGAAATCACCAACCTCCCCGCTATTCCAAAACAACTCCAATACTAATTTTTCTACAAGAAGTTCTTACCACGCCAATACTCATCCTTCCAAATCTTCGACCAAACCTCCCTTAACCAAATCTTTAACAACACAACTATTTCACATCAATTAATTCAAATGCAAGAGTAACGGAAAAATTCACATGCATCCATGCAAATAAAATTATTCTAGCTACCACATAAAATGCAAGATGCTATGCAATGCAAGACTTTTCCCCATAGTTAAAGGTGGTTTTGGGCGGGGTATTACATCAAGTAACCAATTGCCGTAGATTAACAATTAAAATGGATAAGCATATCAAAGCATCATCAACATCAAGCCAATTAATAACCAAACACTGCAATTAGATGAGACTTGTATCATGCAACTTCCTATTAATCTAGCCAAACGCTGAAACTTAAGATCAATATATGCTACTTAGTTGAATTAATCAAAAGATTAGTTAACTAGCAATACAATTATGCGAATCAAATATGTTGCGCACACATAAAGAATTCAACACAATTGATGGCAAATAAATATGTAATTGCACAAATATTTAAGAGGTAATCTTAAAAAGATCAAAGATAGAATCTTTAATACATGGATCTCAAATTATTAAATGCTAATAAGAAAGCATAGCCTTAAAACGTAGATAAAATTCTCAATTATTTGGATACAAAGAAAAACTAAAGAATTTAAGAAATTGGAAAAAGGAAAAATAAGAGAAAGATTGAAAGATACAACCTGGGAAACCCACAATATCAAGTCTCCTTGCCTTCTTGCCTTATTTTGCTTCTCTTAGTCTTCTTTAATGTTTCTTTGATGAAATAAAGGTGTATTATGTCTATCCCCCAAAATTTGGATATCCACCACCTTTATATTAAGCACCTAAACCATCTTTGATTGAATTTGGAAAGTTTAAACTGTCATTGAATCAATCTACGACTTTCCAAACTTTTCATGAAGGTTGCACAGCTTATATGCATGGGCATGCCTTTTGATCATGCTTTTCATGAAGGTTCCAAATTCTGCTTCTCTTAGTCTTCTTTAATGTTTCTTTGATGAAATAAAGGTGTATTATGTCTATCTCCCAAAATTTGGATGTCCACCACCTTTATATTAAGCACCTAAACCATCTTTGATTGAATTTGGAAAGTTTAAACTGTCATTGAATCAATCTACGACTTTCCAAACTCTTCATGAAGGTTGCACAGCTTATATGCATGGGCATGCCTTTTGATCATGCATGCTTTCCTTCCAAAACAGATCGATAGTGGCACAGGCAATAGGCACAGCCATACATCTTAGCCATGCACCCTGCATGGTCGCATGCACGACCATGCCTTTAGCCGTGCATTTAGTAGAGTGATTTTTTTCCTTAAATTCTAAAAACTTCCAGGACTGAAATTATTCCTTTGTCATGCACGGGCATATGCATAGTCGTGCACTTGGCCATACATGTTTCTTAGTACTTCCTCTGTTTTGCATGGCTTGATGTATGATCATGCATTAAGCCATGTTCCTGTAGAAACACATAAAACATTGTTAAGTACATGTTCCAAGACCTTAAATGTGTAAGCAATCATTTCAAGTATAAAAATGCATCATTAAAACCATTGTTCTACTCAATTTTCATCAAGAAACCTTAGAACATAGGAAAACACATATTGAGTTGAAAATCACCCCTTATTACATAGAATCATGCATAAAAGTTAAGGAAAAGTACTATAAAAATATGACTATTTCACATTTAACAATCCTTTGGCTCACTGTCCGTGCAAGCTAATGGTTTCCTCAGATTTTGTTTTGTGCGGGGGACAGCTGATGTCCCTTCACAAAAAAAAAAAAAAAAAACTATGTTTCTGCTGCACTATTTTGTTATGGCAACACGAATGCTTAAAGAAAAAAACATTTTCATTCGACAAGCAAAGATGTTTCTGCTTTTTTTTTTTTTTAAAATTGTTTACATGAGCTACTGGGGAAAAAAAATTTGTATGACAATGGCCACTTGCAGGTCCTTGTTTTGTTTCTTTTTTTCTTTTTTTTTTTAAAAAACACCTAACATTATTATTTCCTTTACATTAGACCAAACTTTAATTTAATTACTATTCGACCATGCCTATGGTTCATTTAAATGATGGACCTCATGTTTTAAATTAAATTAAGCCAAAGTCTTACTTTTTTTTTAAAGATTGGACCAAACTCTTTATTTTATTTTGAGAATAGATAAAATGTCTCTTTTAATTAATGTTGAGACACACCCACATTTAATCATCCATGTAAACAAAAAAAAAGCTCCATCTAACTAATTGATACTATTCATTGTATTTTATTAAAGTATATAATATGTAACTTACCCATTCCCACGAAGGTGTTTGAACTACTTAGTAGGCTATTTAACTTATTCTACTTAACATTTTGCAGATGTGGACTAGGACTATGTTGAGAATTTTGGTGATTGATAGGATTAGGTTATGCTTATGATTTGGTCAATTTAGACAAAGTTATTTATTAATTTGAGTTAATTACTAGGAAACTCCTTTCTCTTAGTTAAGGTTGGACAAGATATTTATTATAATAAATACCTTGTTTATTTTTGGGGTTTTATTTATGTGACTCAAGTTATGATATGATCTTGGGAAGTTCCAAAAATGTGGATTCAGCTCAAGAACAAGAACCCTAACAAACTCACACACAAAAATACCAAAATACAAAGAAATTAACACTCTTGTGATAATATAAATATATCTTACTTCAAAGACACCTTAACACCCTAATCTAACTAGAGATTAGAATACCAAGGAAAGGAATTTGAAGGCACCTAACTCAATCCTATCAAACACACTAGGCAACCTAGCACATAGCATAGAGAAGGAGTTGAGATTATCCCTAAAGGTTTAGAGACAAGATCATAGGACTAAATCTTTTGATTTAGTTTTGATGTTTAATGGAATCACTCATAAGGATCACCGTCAAGAACTTTCTCTAGAGAGAAAATCTGAATTCTCCTTCCAAAATATCAAAAGTTATGTTTACACGGCTATAATAGGGTATTTATATCCCCAACATAACCTAACTAACTAGTAAACTAATCATGAAATTAGGTGGCCTTGATACAAGTATTGAGGCCCTATTACATGCTTTAAAATAAGTAAAAATATAATAAAAGTCATGGGAATTTAATTGGGGACAAAACATTGCAAAATAAGAAATTCGTGCAAAAATTCGGCAGTGTCCGAACCGAGTTGGCGCTGGTTCCGAGGCCCTAGCCGGTGCTGGTTGTGGCTTGAATTTGAAGCTCCTTGCTTCTAGAATGGGGCCGGTGCTGGGTTTTCTTGCTCAAGCCAATGCCGGCTGTGCTCTGTCTGGTCTTTGCTGTTTTGCGATTTCAGCTTCCTTGGCTTGATTTTGGAGCCCTTTTTGAACCTATATCATCCTAGCCTTTGCCTTGGGATTCTTAGGACTTGGTTGATCAATTTCTTTGGCCCTTCATATGGTGTGTTGTTCCAATTGAGTATCAATCACTCTTCTATTTGGCAACCCTTTCTTCTCATATCTCTTGGTCCTTGGTTTGTTAAGTTTGTTACCTTGAAAATCTCCTTGAATCCTCTTGAAAATTATCTTGATCTAAGGTGCCATGAGATGTGGCTTGATCGCCCTTCCCCTTTCTTTGGATTGAGCTTTAGGCCCGGGGCGATTCCTATCATTTTTCCCTTCTTGGAAAGGATTCGTCCTCGAATCAAAACCTATACCAGAATTCAATCTAGGGAGTTTTTGTGAAAATAAAATGTCTTAGCTTTGTACCTCATTATTCTCTATACTTTCTCTTTTCACTACCCACATTTTCTCTCTAATTTTACCTCCTATCTCTTTTCTTTTTTTGTCTTCTTGTTTGTCTTTCTTTTCTATTTCTCTCCAACTTGAGGTGGTCACTATTCTCTCATCACCGTCTTCCTTCATTTTCTCAATTTTATCTCTCTTTTTTCTCTCACCTCAACCTCTTGTTCCTTTTTCTTTTGTTCTTCCCTCTTCTATCCTTTTTTCTCCTCATTTTCTTTCTCACTTATCTTCTTTTTCCTCTCCTTTCCCCCTCTCTTTTCCTTTTCCTTTTCCCTCAAGATATTTTGATCTCTCAAAATCTCACTAGGGATAAGGGAAGCAGAGTGATCTTCTTTCCATCTTTTCTCAAGGAATAAGTGTTTCTCTTCCCTTCATGGACCACATCTCTATCAAATAACCAAGGTTTTCCTAACAAAATATACCCTACATGCATGGGAAATACATACAAACCACTTCATCCTTATACTTTCCCATATCAATGGCAACCTTAGCTTCTTTGTTCACCTTCACCTCTCCACAATTGTTCAACCATTGTAACTTGTAAGGTCTAGGGTATTTCAAGGTTTCTATTCCTAACTCCTCTACTAATGTTATCCTAATCACATTTTTACAACTCCCTCTATCAATGAGGACACTACATGATTTTTGTTGGATTCGACACATTGAAAAAAATATATTCTCTCTTTGCAAATTTTCTCCTTCTTTCACACCTTTACAAGCATTTTCAACTTCCATTACTACTCCAATTAATGAACAAGTGGGTTCAATCACAATTCTTCTTTTTCTACCTTCTTCCCCTTCAAAATTTTCCTCCAATGCCTCACTACATTCTTCCCCACCAGATGAGATATTATCTTGGTCATTTATGAACACCATCTTCTTGTTTGGACACTCTTGAAAGGAATGCCCATATCTCAGACACTTGTAGCATTTAATGTCCCTGCACTTTTGTGAGCCTAACAATGCTTTGCCTTTCTCTATCCTCTTTTCATTTTTAGTCTTGGGGTTTTCATGCAAGGTTGGACTAGATGGCTTACTCCTACTAGCTTCATCCCTCATTTGTTCATACACCCCTTCTAGCTAACTCTCATTTTTCTTCCTTTGTTTTAGAGTTCCCTCAACAAATTCAACAACATCATGCTCTACTCCTTCTTGCTCATTCTCCTCTAACACTCCTAATAGATTTGACTCACCCTCTAGGAAAAAAAGAATGTTGTAAAATTCCTTAGTCATCCCATTTATTAAACTTAATGGATCCACTTCTTCTTCTTCATTATCACTAAGCTCACATCAATCTCATAATCATTTTTCTCAACTTCTTCGTGTACTACTTCTTCATTTTGATCGAGCATTCCTTGGTATTTGGCCTCATTTTTTAGCTTCCCTTCCTTCTCAAAGCCATGTAATTCATCTTCCTTTACTCTCATCATCACCTTTTGTTCAACCTTCTCAGCTTTTTCTTCATTTTCTTACACCTCATAAAATCTCTCATATTCCAATTTATTTTGACAATCAAATTTTGTGTGCCTTCTACTATAATAAATCTCACAAGTCAATCATCTTCTACTCATTTGTTGCACCATGCTTGTAGAGGCTTGAGATTCTCTCTTTTTTTCTTGCAACCCTTCCTTCTTTTTTAGTTGTTGTAGCAAACTTGGGCACCTATAGTAATAATGGCAAGCACTCCTACAACTGTAACAATTATAGCTTTTCCTCTCGTGCACTCTATGCTTTGTTGTTTTTGTACTCCTCCCACATAAAATTTCTCATTCCAATATTCGTCACTACCATGTCCTTCTTCTTCATATTCCCAATTTTGTTCCTCAAGACTATTATATCATTCCCCACTTGAATAAGATTCTCCATTGTTTTCACTCCTCCTACTCCAATCTTCCATAGAACTCAAGTTCTCACACTCTTGATCACTTTTTCCTAGGTCTTATTCATAGCTATTATACTCCCTTCTATTTGTACTTGGCCCTTCATCATATTCATCCAAATATCCCATGCTCTCATAGTCATCCTCCTCACATTCTTGCTTATGTTCATTATATTCCCTATAACTATTCTTACTAGAGTCATACATTTCACTTTCACTCCAATTAGCCATTGTAAATTTTGCTTTCAATAAAAGTACCCACAAAATTTAAGTAGAATACAACAAAAATTCCTCACTTCACTCCCTCAAGTGTTTACACTCAGTTTGTAGTAGTCACTCTTCACTCATGTTTGCACTCTTCTTAGCTTTTATCACAATGTGCTCTCCTCTTTCCTTTTTCAAACTCTCAATTTCACACTTAAGTTCTTCCCAACTCTTTCTCACTTCAAAGGATTTAGTTCTACTGGTCAACTAAATTCTAAGGGATAAGAAAGAAATGTATCTTAAAGGCAATTTATCAAACACTTAGTATGTAACAAGAAAAATGCATGGATTTCAAGAGTTGTTAAACTAGGTGATACTATCAACACCTCAAGAACATAATTTAGCAATTAACAATTACTTAAGAAAATGATAACACAAGCAAATTCAAGAAATAGTAGTAAGAGTTTAAGATGTGCAAATGTTTTCCAAACTTGAGACAAATGCAATGTGAACAAATCTTCTAGCATCGACAAGAACACCAATTAACTTCACAATTGCACTCTACTAATCACATTAGTCATCATACTTCATGAATAGAAGCTTTGATAGTTAAGTATAAGCAATCACAATTCATTGGGATAATATATCAAAAATATTGTGTACATTCCTAGAGTTCAATTTAGTATAACAAATTTTAGCTTGGTTTTGGCCCCAAATTAACAAATTTTTACACCAAATGACTCCTCAAACATCAATATACCATATAGAGTCAAATTAACAGCATTTTCAAGGCACAAATTCAAGTTTTCAACCCCCTAAAATGGTAAGAAATATAGTTACGGGAATAAGAATTTTGTAGCAATATGAGCTTCAAATCAACAATTTTCCATGCTAAAATATTCCTCAAACACACCAACATATAGGATCAATTCATCATCAAGTTCATGGCATAATCTTGAGTTTCAAGCATTCCGAAATGGCAAGAGAAAAAGTGACGAAAATTGAAAATGCTCAACAAATCTTGAAGAAGATTGTACCTTAGCCTAAAGAAAGTTGATTGATTAGAATCAACACAATGCAAGCTATGATACCACTTGATATGATCTTGGGAAGCTCCAAAAATATGGATTAAGCTCAAGAACAAGAACCCGAACAAACTCATACACAACAACACCAAAATGCAAAGAAATTAACACTACTGTGATAATGTGAATCTATCATACTTCAAAGACACCTTAACAACCTAATCTAACTAGAGATTAGAATACCAAGAAAAGGAATTTGAAGGCACCTAACTTAATTCTATCGAACACACTAGGCAACCTAGCACATAAAATATCCCTAAAGGTTTAGACACAAGATCAAAGGTGAGACTAAATTCTTTGATTTAGTCTTAATGTTTAATGAAATTACCCATGAGAATCACCCTCAAGAACTCTCTCTAGAGAGAAAATCTGAATTCCCCTTCCAAAATATCAAAAGTTATGTTTACAAGGCTGAAATAGGGTATTTATATCCTTTAACATAACCTAACTAATTAGTAAACTAATCGTGGAATTAGGTGGCCTTGATACAAGTATTGAGTCCCTATTACATGCTTTAAAATAAGTAAAAATATAATAAAAGTTGTGAGAATTTAATTGGGGACAAAACATTACAAAACAAGAAATTCGGGCAAAAATTGAGCAGCATCCGAACTTGGCCGACATCGGTTCTGAGGCCCTAATTGGCTCCTAATGTGGCTTGAGTTCAAAGCTCCTTACTTCCAGAATGGGGCCGGCATCAAGTTTGCTTGCTCAAGCTGGCGCTAGGTGTGCTTTGTCCAGTCTCCGCTGTTTTGTGGTTCCAATTTTCTTGGCTTGATTTTGGAGCCCCTTTTGAACCTATATCATCCTAGCCTTTGCCTTGGGACTTCTAGGACTTGGTTAATCGATTTCATTGGCCCTCCATATGGTGTGTTGTTCCAATTGAGCATCAATCATTCTTTTCTTTGGCAGCCCTTTCTTCTCATATCTCTTGGTCCTTGGTTTGTTGAGTTTGTTGCCTTGAAAATCTCCTTGAATTCTCTCGAAAATCATCATTATCCAATGTGCCCTGAAGTGTGGCTCGATTACCCTTCCCCCTTTTTTGGATTGCGCTTTAGGCTTGGGGCGATTCCTATTAAGTTATTTCAAGATGTATATTTTTCTTTAGAGATATTTAGTTTCTGTTAAATTTTTTTTCTCTTTAGGTTAGAGGTTTGGCATTTCTTTAGAAAAATCATTATGTAGCATCTCAGATGCCAAGAAGAAGAAAAGAAAAGTACTCAAGTTAAAATATTATAATGTATCCCTTTGTAGAAAAATAATAAAAAATGAGAGGCTCTTACTTTGCTACAATAAATTGTAATCTAATGTTGTATTATAGAGTTGTAAAGTAATGTTGTAAGATGATGAACATCTGAAATGTTTGTAATATTTGTAAGGCACAAAATTAGAATGAGTTGATTAATCCTAACTTATATAAATCACATTATTTATATTTTGACTCAAGGGGTGGAGTGAATCACATTAACTTGATATAAACTTGTTTAATTCAACTTCTACGATGGTAGAAGGCACTTCTGTGGCTACTCATGGACTAAAAATATTGGGATTCACTGAGAAGCTTGGATTACTTGGGTTTACTATGGATCACAAATTAAGTATATACTTAGTTCTTCAATCTTTGTCAACTAATTTTTTCACAGTTTGTGATGAACCATTAGATAAATAAGATTGGGACTACCATGCTAGAATGTATGCCCAAAATGGCTTATGTATTTCTATATTTTAAAAATTAATAAAAGTTTCATTCATTAATGATTGTTTATTTACATATATTGCACATTAAGGTATAAGTGAGTTAGAAAATAAGCTACGTGATTGGGCCGTGCTTCCACAGTAAGGTGTAAATTATATGTTAGTAACAAATAAGCGAAAAATTATTTTTGATCGATTGATGGAGTTGGGTACTTCATCAAGGTTTAGATCATTACACTATAGTTTCTAAATGGGAAATAGTTTACCTTTGATTAGTAAGTAGTCCATTCACACCAATAGTGTAAGCGTATTTGGAATACGTAAAAATGGACCATGCGATAATAATATTTATAAAAATACTAAAATAAATAAAGATTGGTTTATCGCAGCTACTGCGCGGACAAGTACTCTAAGATTTGAGTATAAGTTAGTGGTCTGATGAAGCTGGACTTGTATAGTTTTATGTATATTGGGTGAGGTCTTATCGCAAGAACAATAACCTTGTACATTGGGTGTACGACTCTAATTAATTAAGGTAGACTTATACAATAGAGTTTCTAAGCTTCATTACATGAAGAAATCACCCCATTGTGATTGGTTAGGATAATCTGAATAATCCAAGGCCCTGGGAAATATGACTGAGTATGTACACTTTTGGATAGCTCCCTATGTTAAGTGGAAACATATTGGAAATCATGGAGTATTAGATTAGCTATTAAATGATGGTAGATGTCATTGAGAAATGTATTAGTATATTTTTCTTATCTGAATGACGGATGTCACGTAGAGGGGTATTTTCGTTATTCTACCTGTAGGTCGAAGACACTACACTTGCAATATTATTCTCGGGGTCAATATTTTCATATGGTGATAAATGAAATATTTAAAATGATAAAATACTACTATTTGTTAGCAGGAAAATTTTGGTCACTTTAGTAGTCAAGAATAATATGTCTTTTGGTCTCCATAGTAACTCAAATTACCTTAGTATATTTATTTACTATATAGGCTTATTGGGTGAATTTATTATTGAAAGAATTATTCTTGGAGTCCAATTAATTATTTATTTGGGTTAGAATAATTAATTGGTCAATTTAATTAATTAGTTTATTAATTAATTTTCTTGGGTAACTTTATATTGGGCACAAGTGATTTAATTAATTAATAAAAGAGTTAATTTAATTAATTAGTTTATTAATTAATTATCTTGAATAATTTTATATTGGGCCCAAATGGATTAATTAATTAATAAAAAAGCTATTTAATTAGTTATTGGATTAATTAAGAAAACATGGCCTATCAGGGTTTGATGGTAGCTGCTATTTGCAAAAAGGAAAAAGGAAATAAAAGGAAAAAGAAGTGGCCGGTTGGTTTTTGTTTTGGAAAAGAAAAAGTAAGTTGTTTATATTTAAAAGGCAGCACGTGTGTGCCTAGGGGGTTGACTGAAATTATATAGGAAAAAGAAAACATCTTTCAGTTTTTCTTGGGAACAAAACCAATGCCACTGTTTTCTTGTAATTTTTCCTTTAATGTTTAGCTTTACCATTTTTCTTTCAATCTTCTTCACCCTAGTTCTACTTTCATCGACAGAAGTCCATAGGAGGTTTGAGAATGCTCTACAAGGTCAAGAGTTAGCAAACGTGATAAGTATTTGATGCGAATGAGCTAACAGTTAGCTAGTATATCCGGGGAACAAGTAGACGATTCAGTTGAGAAAGCACCGTCAAACTTGAATCCAACTTCAGTCATTCAAGTAAAACGCCCTAAAAGTAAGTATTCCTAAATTTTACCTTGGGAAAATTTTTAATTTGCATATTTCTGCTGCATATTTATTTTTCTGCGGTCTTTCAAGTGGTATCAGAGCTATGGTTTATTCTTAGAGCATGCTTAGGGTTAATAACCGAAAAAGGTTGTTGCTTTACTAATAAAAATATGACATTTGTGATTTTATGGATCCCTCGTGGTTTTCATATGGGTAGATTTTGTATACGCATTACACGTAGAGGCATAGGCACCTATAATTTATTATTAATCGTTTTTCGTAGAATTCGTGTATGTCTTATTTTGAAAGGTATAGGCGATTGATATTGTATTTCAATTTTAATTTACGAATTCTTGTACAAAAATTGGTTCATGGATCAACACAATAAAACCCTTAAAAGAATAATTGGAGATTGCGCATGAAAAAGGAAGAAAAACAGAGGACGGATAGAGGTTGTACACGAATAAAACCCTTTTCACAAGCCGCGGCCGGTTGGGAAAAGAAATTCTCCCAGCAGCCGCGGCTGGCTCAAGGAGAAAGTTCTCCCTACAGCTGTGGCTGGCTGCTGTCTAACCACAGCTGGCCCATGGAGAATCTATCCCTAAGGCCGCGGCAGGTTTCAGTGCTGGCCGTGGCCCAATTTGGCTACAGTGGACAGTTTTTGCACGGGTTCGATCGTGTAGTATGATTCTTCTAGTTCGGGTCTTATAAAGCTTTTTCTATTTTATTTTTCTTGTAATTTTTTTCCTTTTGGGGCTCATATCACATGAGGTTATTTTCTTACAATAGTTTATTTATAAATTTATATAATTTTGTATGAAAATGGTTAGTAAAGGATGAACCACCTTAAGATTAAACAAGGTCATTTTAAATTTATTATTATTATTATTGTTATTGTTATTATTATTATTATTATTATTATTATTATTATTATTATTATTATTATTATTATTATTATTATTATTATTATTACGTTTAATCTATTATTTGGTCACATAATAATTAAAGGTTAGAAATAACATGTAAAAAGTTTATTTTTGGAGCATGTCTATTTTGTTTAATTTTGTGATCAAATGCACATAGGTTTTTGATAAATTAATTTTTCTCTAGATAAAAAAATTATGGAAAACATTTTAAAAATGGAACTAAGTAATTTAAAAAATAAATTCATGGTTTATTCTTCCAAAGGTTTTTATCCTTGACATGGAAAATAATTTTGAATTAAGTATTTTAAATTTAGTTCCTAGAAAAATAGTTTTAACTTAAGCAGAGAAATAAAAATTCATAGTTTATTCTCGTAAAGGGTTTTATCCTTGATATAGAGAATAATTGTTGATTTTTTTTTTATTTTCACTAAAGTTAATAAAAACCAATTTAATTTTAAAGAAATAATTTTTTTTCTCAAAAACCTATTTTTCTCAAAAGATTAAGTGGGAGAGGGGTTCTAATGGTCCCACGGCTTCCATCACGGATTCCTGTTAGAGATTGTGAATTTTCTCGTGTCATCTTGAGCATAACCCTTATAGGATGGATTTCCATGAGAATTTAGAACTAACGGATGAATTATAATTAAAGCTTAAGTTATGTATTAGCGTCAACCAACCTATCATTGGAGGCATTAATACTAGATCATCCGTAGGTAGTAAGAGTAGTGACCATCTTATCGACAAAACTATTTCTGGATGATTAGCTATTAAGGAAATTTATTTTGTAATGGTTATACACTTAACTTAGAAAATTATTAACCTTCCTACGAAGCTCTGTCAATTTTTCTTAGAACCAAAATTTTCATATTTTTTATAATGGTTTTAATAGGTTAACCATACTATGGAAATAATATAATGTTTTTAATTGTGCATTTTCATATGTTTTTCTGAAACAAACATTTTTCCTGAATGAAGGTTTTTTTTTCCCCAATCAATAGGAATGTCTGGTTTCAGTCCCTTGTCCATTATTCTCAAGAAGAATAAGTTAACTAGACTTAACTACGTGGACTGAAAAAGAAATCTGAACATAGTACTCACTACGGAGGAGTACAAGTATGTTTTGACCGACCCATGTCCTGAAATTAGGGAAGATTCCATGGATTTGGGGCTGAGAAGGCATGGAGGAAAGCCAATGAGATGGCATGATGCTATATGTTGGCTTCCACATCTAATGTTCTTCAGTCTAAGTACGAGAATCTGCCTATTGCGTATGATATCGATGTATTGTTTCGCATCATATTTGCTGACAAGAGCCGGCCCACAAAGCAGGAAGCTCTTAGAGGAATCATGAACACTAGGATGGCTAAGAGGGCATCGGTTCGCGAGTATATACTCAAGATGATTGTTTGTTTCGAGGACAAGCCCAAGGGTAAGTGCTTTAAGTATAGCATGAAAGGACATTTCAAGAATGATTGTCTGGATTTCTTAGCCAAGTCCTTTGTAGGTATTACTCTATACTTACAGTTTATATTGATGGTTAGGTCATCATCCACTTAGATTGTTGATTTTGGAGCCACTGACCATATCTGTAACTCTTTGCAAGGGTTCAGCAAGATAAGGTGACTCAATAGAGGAGAGCATGGACTCAGAGTGGGCAATGAAGCACAAGTATAGACCAAAGCAGTGGGAGACTTAGAGCTTTTATTTGATTATAATTGGATTTTAATTTTAAAAGATATTTTATTTATTTCTAGTTTTAAATAGAATTTAATTTCAGTTTCAAGACTGATTAATCAAAGATATTTTGTTTCTTTCCATTATGGTGTTTCAATAGTAGAAATGGAAATATTATTTGTTTTGGAAACATGTATGAGAATCTTTTCTATGTTAATCCTATTAATTGTCAAATAAATAATTCTTAGACGGAACCTAAGAATAAGAAGAGAAAGGCTACATTAAATAAATTTTATTTATGGCACTTGAGATTAAGATACGTAAATCCTAATTAGATTCAGATGTTAATCCAAAATGGGTCTTTGGACTCATTGAAATTGAAGGATCAAAATGGCCTCAATGCGAATCTTGTCTTATGAGTAAAATGACCAAAAGGTCCTTTAATCAAAAGGCAGAAATGGCTAAGGAAATATTAGAGTTAGTTCATACTAATATTTGTGGTCCTATATCTACACCTATTAGAGGAGGTTATGAATACTTTATCATGTTCACAAATGATTACACGCATTTTGGTTACGTTTACTTGATGAGGCACAATTTTGGCCCATTTGATAAATTCAATGAGTTTAAGGCTAAGGTGGAGCGTTAAAAAAATAAACTAATCAAAAAGTTAAGATCGAATCATGGTGGAGAGTATCTCCTTGGAGAATTCAATGACTATTTATCATTTCAGGGTATAGTATCTCAGCTAACTGCACCTGGGATCCCCAGCAGAATGGAGTAATTGAGAGAAGAAATCTAATGTTAATGGAAATGGTCAAAAGCATGAAAAGTTATGCAACTATTCCTATTTCTTTTTGGAGGTATGCACTGGAAACAATAGAATATATTCTGAACTTGGTGCATTTCAAGTCAGTGCCTATGACACTCTATAAGATATGGACTAGACGAAAGCCCAGTATGAATTATCTCAAGGTATGAGATTGACCAACTTATGTACTGATAAAATAAAGTAAGTTAGACCCAAGATCAGAATTGTGCTACTTCATAGGGTGTCCAAAAGGAACAAGAGGTGGATACTTTTATCATCCCCAAGAGCAAAAAGGTACTTATTAGTACTTATGCTAGGTACTTGAAGGATAAATAAAGTGTATTCACTAAGGTTTTAAGTAAGGTAGAATTAGAAAAGAAGTTGATTGACACTTCAACTTTAAGTATCCTAATAGAGGAACCTAAAGAGGCACAGTCAGATGTTCCTATACAAAGTGAACCACATTGTAGTGGGAGGATATTGATGGGCAGTTTCACGAGTGCATTGGAAATAGTATAAACAATCTACAAAAATCAAGTTTTAAATTTAAAATGCTGAGCACTACAACCACATATATGGGCAAATATACCCATTGCATAGTATAAAGAATAACAAGTATCGAATCTATAGGAACTTAGCAATTACTACTACTTTGCTCTAATCTTATTGTCTAGCCAAAAAAAATAAAGAGGTAAGGTAAATAAAACTAATTAAACTAGACTAAACTACTACAATAGAGAGTACATCAGACCCACGCTAGAATAGTCACAAGGATAGTTAAGGAGTAAGAATACGGGATAGCCTATGTACAAGAAGAAATCCCCCCAAAACATGTTAAGTAAAAAGTAGATCATGGCATTCATCAAATCCCAATTCGAGCACCAGTATGAGTTTTCAAGAATAAACCTCACACTCTCTCTAGCTATGAGATTCCTTTCTCAGAGCTTAATTAATTAGTATCTCTACCTAATCAATCTAACCCAAGGAAGTATTACACTCACTCATCACCTAAAAAGTACTTGTAAGCCCCAATAGCCCTATCTCCAGGCACTATTGAAAACCCACTGACTACCATGTTCTAATCCTTCAACCTCTCTCTCAAGTTAATTAAAGAAAAACAAACATTGGACCAATTAATTTGGTGTTCAACTCCTAACCCTATCTCTCGAAATCATTAAAAGTGAACTAATCAATTGAATAAATCAACCAAGCCTAAATAATCAATCAAACATAATAATGCCTAAGTAGTTAAATACAAGAATAAGAATTCAGTAAATTATAATAACAACTCAATACAAGAACATAGATTATGGTTTATCCCTCAAATATTATTAGAATCATATAAATCTCAATATTATTAAAGTATAATACAAAGAAGAATGAAGCACTTCACTCATAGATAAGATCTTGAACTCTTTCTTCCTTGGATTTCCTTCAACAACCCCTTCTTCATATCCTTTTTTCTTCTTAATCTTCCCTTCCTTGGTGAATCTTTTGAGCTCCCTAAGGAATCTCTTGGTTGCTAGCCAACCAAGGATATGTTCTAGGGTTTATAATAGTGTATATATAGTGCACAATGGAAACAAATGAAGATAAAATCAGAAAAATTATAGAATTGTGCATTTCTACGCACATTTATGCTTGTGGGTGGCCCAACTTCCCTAGGCCACTAGGTACTTGGCCTGGCAAAATAAAAAACTAAAAAAAATGAAGCAGGCAGCCTAGGAAAGATAAAGCTCCCTAGGCCGCCACCTAAAACTATATATATATATATATATATATATATATATATATATGTACAATGAAGTAGACGGCGCAGGGAAGCTTAACTTCCCTAAGCCGCCATGAATTCTTTTCCTGGGCATCATATTTTATGTCCATGCGGCCTAGGGAGGTTTCTTCTCCCTGGGCTGCCATTTTGCTAGAATATGGTCTTCTGGCTTTTGTACTAAGCGACCTAGAGAAGTTCATCTTCCCTTGGCTGCCAATCTTCTAGACAACATATATAAGGCAAGCACACTAGATGGCCTTGGGAGATTGAATTCCCTAGGCCACCACTTCTTTCTCCTTTACTTCTTTATTTTTCTTGTATTTTCTTTCTTTTTATTCCTTTTCATCTTCAATTAGTTTCTTCTTTATTCCCTACAAAAACAAGATAACAATGATGTGGTGAGTAGTGAATTATGTAAGAATTTATCATGTTTAGAGTACAAAGATACTAAAAAATATGTATATGATGAGACCTTATCAGATATCAAGGGTTCTAGAAAGATGGAGAAGATTTTAAGGTAGTCTTCGATCATCAGGAATAAGATCCTACTAGATACGATGAGACCATTACTGAAGTTGATGCAGACAATTGGTAAGTAGCAATAGATGCTGAGATTAAGTCTATGTATCTCAATTAAGTCTGGGATCTTATCATTGCACCTAAAGAGATTAAACCCATAGGGAGTAAATGAGTATACAAAAGAAAGAGAAATGCAGATGGAAAGGTAAAAACCTTTAAAGCATAGCTGGTAGCAAAAGGTTATACTCAAAAAGAAGGGATTAATTATGAGGATACCTTTTTACATATTGCCATGCCTAAGTTCATTCTCATTCTCTTAGCCATCGCATGTCATTATGACTATGAGATATGGAAAATGTATGTCAAGACAATCTTTCTTAATTGGTATTTTAGCAAAGACATCCATATGTCCCAGCTTGAATGATATGTGTTTGAGAGAGAAAGTCATACAAGATCTTAAAGTGGATTTTGTTTAGCTTTAGCAAAGTTTAAGGACTTCAAACAAACAAGAAAGAACAAAAGAGATCAAGAAAGGTAATAAAGAAAACACATTTTTCCACAAATAAAGAACCCTAAAAGAACTAGCTTTTAGAACCTCAAATTTAGTAGTTAAAGGTCTACCACAATAATACCTTAGAACCCTTGACTTAGCAAGAAATCAAGAACTAAAAGAATGGGGAGTTGTGGGCATTCAAACAAGAAACAACAAGAACCCTAGATGATATACAAGAAGAACCCTTGTTAATTTCTAGTTGAATTATCCTTAGAATTTATGGACACTTACTCAAGGGTGGACTAAGCCCTTAGGTTGGTCTTGGATTAAAGTTGAATAAGGAATCTCTTCCAAGCTTCAAGCCTTCAATATGAATTTTTCAATCTTGTTAAAAATATGATATATATTGTTCTTTCCTTAAAATACAAAAGCCATATATAAGGGTGTTCTGTTCTTGAATTAAACAACTCTTAAATATTACAAAATGAACCCAAAATAGCTGAAAAATCATTAAGATTCGGGTTTCCAGGGCATGGCCAGTGCCGGTTCAGGCTTCTCGGGCCAGCACCAGGTCTACTCTAGTGGAACAGTACTTTGAACACCAAAAAATAGATTTGAGCTGGTGCCGGTTTCACTTTGCGTGCTATCGTTTCTGCGAGAAAATCTTCCAGTTGTCATTCTTCGTATACCAACAGTAAGGTCTGCTCCTGTTCCTTTTCCGGTATTGTCCATATGCTATCCCACTTGAAATGTGCTTGCAAATATGCTTGAAGATTGTGTTGGAATTGTTTGGCAAGGGCTTTCATCAACGGACCAGGCAAGCTCAGTTTTGATTTGGTCTCACCCTCTCCTCTTTCTTAAGATTGATCCTAGTGGCCGAGTTGATTCTTATCATTTCCCTCTTCTTGGAATGGATTTGTCCTTGAATCATAACCTGCATCATAAGGAGAAAGATCAGTTACATCGAAAGTAGCACTTACATTATACTCACCTGGTAGATCAATTTTGTAGGCGTTGTCTCCATATTGCTCCATAACTTGAAATTAGCCATCTCCTCGCGGCTCAAGCTTTGATTAGCGTTAGGTGGGAAATCTCTCTTTGCACAAATGCAACCAAACCTATTCTCCTGGCTCCAATGTCACTTGCTTTCTTCCTTAGTTGCACTTGCATGCAATAGCCTTATTCTATTTTTCGATTAGAGACTTAACCTTCTCGTGAATGGACTTAACCATTTCGGCCTTCTTTTTGCCATCAAGACTCAATCGTTCATCTACAGGAAAATAAGATAAATCTAAGGGGGTTAATGGATTAAATCCATAAATAGCTTGAAATGGAGAATATGAAGTAGTGGAATGGATAGTTTTATTATAGGCAAACTCTATATGTGGGAGACATTCTTCCCAAGTTTTTAGTTTCCTCTTGATGATTACCCCTAGTAGTTGCGTGAGTCTCTAGTTGACAACCCCGTTTGTCCATCCATTTGTGTGTGACAAACTGTAGAAAAGAACAAATTAATTTCAAGTTTTTCCAATAATATTCTCCAAAAATGACTTAAAAATTTGGAATCCCTGTCCGATACTATGCTCCGTGGTAATCCGTGCAATCATACCACTTCCTTGAAGAATAAACCTACAATGTAAGTAGCATTATTAGTTTTTGCACAAGGAATAAAATGAGCCATCTTAGAAAATCGATCAAAAACTACAAATATGGAATCCCTCCCCCTTTGGTCTGTGGCAATTCTAATATGAAATCCATTGAAATATCTAACCAAGGTGCATTAGGGACGAGTAAAGGAGCATATAAACCCTGGGGGTAGTGTTTTAGACTTGGCCCTTCTACATGTAATGCATGAATTATAATGCCTCTCTACATCTTCCCTTATTTTTTGCAAATAAAAATTTCTTGCAAAATGCCTAATATTTTTGAAATCCCAAATTGTCCCATTAATTCTTCTCTATGAGCTTCCCTCACTAACAATTCTCTCAATAATCCTTTTGGTATGCAAAGTCTACACTCTTTAAACAAAAACCCATCATGCCTATAAAATTTTTGGAAGGCACATTTTTCACAAGCATGATAAATCTCTCCAAAATCATCATCATTAGCATATGAGTCCTTAATAAGCTCAAAATCAAGTAATTTTTCATCTAAAGAATTTAAAAGGACATACCTGCAAGATAATGCATCGGCTACTATATTATCCTTACATTTCTTGTATTTGATAACATATGAAAATGTACCAATAAACTCCATCCACTTGGCATGCTTTTTGTTTAACTTTTGTTGGCCTTTAAGGTGCTTTAACATTTCATGATTAGTATAGATGATAAATTCCCTAGGTAACAGATAATGTTTCCAATGGTGCCAAGTCCTCACTAATGCATATAATTCCTTGTCATAAGTGGAATAATTCAATGGTGCTCTTGATAACTTCTCACTAAAAAATGCAATAGGTTTTTGATCCTGAGTCAATACAGCACCTATTCCTTTTCCACTAGCATCACATTCCACTTCAAAAGCCTTCTCAAAGTTAGGTAAGAACAACAATAGGGTTTCACTTAATTTTGATTTCAAAGCAATGAAAGCCTTTTCTTGTTCTTCCCCCTACCTAAACCCTACATTCTTTTTTATAACTTCAGTTAATGGGGTAGCTATTGCACTGAAGTTTCTAATGAAATGCCTATTACCTCAGTCACAAACGTAGTTATTGGCCAATCCTATATTGCCTTGACCTTCTTATCTTCAACTTCAATACCCTTTGAACTTACAACATAACCAAGAAAGGTTATTTTTTCCAAACAAAATGAACATTTTTCAAAGTTCGCATATAATCTTTCTCTTTTAAGGGAAATAAGCACACATTTAAGATGATGCAAATGATCTTTATAAGTTTTGCTATAATCAAAATGTCAGCAAAATACACCACAACAAATTTTTCAATATATTCTCGCAACATATAATGCATCAATCTCATAAAAGTACTAGGTGCATTTGATACCCCAAATGGCATCAAAAGCCACTCATATAAACCTTGTTTGGTCTTAAATGCAATTTTTCATTCATCACCTTCCCTAATCCTGATATGATAATATCCGAATTTCAAATCAAATTTTGAAAATACACATTATCCATACAATTCATCCAATAAATCATCAAGCCTGGGATAAGGTAATGGTATTTTACCGTTATGTAGTTAATGGCCCTCAACACACATTCTCTATGATTCGTCTTTCTTAGGTATCAACAACACTGGAATCGCACTTGTACACAAACACTCTTGAACATGGCCTTTCTTGAGCAACTCCTCAACTTGCTTTTGCAGCTCCTTAGCTTCTTCAGGATTGCATCTATAAGCTGGTCTATTTGGAATGACAGCCCCCGGGATGAAATCAATCTGATGCTCTATTCCTCAGACGGGTGAAAATCCTTCGAATACTTCTTTTGGAAATACATCTTGAAATTCTTCAACAAGACCTGCAATTTAACAAGGTAAATGATATGTATGATTTGGGTATAAAAATCATATAAGCACATTTCCAATCAAGTTAAAATTAAAATGTTAACCCCAAATTACACATATGAGTAAGCGTACTCATCATTAAGTATAGCATAAGGTTTAAATGAGTTTCAATCCTCAAGGAACAAATATGCAGTAATCACTTTTCTTTCATTGCTTAACCGACTCCATAAAGTGAAAAAGAATAAAAAGGAAAATAAAATAAAATAA
This sequence comes from Voacanga thouarsii, assembly GCA_026120185.1. Lineage (NCBI taxonomy): Eukaryota > Viridiplantae > Streptophyta > Magnoliopsida > Gentianales > Apocynaceae > Voacanga > Voacanga thouarsii. Next base: position 1,411,324 of record JANUWF010001059.1, on the reverse strand, counting down.
AATAAAATAATATATACATGTCAAGGATAGATAATTATGTAACTCAAACCATTATTCTGACACACATGACCTTAAAGTACCCAATCATTATCGTAACTAATTATTCTCTAGGCATCATGAAGGATTAAGATAGATTCACTTCTTTTCCAATTCATGAAATCACTATCTTCTAGACAAATTAGCTTCACATATCCTGTCTCAACTAATTCATCCAAAAGATGCATTAAACACAATATTTGATTAAATCCCCATATCCTGGCAAATTTAAAATATGAAATTAACCAATGAATCCATATCTTGGCAAACATCAATTAACCTTTAATTACTCAATTCTTAGCAATTAACCCCTTTTCGAAGTAAGTTAATAGGCAATAAATATGAAATTAATGAATTGAGACCATCATCAACCCCTTTTCCAAGCAAGTTAATAGAAAGAAATAACAAATTAATCTCATAATTAGCATAAGTAATTAAATACCAAGAATAACAATCAATTAATCAAAAAATCAAAGTAACTCTAAAAATCATGAATACCTAAAACAATGTCAAATTACAATAAAACAATTAATACATCATTGTTCAAGAAAAGAAAACAAAGTTAAAAGAAAGCACTCATAGACAAGCCTCCTTGTTCTTCCATCGTAGACCTTCTTGTACAATCCTCCTTGATCTGATGAATTCCTTCTTGATTTTGAGTGATTTTATATTTTAATCCGTGAATTCCTCTCCATGACTTGTGTTTTCCCCTCTAGTTATAGGATTTAGAAGTCCTAAATTCGTCCTTCTAGGGTTTTTGGCCGAATAGAAGTAGGAAAATACTAAAACTCTACAAATTGCCAAAAATGCACACGAAAATCGAGGCATCACCTTCGCACCAGTGCACAGCCGGCACCGCCTGTCCTACCTAGGGCCGACACCAGTTGTGTTCTGCTTCTCTGCCCGTTCGCCAATTTTTCTTGATTTTTGTGCCAACTCTTCTAGATTGCAGTCGGCGCCGTCTTTGGGCTCCTAACCGGTGCCGACTCTGTTTTGTTCTGCGACGTTTTTGCTTTATTTTACCCCTGAAATCTGAAATAATGCATAAAATACCTTTCTTAGGGTAAAATCTCAAATATGAAAGAATATGACCAGTAATTGCACAAAATGTATCACAAAATGGTCTCACATAACTAGGAAATATATGACTAATTTAGGCCCTATTACATTCCTCCACACTTAGCTCTTTGCTTGTCCTCAAGCAAAGTATCAAAGACAAATAGAAAAATATAAAATTTCACAAAATCACTCAATCAATTTCAAAATAATATTTCCAATGCTACATTGTCCTCAATGGCCAAACAAATAGAGTAAGGAAATATTGCCATGGGACCAAAAATAAAGGGGAAAAGAGAAGATAGAAAACACTTCCATTGTATTGTGCATTCTCCTACAAAAGAGTCGAATTTCAGCAGAAAGAAGCATTGTTGTTTTGTGCACTGTCCATGTTTGCGAGTAAGTTCCTTTGACTGTCTGGTGGATTTTTGACAATATCTTTTCGATTTCAAGATCAAAATCTACTATATCGCCTTCAGATCATCGGGTCAAGTACTAAGACTAACACCTAGAAAAGACAAGAAGGAAGTTATATAACGGAATTCATAATTCAAATAAAATTAAAAGAACAAATTAGTCAATTAAACATCAATCAAAGTTAGTAAATTAGATTACAAAGATACACACGATACAAAAGATGGCATCTTTTTGAAAAAAGAACAATTGTACATATTTACATATTTACATGGTTAAATCAACAAAATCCAAGTTTCATGATATTGTTCCCCGGCAACGGCGCCAAAACTTGATGTGTATGAATTTGGGTATAAAAATTATATAAATATAAGCACATTCCCAATCAAGTTTAAATTAAAATGTTAACCCCAAATTACACATATAAGCAAGTGTACTCATTATTAAGCATAGTATAGGGTGTAAAACGAGTATCGATCCTCAAGAAACAAGTATGCAGTAACCACTTTTTTTTCATTTTTTAACCAACTCCATAAAGTGAAAAAGAATAAAAAGAAAAATAAAATAAAATAAAATAATATATACATGTCAAGGATGGACAATTATGTAACTCAAACCATTATTCTGACACACATGACCTTAAAGTACCCAATCATTATCGTAACTAATTATTCTCTTGGCATCATGAAGGATTAAGAGAGATTCATTTCTTTTCCAATCCATGAAATCACTATTTTCTAGACAAATTAGCATCATATATCCTGTCTCAACTAATTCACCTAAAAGATGCATTAAACACAATCTTTGATTAAATCCCTATATCCTGAAAAATTTAAAACATGAAATTAACCAATGAATCCATATCCTGACAGACATCAATTAACCTTTAATTACCCAGTTCTAAGCAATTAACCCCTTTTCTAAGCAAGTTAATAGACAACAAATATAAAATTTATGAATTGTGACCACCATCAACCCATTTTTCAAGAAGTTAATAGAAAGAAACAATAAAATAATATCTTAATCAGTATATGTAATTAAATACCAAGAATAACAATCAATTAATCAAAAGATCAAAGTAACTTTAAAAATCATGAATACCTAAAACAATGTCAAATTACAATAAAACAATTAATACATCATTGTTCAAGAAAAGAAAACAAAGTTAAAAGAAAGCACTCATAGACAAGCCTCCTTGTTCTTCCCTCGTAGACCTTCTTGTACAATCCTCATTTATCTGATGAATTCCTTCTTGGTTTTGAGTGATTTTATGTTTTGATCCGTGAATTCCTTTCCATGACTTGTGTTTTTTTTCTCTATTTATAGGTTTTAGAAGTCCTAAATTCATCATTCTAGGGTTTCTAGTCGAATAGAAGTAGGAAAATACTAAAATTTTGCAAATTACTAAAAATGTGCACAAAAATCGAGGCATCACCTCCACACCAATGCACAGCTGGCGCCGCCTGTCCTGCCTAGTGCCGGCGCCGGTTGTGTTCTGCCTCTGTGCCTGCTCGCTAATTTTTCTTGATTTTCGTGCCAAGTCTTCCAGATTGCAGATGGCGCCGCCTCTGGTCTCCTAACCAGCGCCGGCTCTGTTCTGTTTCACGCCGTTTTTGCCTTATTTTATCCCTAAAATCTGAAATAATGCATAAAATACCTTTCCAAGGGTAAAATCTTAAATATGAAAGAATATGACCAGTTATTGCACAAAATGTATCACAAAATGGTCTCGCATAACTAGGAAATATATGACTAATTTAGGCTCTATCAGTAAAGAGAGAGTAGTATCATTAGTAGTTACAAAAATCCCTGTACAAATTAAGAGATATACTGGTTCCTTAGCTTTAATAGCTTATACCATTTCTCTCTCTTTTGCAAAGAAATTTACTCGTTTCTTATCTTTTCTCTCTTGTTTTCCTTCTCTCTTTTCCTTTTCTTCTTTCTTAGTGTTCTCAGTCTCGATTTTTTTTCTCATTTTCTTTAACACTCTTTTTTTTCTCCTTTTTTCTCATGATCTTTTGATCTCTTTTCACTTCACTTGGTGACATCAGTAGAAGAATGAATTTCTTTCCCTCCTTATACGCAATAGAAGTGTTTTTCTTCCCGTCAGGAACTACTCCCCTATCATATTGCCATGGTCTCCCTAAAAGTAGGTGGCCTGCCTGCATAGGAACGACATCGCACAAGATCTCATCCTTATATTTTCCCATATCGAATGCAATCAAGGCTTGTTTATTAACTTTTAATTCTCCACTTTCATTTAGCCATTGCAACTTGTATGGTTGCGGATGCTTCTTTGTTTCCAAGCCTATTTTCCCACTAAACTAGTACTTATAACGTTGGTGTAACTCCCTGTGAAACCCCAACTAAAACCAACCCTAGAGTAAGGGGGTCGAGATGCATATCATATTTTCTTGCATGTATAAATATATTTTTGAATAATTTTATGTGCTTTGGATTTGTGATTTATAGTCTAGAATGCTCAATTGTGCTTATTAAGTAGGAAGGGCAAAATGATAATTTTGCTCGAAGTGAAAATAGGGAGATAGCTTGAGGTTTAAATAGGAAAAATATTGGGGAGAGAAAATAAGAGCAAGAGTTGTTGTGATTTAGTGGTTAGAGCTTTGGAATTTATCCCTAAGGTCTTGAGTTCAAATCCTATCATTTAAGTTTTAGCATGATTAAGTTTTATTTTGTTTAAGGTTGGACTTTCGGCCTTTGTATTCCATAAGAAGAAGTAGGAGTGTTGTCCTAGGGGAGACTTGAAGGGAATGTCTTAATCCTACTCTTGTGCCCTACAAAAATTCTTAAGGGATTCAAGACCTTTTTTTGTTCCCTAGCTTACCTTAAATTATTCATCAATTAAGCTTGTTCAATTATCCAAATCCATATTTTATTTCCAAAAAATTCTAGCAAGGTTCTTTGATCTTGGAATTTTGAAAATGTCTCCTTGAGGATAGAATGTTGACTGAAAATGGGGAAGGAGTTAAGGAAGGTTCCCAAGAGAATTAATCTCTATGGTTGAACCTTCAAATTCCACTCTATAAGTGTTCATCTTCTTCATGTAACAATCTGAAAATTTTTCAGCTTCTTGGTCAGTCTAACTTTCGAAAACTTCAGCCATTTTCTCACTCAAATGCTGCCAAAAAAATAGCCAATTTGTTCCGCTTGAAGACTGAAATCTTTGGCCAAAAATCGGACTGCACAAAAGCTGTACAAACCAGGAAAAATTCCTAGGCAGTTTCTCAACTTAGCAGTCCAAAAACCAAGCTATTTCTTCTATCCTTCAAACCAGTAATTTATCTCTTTTTCCTCCATAAATAAGGCTGGAAACTAGCCTTAAAGGACCCTCCAATGCCCCTTCAAACCTTCTGCAAGTTGGCTGGAACATTGCAGAAGAATCTGCACAAAAATTCCAGCAAACCATCCGAATTACCAACCAGAAATTCCAGCCTTGTTCCCTCTTCAAGCTTTGTCCGAAACTCACTCCAATTTTCTATAAAACCAATCTTAGTCAGCCATGAACTGAACTTCATCACCTTCTCCATTGATCTGCACGAAATGAACACGATAGCCACTCCTTAAACACTCCATCAGTCACTACAATCAAGCCTTCAATTGGAATTCAAAAATTCAGCAAATTACTCCATGAAACTTCCATGGATTAAGCCTCAACCAACCAAAAATTTCTTCCACCATTGCACTCCACATATCAGCCACTCTATAGCTCCTTCAACCTCATTCATCTTAGCAAAACTTTAGCAAATTTCAGTCGGCCATAGCAGCTCCAAGAACCTCCATCAACCAAGCCATTCTTACCATATTTTCTACCTTAATTCACTCCCTAAATTTCTTCTTTTGAATTTCAAACAACCAGCTTTTCCTCTTCTCCCTAATCTAAAAATTCAATCACAAGAATTCCTCTAGCCATTCAGCCAACCCCATTCAGCAAATTTCATCTAGCTTCTCTCCATTCTCTCCATTTCTCCAAGAACACCAAGAACACACCACCATTCTCCAAGCCTAAGATCACTCTAAACACCTCCAATCTCTCCCAAAAACTTCAGATCATGTCTACTCACCCTTTAGAATCCATTTCTGTATTTTATAACATCAAATATTGAAAACAAAATTCTGCTCTTGGATCAAAACCAGAATTTTTCTTGAAGATTCAAGAACTCTCTCAAAGTAATCAAGAACGATTTTGATCATCTTCCTCTTTCAATCTTTAAACATGATATACTAATATTCTCTCTCTCTCTCTCTCTCTCTCTCTATCTCTCTCTCTCTCTCTCTCTCTCTCTCTCTCTCTCTCTCTCTCTCTCGGGCGAAATGGTTGTTTCAACCATGGCCATTTTCTCTTCTTCCTTCTTGGTCGGATCAAGTCTTCCAAGCGTGTGGACTCTCTTAAGACTTGATCAAGGTAGTCATCATTCGAGTATGTCTCTTTAACCCTCTCCTTAATTCTAAAATCATGTCTCTTGGATGTAGTTAGAAAAGGATGGAATACGAATAGAGATTGACTATATGTTTGTATGAAGGAGTTGGGATTGGAGCATGAGGATGTTTTGTCATGATTGAGTTTTATGATATTTTGTAGTTGTTGCATGCTCTTCATGTCATGAGTTAGTGTGAATGATTAATTATGATAGATATTATGTCACCTTTGGTGAATAGGGTTTTATGTTCTTGTATTCTTATTGAAGCCATGAATATGATATGTTTAGTGAAGTTTGGATCATATGATGGTAGATATAGATTTAAGCCTTTATTCATGAATTGAATGGTTTGTTGATTGGTATTAGAGTTTATGTTCATGATTCTTGTTAGCCATAGGACAAGTATGATCATGACCTTGTTGATCCTAAACTATTTAAGTTAGCTAATTTTATTATATTAATAAAAATTAATACTATATTTTCTTCGAATGATTTCGAAAACCCTAGGAAGATTTGGAATTGGATTGTTATATAAAATAGTGAAATTTTAGTCAAATAAATGATATCTTTTATTAAAAATAAAAATAAAAATATTATATATAATAATAATAATAATAATATTAAATAAAGCCTTTTATATAAATAATCATAATAGGTAAAATATTAATCTTATAAGTCATATATTCATAAACACTATTAAAATTCATTTATTATCTTTTAATCAAAATATATTAAAATTTACTTATTATTAATTTTATTTATCGATTATTTTCTAACTATTAATTATTAATTAAGAGAATATTAATAATTTATTATTTTAATATCATCTAGGACTTAGGACTTTCATCAAATAAACCCTAGTTTATTTATTAATAACAAAGATTTATATTTGAACTTATAGCTTATTAATAATTATTTCACAATCCCTAGTTATTTTATTATCAAGCTAGATTTATTTTATAAAATCATTTTTTTATCATCTAGCCTTAAAGTTTGGGACATTAGGGTCATGATTGTAGTAAGTTGAACTAGGATTATTTATGGAAGAAAATTTGGCTTGAGTTTAATTATGGTTTGTGTTTACCTCAGGCGAGGTTAGGTCAGCTTTGGAAGATCTTTGAATTAGCTCAAGCAAGGGATCAGGTAAGCTCCTGCATAAAACTTATTTGATGACAAAAGATTACCATGGCAAGCCAAATGCGAAGTGTGTGAACACTCATTTTGTAAAGGCAATTGAGGACTATTTCCTTTCTTGTTTTAGTCAAACAAATTATTTGAAATTCAACAAGCAGTTTTACTTAAACACTAAACTTTTTCTAAAACCAACTTTGGCTCAAACTTTAGAAACCCTTGATTGCCATTTCCAAGTAAAGCAATGTTTTATCAATTTTCTCCCAAGTGGGATAAACAAACGTTGAGTACTCAATAAGGGTAGGCTAGTAGTACTAGTTTTAAAGAGTAAGAGTGAGTCTTCTGGCAGGAGGCCACCTCCAGAAGATAAACTCAACTTAGAGAAACGACAGTACTACTTAGTCATGCCGGTCCGAGCTAGCAAGTTTTAATCATGTAGACTGTGTGTTGCTGGAGTGGACAACTAGTTTTGTTTGGGTGTAGAGAAGGAGGAGTATCTTACCCGGTAGGCTGATCACCTACCTTTTGTTAGTCTGCATAAAGTGTGGCATTCTAACCGTTATATGGATATGGGGCCTAACGTGTGGTAACCCATGGCCGCCCATTTAAGTGGTTGAGTTTATTGTGCACTTGTATGGTTTGAAAAGAGGAAAACGCCACTTTTTATTTTAACCTTATTTATTGCTTTCCAGCATTTTCTCTTATGAGATTTTACAACTCGCATACATGAACTGTTTTCCTGAACACTCAAAGAACACACGGACTTATTGAGATTTTTATCTCATCACCTTTTATGCCATGTTTTCAGGGTGATCCTGCTGTGGAGAAGAGTAGCTAGAATGTTGCCTTCTTGAAGACTCTATGTTATTTAATTTATATGTTGCTTTGAGAGACGATAGTGAACAATTTATCGTGGATTTATTCTTGAATTTTTGGGTTGTAATAAGTTCTTAATTTCAAAGTATTATTTTATTTTTGTTGTGTGACCTAGTTATAAGGACCTATTGTCCTTTGGACGGGGCGACATCCCTGGCCCTGTTGGGCCTAGGTAGCGGGGTGTTACACTCCCACTATCAATTATTACACTATAAGGTACTTGATTGATGAAGCATCTTGTATAAAAGATATTCTCCCTTTATTGATAATGCTCATCCTCCACTTGTGTATTCAAAGATTTCCTAACTACACCAAGTAATGCACACACCTGCCCAACTTCTTCACCCTCTTCACTCGAGATTTCTTCTTTTTTTTGAATTTCTCACAATTTTTCATATTTTTCTTCCTCGAATGAGATCTTACCATAGGCATTGGTATACATTATTCTCTTGTTTGGGCATTCGTGTGTTGTATATCCATATCCCAAATAACAAAAGCATTTGATATCTTGGCTTCTCGGCTTCTCAATAGCCTTTTCTTTATCTCTATTTCCTTCTTCCCTTCGTTTGTTCAATTCCCTAGGTGGTGGCCTTGGAACCCCTTCCTTTTTAGGTATCGGCTTCGGCAATTCCTTAAGGGGTGGAGTTGGTTGGTTTCCTCTCCTCTCAAATGGCCTTCTCTTCAATTGCTTTTCTACTTTCATAGCCATATGCACCATTTCTTCCAAGGTCTTATATGAATGCAACTCGCCTATGTTGGCTATCTCCCAGTTTAATCCACTTAGAAATTTTACTTTAGTAGCACCTAGATCTTCATTAATAACTGCCCTGATTATTAGCACCTTAAGTTCTTTATGATAATCGTCAACACTTTTATTCCCCTATCTTAGCACTTGAAGCCTCTAATATAGCTTGTTGTAGTAGTGATGTAGTACAAATCTTGCCCTCATGATATTTTTCATCAATTGTCATGTCCCAACGGTATTTTCTCCCATTCTTCTTCTAGTAGCTAAAACCTGCTCCCACCATACCAATACATAGTCTGAAAATTCAAATACTGCCAACTTTACTTTATTCCTCTCACTATAATCCTAGCAATTAAATAGAATTTATATTTTCCTTTCCCATTCAAAATATGCCTCGGGATCACTTTTTCCTTGGAATTGTGGTAACTGCATTTTGATATTTTTCAATTCCCGTTCTCTCTCATTTTCATCTCTCCTCCTACCTCTCATCATATTACCCCAATATTGTTCTCTATAGTCTTCCTTCGGGTATCTCTCTTCCCACTTAAATTCCTTCTCAATATTTCTTTCGACTCCTCGCATAGGATTCTCACCAAATCTCCTTTGGCCTCTTCCTCTACCTCCTCTCAACCCATTTCTCCGTCCTCTCATAGGAACTTGTTGATATCCATCAACTAAATATTCATCCCAATCTTCTCCAGGTTGGGCATTCATGGGAGGTGTGTTGTAGGCTTTCGGTTGCTCTTGTCCCCTCTTTTGAGCAGTAGCAGATGTTTAGTTTTGTTGAGCTTAGAGTTCAGTCATCTCCCTCTAAATGCCCTCCATACTCCTTTGCAATGAAGCAAGCGTTTCACGAAGATCTCCCGGATCCTCTTGTGGTCTACTTGCTCCACTAAGATTTAGCCTAGTTGATTCCTCTTCTTGAGTCATCGTTGGAGTTTAGGTTGATATTCCTGCAAAAAGAGTTAAGAAAACAAATAAAAATTGGCTTCCTCACTCACTCCCTAAGTGTTTACACTCCACTCTTGTGTTTGTGCTTCTTGGCTTTTTCAAATAAGAATATTTCTCTCTTACCTTTTTCGTTTACTCAATGTCTCACTTGTTCAACCAAAGTCCTCCCCAACATCAAAGAGTTTATTTCACCTTAGTCCATTAGCTCTTAGGATTCTTCAATACAAGGGTAGGGTCTTAGGACAACAAAATTTAGTGAACACTAAGAGGTCAAGAACAAGTAGACTACAAGTTGTTCACAATATACAACAAGAATATAGTTTAATGAACACAATAAAATAAGACAACAATGTTTACACCAATTCCAAAGAATGAGTACAAGGATATTTGAATTAAGTAGGACAATATAATAAGAAGGGATCTAGGATTATTTGGTAGGAATAATGCTAATGTTCAAGCCATATTCTTTCTTTGAGATATTTCATCAGACATATGGTGTTCATAAGGTATATGGTCATTGAGGAATTTAATCAAACACCTTATGTACAAGATCTTCCTATGGAATTTTGCAAGCAAACTTCTTCCCAAACAAGCCTAATATAGTTACAACAACAAGAATTAATGTATTCCCAAGGATTTTTCTTCAACAAGTCATTCTTTTTTCCCAAGAAAAACTCAAAATCAATCAAAAATTCATAAGACCTTTTTGACACAATTTGTGGTTGCAACTTTTTGGTTTGTTTCTTACTCATATTTGATAGACCCAAGCTAAGTTAGCAATCTAAGCTTAATCCTTGCTCTAATACCAAATTTGATATGATCTTGAGAGAGAAAGTCTTACAGGATCTTCAAATGGCTTTTGTTTAACTTTAGCAAAGTTCAAGGACTTTAAACAAACAAGAAAGGACAAAAGGGATCAAGAAAGGTAACAAAGAAAACACCTTTTTCCACAAATAAAGAACCTTAAAAGAACTAGCTTTTAGAACCCCCAAATGTAGTAGATAAAGGTCTACCACAATAACACCTTAAAACCCTTGATTTAGCAAGAAATCAAGAACTAAAAGGATAGGGAATTGGGGGCATTCAAATAAGAAACAATAAGAACCCTGGATGACATACACTAAGAACCCTTGTTAATTTCTAGTTGAATTATCCTTAGAGTTTATAGACACTTACTCAAAGGTGGACTAAGCTTTTAGGTAGGTCTTGGATTGAAGTTGAGCTAGAAATCTTTTCCAAACTTCAAGCCTTCAAGATGAATTCCTCATTCTTGTTAAAAATGTGATATATGTTGTTTTTTCCTTACAATACAAAAACCATATATATGGGTGTTCTGTCTCTGAACTAAACAACTCTTAAATATTACAAATTGACCCTAAATAGCTGAAAAATCATCAAGATTTGAGTTTCTAGAGCATGGCCAGTGCCGGTTCAGGCTCTTCAGGGCGGCGCCGGGTCCACTTTAGTAGAACAGTACTTCAGACACCAAAAAATAGAAGTTTCATCATTAGTTACAGATCCAAGCCAGCGCTGGTTTAGGTATCTTGGGCCGGCACTAGTTCCACTCTGCGTGCTGTTGTTTCTGTGTGAAAATCTTCCAATTGTCATTCTTTGTATACTAATAACAAGGTCTGCTCCCACTCCTTTTTTGGCATTGTCCATATGCTATACCTCTTGAAATATGCTTAAAGATTGTGTTAGAATTGTTTGGCATGGGCTCTCATCAACGGACCGAACAAGTTCGGTTTTGATTCAGTCCTCTCCCCTTTCTTAAGCTTGATCCTAGTGGCTGATTATTATTTCCACCTTCTTGGAATGGATTCATCCTCGAATCATAACCTACATCATAAGGAGAAAGATTATCTACATTGAAAGTAGCACTTATATTATACTTACCCAGTAGATCAATCTTGTAGGTGTTGTCTCCATATCGCTCTATAACTTGAAATGGACCATCTTCTCATGGCTCGAGCTTTGATTTGCATTGGGTGGAAAATTCTCTTTGTGCAAATGCACCTAAACCCAGTCTCCTGGCTCGAACATCACCTGCTTTCTTCCTTGGTTGTGCTTACATGCAACGACCTCATTTTATTTTTCGATTAGAGACTTAACCTTCTCGGGTAAGCTTGGTCTTAATTCGATCTCATCCTGTCCCTCCTTTTTGAGCTCGACCCCAGTGGCTGGGTTAATTCTTAGCACTAAAGGCTTTATTGGAAAAGGCTAAGTGCATATGGCAACAACGTGTCTTTTATGGTACTTTATGTGGATGACATTCTACTCATTGAAAATGATGTAGGGATATTGTCATCCATAAAGGTTTGGCTATCAAGTCAATTTAGCACGAAAGATATGGGAGAAGCTAGCTATATTCTTGGAATAAAGCCTCTTAGAGTTAGGAAGCAAAGAATGTTAGACCTATCCCAATCTACTTATATTAACAAGATGTTGGCTAAGTTTAGCATGGATCAGTGTAAAGAGGCAATTATACCCATTAGACACGGATTGACTTTATCTTCCAATCAGTGTCCTAAGACACAAAAAGAAAAGGAAATGATTAGTAGGATTCCCTATGCCTCAATAGTAGGAAGTCTTATGCATGCCATGCTTTGCACAAGGTCAGATATCTACTTTGTGACGGCATGGTTAGCAAGTATCAGTCAAACACCGGGGAAGAACATTAGCAAGATGTAAAGTATATTCTCAAATACCTAAAGGGAACAAGGGATTATATGCTTATTTACAGGGCTGATGACTTAGTTCCAATAGGTTACACAAACTCAGACTTCCAGTCGGATAAAGATGAAAGAAAATCCAGTAGTGGGTATGTTTTCACTTTGACTAGAGGAGATATTTCATGGAGGAGTGTTAAGAAATCTTGCATTTTTTATTCTATTATGGAAGCTGAGTATGTGGTAGCTTCGGAAGTTTCTAAAGATGTGGTTTGGCTCTGAAAGTTTCTCATAGAACTTAGAGTTATGTCACAAATGAATAGGCCCATAACTATATATTGTGACAATTCTGGAGTCGTGTCACAATGTAAGGAGCCAAAAAATAATAGGAAAGGCAAGCGAGGAAGTATCACTTGATTCAAGAGTTCATCCAGAAATGGGAGATAGTGGTTGACCAGATTTCCTCTACAAATAATCTGGCGGACCCATTTACTAAGCCTTTGACAGAGAAGGTGTTTCGAAGACACTTAGACGTTATAAGGGTAAGCATATACAGACTATCATAGTCCATTTAGTGCAAGTAGAAATTATTGGAATGTATACCCAAAATGGTCTATGTATTCTATATTTTGGAAATTAATAAAATTTTTATTCATTAATTGTTATTTGTTTACATATATTGCACATTAAGGTCTAAGTGTATTAGTAAGTAATCTATGTTATTGAGTTGTGCTTTCATTGTAGGGTGTAGATTATGGGCTAATAACACATAAGCAAAAAATTATTGTTAATTGATTGATGGACTAGGGCACTTCATCAAGGTTTAGACTATTATACTGTGGTTTCTAAATGGAGAATAGTTTACCTCTGACCAATGAGTAGTCCACTCACACGAATAGTATAAGCATATTTGGAATACGTAGAACTAGACCACACGATAATAATCTTTATAGAAGTACTAAAATAAATAAATATTGATTTATCGTAGCTACTGCATGGACAAGTACCCTAAAGCTTGAGTATAAGTTGGTGGTCTGGTGAAGCTAGACTTGTACACTTTGATGTATGTTGGGTGAGGTCTTATCGCAAGGCTAATAACCCTGTACGTTAGGTGTATAACTCTAGTTAATTAAGACAGACTTATATAATAAAGTTTCTATACTTCATTACGTGAAGAAATCACCCCTTTTGTGATTGTCCAGGATAATCTGAATAATCTAGGGTTTTGGGAAACGTGACTAAGTATGTACATTTTTGGGTAGCTCCCTGTGTTAAGTGGATAAATTTTGGTAAGTCATGGGTTATCAGACTAGCTATCAAAAGATGGTAGATGTCATTGAGAAATGTGTTAGTGCATTTTTCCTATCTCAATAACGGGTGTCACATAGAGGGGTATTTTTATCATTCTACATGTAGGTCGAAGACACTGCACTTGGAATATTATTCTCGAAATCAATATTTTCATATAGTGATAAATTGAATATTTAAAATGATAAAAATACTGCTATTTGTTTTAGTCATTTTAGTAGCCAAGAATAATTTGTCTTTTGGTCACCTAGAGTAATTCAAATAACCTTAATAAATTTATTTACTATATGGATTTATTGGGTGAATTTATTATTGAAAAAATTATTCTAAGAGTCTAATTAATTATTTATTTATGCTAGAATAATTAATTAAGCCAATTTAATTAATTGGTTTATTAATTAATTATTTTGAATAATTTTATATTGGGCTCAAGTGGTTTAATTAATTAATAAAAGACTTAATTTAATTAATTAGTTTATTAATTATCTTAGGTAATTTTATATTAGGTCTAAGTGGATTAAATAATTAATAAAAAGCTATTTAATTAGCCATTGGACTAATTAAGAAAACATGGCCCATCAGGGTTTGATGATAGCCGCCATGTGTAAAAAAGAAAAAGGAAATAAAAGGAAAAAGAAGTGGCTGGTTGGTTTCTATTTTGGAAAGGAAAAGGAAGATGTTTATATTTAAAAGGCATCACGTGTATGCCTAGGGGGTTGATCGAAATTACATAGGAAAAAGAAAATAAATTTTGATTTTTCTTGGGAATGATACAAAGACCACTGTTTTCTTGTCACTTTTTCTTCATTTTTCCTTTAATGATTAGTTCTTCCATTTTTCTTCCAATCTTCTTTACTCTATTTGTACTTTCACCGGTAGAAGTCCATAGGTTGTTTGAGAATACTCTAGATGGTCAAGAGGTAGCAAACATGATAAGTGTTTCATGCGAAGGAGCCGACTGTTAGCTGGTATATCCACGGAACAAGTAGACGATCCAGTTGAGAAAGCACCGTCAAACTCGAATCCAACTCGGATTATTCAAGTAAAATGCCCTAAGTATTCCTAGACTTTGGCTCATAAAATTTTTTAATTTGCATACTTCTACTGCGTATTTATTTTTTTGTGTTACTTCTACTATACATGAGTTGATCAACCTTCTCAAGACTGTAGAGTCTTTTATGAAGAAAGAAAACAATACAGTCATGTTGGTTTATTCTTCAACTTCTAAAAGGAATTGTGTTCCTAAAAAGAAGAAGAAGAGTCCAACTAAACCAAAAGATAGTATGAAGAAGAAGAAGACAGCTACCAAAAAACTATGTCACCATTGTGGTAAAATGGGCTATTGAAAGCACAACTACAAAAGCCACTTCGAGACCATCAAGGAAAAAAAAGAGAAGGAAAGCTTGTTGGCACTTCTTCTTCTACTTTTGATATATTTATAATTGAGATCAATATTACTTTTAATAATGAGATATGAGTATTAGATACCTGATGTGGTTCTCATTTGTGCAATAATTTGCAAGGACTAAGAGCAGTAGGAAGCTAGAGAAAGGTGATTTGAACCTGTGTTGCAAATGGAGCAAAGGTTATTATTGTACTTGTTGTGGGGACTTATCATCTACACTTACCTTCTGGATTGATTCTAGAACTTACAAATTGTTATTATGTTTTAGTTTTGTTAAAGAACATTATTTTAGTTGCTTATTTAGACATGGATAGTTTCCATTTAACTTTTAAGGATAAAAGTTATTTTTTTTCATTAAATACTATTTATTATAGTACTACAACTTTGATGAATGGTTTGTATGTTCTAGACATGAAAAATCAAGTTCTCAATAGAAATAATAAGAAACCAGGAAAAGATAACACATGCCGATCTTATTTATGGCATTGTCGTTTAGGCCATGTAAAAAAGAATCACGTTACTAATTTACACAAGCAAGGTGACTTAAGGTCATTTGATTATGAATTATATGACACTTGTAAATTATGTTTACCTGGTAAAATGACTAAAACATGAGCTAAGCAATTATTACAATTAATACATATTGATGTATGTGGACTAATGACATTACAAGCTAGAGGGGGTTATCAATACTTCATAACCTTTATTGATGATTATCCTCGATATAAGTATTTGTGTTTAATGAAATTCAAATCTAAAGCCTTTGACAAGTTTAACAAAATTCAGGAATGAAGTAAAAAAACAATTTGATAAAAGTATTAAAACTCTAAGATCCGATTTAGAAAGTGAGTACTTAAGCAAAGAGTTCCAAAGTTATCTTAGAGACAATGAGATATTATCTCGAATGGACTCCACTGCATACATCTCAACATAATGATGTATGCAAAAGAAAGAATTAAACTTTATTAGATATAGTTCGAACTATGATGACTTTTGCAGACTTTCTAAAATTATTTTGGGGATATGCAGTGGAAACTGATATTTATATTTAAATAGAGTTCCATAAAAAATGATTGATAATATCCTATATAAGTTATTTTGGTAAAATACTAAAGTTAGCTCATTTAAGATTTGGGGATATCTTACTTATGTGAAGAGGACAAAATCAAACAAACTAGAAAATAAGTCTAATAAGTATTTGTTTGTTTGATATCCAAAAGAATCTTGTGGATATTGTTTCTATCTCCCTTTCAAAAACAAAGTGGTTGTTTCTATGCATGTTATTTTCTTAAAGAAGGAGTTGATGCTTAAGAGAGAGAGTCGGAGTAAAATTGAACCTAGTGAAGTTCAAGAAGAATAAATAAGCAATGATTAACTGGATGATCCTGAGTCTATTGACAAAATAGACAAACATTTAAATACACAAGAATCTCGTAGGTCAAGTAGGATACGTGTGGCACCTAAAAGATATAAAATTCTTATTAATGTCCACAATAACATATTGCTCATTATAGAGGATGTGCCTACCACTTATAAGAAAGTTTTGAAAAGTTCAGAATCTAACAAATAACTTGAAGCCATAAAGTTAGAAATGGATTCTACATATGATAACCAAATTTGGACTTTAGTTGACCCACTCTAAGGGATAAAACCTATCAAGGCCAAATAGATTTTTCAAGAAGAAAACCAACATAGATTGTAAAGTAATTACCTATAAAGCACGTCTGGTTGCAAAAGTTTATTGTCAATAACAAAGTATTAACTATGACAAAATATTTTCTCTAGTAGTAATGCTTTAACCGATTAGAATACTCCTAGAACTTACCGCTCATTATGACTATAAAATTTAGCAAATAGATGTAAAAATAGCTTTCCTAAATGAAAATCTAATTGAATAGGTGTATATGATACAACTTGAGGGTTCCACATCCAAATATCACAATAAAGTGTGCAAACTACAAAGGTCTATTTATGGATATAAGCAAGCTTCTAGGAGTTATAACATCTGTTTTAATAAAACAATTAAAGAATTTGATTTCATACAAAACACGGATGAGATTTATGTATACAAGAAGGTTACTGGGAGTGCAATTGTTTCCTATTGCTATAAGTGATATACTGCTAATAGAAAATGATGTCTCTACTCTTTAATAAGTGAAATGGTATTCTGGTGCCAGTTTCCAATTCGATAAGGATAACTACAAGTCACAATCAAGTTATGTGTTCATTTTTTATGGTGGGGCATGTGACACCCCACCCTTAATACCCTTAGTAGTAGGGGAATATATGGACTATATAGCATGAGTATTTTTTCATATAGACATATTCGGCATGGTATGAATAAATTTGTTTGGGTATGATTGTGGAAGAATTATTGTGATTTGGGATGTTTGAGAAATCGCTATATGTAATAATGATGGATAACATATTTTAGCATAAAAGTATTAATTGGGGAAGGAATATATATAAGAAAATATAGCTAACTCTAAATTGTGCGCTAAATTACTGGATAGCGGTTAATTAAAATAATTTAGGTAACTATTTACTAGTTGTTAAATAATTACATACGTATATATATCTATAATATATTTGTGTCTCTGCTATATATTTATTAAATACTTATTATACATTTATTTTATTTATTTTCTTATGTATTAATTTTAGAAAATATTTAAATATTAGATTAGCAGGACTTTCCTCTTATTTTATTTTATTTTACTTGGAGAGAAATTGAATTTTCTTAATTTAAATATTTAATTCTAGTTAGGAGAATATTTTGAGGGAATTATTAAGCTTCTAGAAACCTAGAAGCCGCCACTTAAGGGTAGGAAAATAGGGAAACCTTAATTCTTATGTATTTGGAAAATTAACTTGAAGGGGATTTATTACTTCTAATCCTTTAATACTTAGGAAAAAAAAATTGAAGAATATTCTTTTCTTATTTTCTCTCCTTTGTGCCACCACTAAGCTCTTCAAACCCTCTAGGATTATGACAAATTAATTAAAGAAAGCCTTTTATTAGTTAAAACCTATATATATATATATATATATATATATATATATAAGATTTTCTTTTATTCTTCTCACTTTTCTTCTATTTCCTAAACCTAATATAATTCACCTATAAAAGCCTATCTAAATCAGATTTTTGAGCCCTAAAAATCCCTAGCAGCTATTGTAACACCCTACTACCTAGGCCCAATAGGGCCGGGGATGTTGCCCCGTCCAAAGGACAAGGGGTCTTTATAACTAGGTCACACAAACGAAAATAGAACAATTCTTTAAAAAGTGAACTTATTACAACCTAAAATTCAAGAATAAATCTAAAATAAATTATTCACTATCATCTCTCAAAGCAACATATAAAATAAACAACATAGAGTCTTCCAAGCAGGCCACAAATCTAGCTACTCATCTCCACAGCAGGACCGACCTGAAAAACATGGCATAAAATGTGATGAGATAAAAATCTTAATAAGCCCGTGTGTGCTTTGAGTGTTTTAGGTAAAATAGTTCATGTATGCAAGTTGTAAAAATTGTATAAAAGAAAAGGGTGGCAAGCAATAAAAAATGATTAAAATAAAAAGTGTCATTTTGCTTTCCAAACCATACATGTGCACAATAATTACAACCACTCAAATGGGTAGCTATGGGTTACCACATGTTGGGCCCCATGACCATATAGCGGTTAGAATGCCACATTTTGTGCAGATGACAAAAAGGTAGGTGATTGGCCTACCGGGTAAGATACTCCTTTTTCTTTACACCCAAACATACCGGTTGTCCACTCCAAAAACACACAGTCCACTTGACTGAAACTTACTAGCTTGGACCGGCATGACTAAGCAGTACTGTCGCTTCTCTAAGTTGAGTTCATCTTCTGGAGGTGGCCTCCGCCAGAAAACTCGCTCTTGCTCTTCAAAACTAGTACTACTAGCCTACCCTTATTGAGTACTCAATGTTGATTAGGCAAATATTAATAGTATATGTTTTGTTTTATTTAGTTCAAATATTTTATCTAATTTGTCTTGTTTATGCTGAAGGATAGTTAGAATGCTCAGAACCGCAAGGAAAGGGCAGCAATGGCATCCTCCCATCCCTATCTACCCGAAAGACCTACCAGTGCCTTAGCCTGCACCTCAACCTGCACCGCAGCCAATTATTCCCTTAGATGATAGCAGTGACGATGAGGTCCCAATCAACGAGCCACCCCCAATACCTATGATAGACCTGGTGTCTGACAGTGAAGATGAGGAGATTGATATGGAATATGTTCCCCACCCTCCTAGTCCTGTAGTTGACTTGTCAGCTAATAGTGATGATCCGGGAGAGATAGATTATGAATCTCCACCTAGACCTTCCTTCATATCTCCACCCAACCAGGTTGAGACCAGGAAGAGTTCTAGGTGGCCCGGGAAAGAGCCAATGGATGGGTTTGCAAGTGGGGTTGGGATAAACTTCACTAAGAATTCTGGGGGATGATTATATGAGGCCGACTTTGAAGACTCCGATGAGGACTAGGGAGGCTAAAGGCTGCTATGATTAGGATGTTTTATTTACTGCTTTCCATGAACTTCTATGTTAAGGATTCCATTTCTATTTACTGCTTTCATTTCAAACTTATGCAAATAAGAGTACCTGAGTACTCTAAGGTTTGAGAAAAATTTATATGCAATTCTTTATATGAAACTTACATCTGATTTCCTTTTACTTAAATCTAACTGTGAATGCATGCTCAAAATATTTTAAACATTGAATGCATAAGCTCATCATTTGGGTATGGTTTAGAATGGCACCTAAGTACCGTGTAGCCACATCAAGCAAGAGAGTTCGGGAGGCAGAACTTGTGGCACCAGAGGTTGAAACGACCCAAATGCAGTCACCTAACCGAGGAAATGAGAGTGAGCCAGATTTGGAAATGGGGTTAGAAGCACCTATTAAAGTGACAATGGGGCAAGCATTCAGCAAGATGACCGAGATTCTTCAGACTTTGACTGAGCGAAGGAATCCCAAGGGAGAGGACGAAACTTTGGAGTAGTTTCTGAAATTTCAACCGCCTATCTTCTTGGGAGAAGCTGAGCAGGATCAGAAAGCTGAGCAATGGATAGAGCTGATGGAAGACATATTCACTACGCTTCAGTACACCGAGGAGCGAATAGTGAAGTTTGCTGCATTCCGTTTGAGGGGCCCAGCTTGGGCATGGTGGCAGTGGGTTCAGGATGACTAGGAGATGATTGATCAATATTGAACATGGGCTAATTTTGTGGAAGCATTTAGAACTGAGTATATCCCTCAGTGGATAGTGGAGAAGCGAGAAGATGAGTTTTAGAATCTAAACCAGGGAGGTATGATGGTAGCTCAATACGCAGCACGGTTCACCCAACTATTAAAGTACTGCAAGAGGCTGGTGGATACTGAATAGAACAGGACAAGACAGTTTGTTAAGGGGCTAAGGCAGGAGTTGAGAAGGGTGTTGGCACTTTCTCCACCAATGACCTACTCAGGGGCTGTAGACGCAGCCACCCGAATAGAAAATGAGGACCACAGCAAAATGGCATCGAGATTTTTCTAGCCACCAAGGCAACCGCAAGGATCTTTCCAGAGGCAGCAATCCAACAAGCACCCCGCCAACTAGCAGTGGTAGAATTGGGGAAAGCAAGCTTGGACAACGCCAGCTGGTTCTACGCAGAACCTTCTGTTATACCGATAATGTGGGAAAATGGGCCACACAGAGAAAAACTGTTGGCCTAAAGGAGGTGAGTGGAAATGTTACCACTGCGGGGACCCGAACCACCTGCAGAACGCCTGCCCTAAACTTCACCAAGTTGGGTAAGGAAATCCGACTCAGATCCCGGGGGCCAATTGAGCCAATACCATGGGAGCATCTGGGAGTGGAGCGTTGAAGCCTCAAGTGAAAGCAAAAGTTTTCGCTCTCAACCGAGAAGAGGTTGGAGCTGATGCGGCAGTAGTAGAAGGTACGTTTACTATCCAAGGACGTTCCGTTAATACATTGATAGACCCTGGATCTACCCATTCCTATTTAAACAAGAACTGTGCATATCATTTGGGTTGGGATGAAGTATAACTACCTTTTACTTTGTTGGTGAGTACACCTTTAGGGAAGATGGTGCAAGCATATTAGTATGTGCGAAATTGTAAAATTGAAGTGGGGAGAGAAAACTTGGAGGGAGATTTGATAGTACTGGATATTGATGATTATGATTTGATATTGGGAATGGATTGGCTAGCGAAGCATGGGGCTAGGGTAGATTGTAGGAATAAATCAGTTCAGTTCATTAGACTAGGGTGTGATGTGTTGGAATTTAACAGTAGGAGAGTAAAGGAATTGAAGTATTTGATAGTTGGGGCTAAGGCCCGGAAATTGTAGAAGCAAGGATGTCAAGGATATTTAGCTTATGTGATAAACAAGCCGAAGGACTAGTGCACTCTGGAGGATACCGAGGTAATAAAGGATTTTCTCAACGTGTTCCCTGCGAAACATACTTCTCTATCTCCCAGTCGAGAAGTTGAATTCACCGTTGATCTAGTTCCAGGGGCAGAACCGGTGTCCCGGACTCTATATCGGATGGCACACGGAGCTAAAAGAACTAAAGGAGCAGCTAGAAGAGTTAGTGAAGCAAGGTTATATCAGACCTAGTACTGTTGGGCTATTTCAGGCTTGTATCGTATACGGCGTAGAGAAAAATAAAATGAGATATCCTCCCAGGACCCGTCTATGTGTGAAAAACAAGACATAAAGAGAGTAAAGGTAACAGCTTTTATCTTTGGGTGATGTCCAAAGAACAAAAAAATTTCTTCTTCAAGTTGAGGCGTGATCTAGCAATCCTCTGCTTGAGTAATCCACACAGAGGGTACACTCAAGCACCAAAATTTCCTGTGCTAGCAGAAAAAGATAGCGGCTAGGGTTCTTTGATCAAGATCAAATCTAGAGAGATAGAGAGAAGAGAGAATGTTCGCAGCTGTTGTTTTGTGTGTTGTTCAGCTAGGGTTTTTCGTGTGTTACATATACTATATATTACACGAAATTTCCCTCCCAAAACTGAGGGCTCTAATCCTATTAGAATTCCCTAATTGTAATTGAAAACATGAAGTTCTCACAATTACAACTTAGACCACAAATTATAACTAATTATAATTTGTCCACAACAACTTCTCTTTCTCTCAATCAACCCCACTATGTAATCAAATAACATCTTGAGTATATAATCCTCTATTGTGTGTGACCTATTAGGTTTCCCAGTCAATTGATAGCGAACATGAATTAATCCAAACGTCTTTGAGATTAATAATCCATAATTAATTAGAATTAATCCTATTAATTCTAATCATGATTAGTTTATTAATTCATCAATTAATAAACCCATATTCCCAGATCATGAGTGGTATCTAGCAACACATAATGACCACCCAAAAGTCTAGGAAGTCAAGTGGCTTGACATGAACTCTTCAATAACAAATTTCAGTGCAATTAACTCCTTTCACCATACAATATCTCATTTGGTTTGGAGTACGGAATTAGTGCCAACTCCCTCCAGAAATAATTCTGGCTCGAATACAATAGTACTTGTACTAGAAACCCACTACTCTAGATGTGTATCAATTGAAACTATGTCTAATACACAATTGCCTTGGCCAAAGACTTTCGAGTAGTAATTCCTACAAGTGGCCGTGAGATATTCACCCCTACTATTAGGAGTGGTGAATCCTTTATTGACCCTCTCAACTACTTTTGTTTACCTCATAATGTACCCAATATCCATCCCATAGGCGGCTCTCGATCGAGCTCTGGAGATTAGAATCAAAGTACAAAGCTCAGCAAACAAAGTACCTTGGAGATCTCAAGTATAAGGATACTTGCACGTTTGCTATATTGAGATTATATCACTGGCACTAAATAGTTATCTATGTAATTATCTCAAAGCTAGGTCATCCAATGAACTTGTTCCATTAACAAGCATCCATGTGTTAACTTTAAATATCTCAATACTCACGGTTATAAGAACCACCGCCTGATCAAATCAGGAAGACTAACACATGCTAGTCTTGACGCATTAATGATGTCCTGTCTCATTAATACTATGACTAGAGACTATTTAAGTACTAACACCATCCAGTGTAGTAGGAATCTCATATCATGATCTCTATCATGATTTCCTTAGCACAGTGTTGTACTAGGGACTTTATCGAACAGTTATATTACTTAAAATAAATAAAATAAACTGCATGATAAATAATGCCTTTTATTAAAAATAAAATATGTCATATCATATGCAATGTACAAGTGATTGCTTCTAGGGCACAACACTAAAAGCATGTCACCCTGGAGAGCACCTGTGTTGTTTGTGAAGAAGAAGGATGGGACTTTGAGGCTGTGTATCGACTATCAAAACTTGAACAACCTGACGATCAAGAATAAGTATCCTCTACTACTGATTGACAAGCTGTTCGATTAGTTGCAAGGATCCAGTTGTTACTCCAAACTAGATTTGAGACAAGGATACTATCAAGTGAGGATAAAAGAGGAGGATATCCCCAAGACAGCCTTCAACATAAGATATGGTCATTATGAGTTCGTGGTGATGCCATTCGGGGTAACCAATGTACCAGCGGTATTCATGGATTTGATGCATCGAGTGTTCCGACCCTACTTGGACAAGTTCGTGGTGGTCTTTATCGACAACATACTCATTTATTCTAAGAGCCCGGAGGATCATGCAAAACATTTGAAGCTGGTATTGGAAAAGCTAAGAGAGCACAAGCTTTTCGCTAAGTTTAGCAAGTGTGAGTTTTGGCTGGATAGTGTGACATTTCTTGGCCATGTGGTAACCAAGGATGGGATCAAGGTAGACCCAGTGAAGGTTGAAGCAATTTCAGACTGGAAGCAGCCGGAGAACATCACCGAGATTCGAAGCTTCTTGGGATTGACTGGCTATTATAGGAGGTTTATCAAAGGATTTTCAGCGCTCACATCGCCTATGACCCAACTACTGAGAAAAGACGTACCATTTGTTTGGAGTGAAAAATGTGAGAAGAGTTTCCAAGAGCTAAAATAGAGATTGATGATAGCACTAGTGTTGAGTCTGCCAGAGGAAGATAAGCCTTACGCACTGTATACTGATGCTTCGAAGGAAGGTTTGGGAGCAGTTTTGATGTAAGACCGAAAGGTGATCACCTATGCTTCTCGAAAGTTGAGGCCTCATGAAGTCAATTACCCCACGCATGATCTAGAGTTGGCTGCCATTGTGATCGCTTTAAAGAAATGGTGGCACTACCTGTACGGAGCTGAATACGAAATGTTCACTAATCACAAAAGCCTGAAGTATATTTTCACCCAAAAGGACTTGAATCTGAGGCAATGAAGATGGATGGAATTTTTGAAAGAGTACTGTTGTCCAATCAACTATCATCCTGGGAAGGCCAACGTTGTTGTTGATGCCCTGAGCAGAAAAGTTAGTATGGCCAGACTAAGGGTACAGGAGATTCGAGTGGTTCAGGATGTGTTGGATAGAAGAGCGAAAGTGCAAGGGGAGAAAACTGTTGTTAGCAACTTAAAGTTGATACCAGATCTAAGGCGGGAAATTATTGAAGCTCAGTAAAGTAATGTAGAATTTTAGCTTTTCAAGGACAAGGAGCTTAACCGGTAAGGCAGTGAATTTTAGTAGAACGAAGCGGGAGTTTTGTATTTCAAAGATTGGTTGTGTGTACCTGAAGAGCATCAATTGAAGGACAGAATTTTGGAAGAGGCGCATAAGAGCAAGTATGCCATTCATCCGGGGGAAGTCAAAATGTACCAGTGAATTTTCTCTCTCTTTGTCTCTCTTTATCTCTCTCTTTCTCGGCCGAAATGGTTACTTCAACCATGGCTGTTTTTCTTCTTCCTTCTTGGACGATTCAAGCC
Source organism: Voacanga thouarsii (assembly GCA_026120185.1). Lineage (NCBI taxonomy): Eukaryota > Viridiplantae > Streptophyta > Magnoliopsida > Gentianales > Apocynaceae > Voacanga > Voacanga thouarsii. The sequence continues at coordinate 1,386,375 of JANUWF010001059.1, read as the reverse complement.
TCCTAAGTGTGTGGATCTCCTTGAATCTTCATCAAGATAGTCAACAACCAAGTATTTCTCTTTAACCTTCTTCTTAATTCTAAAATCATGTCTCTTAGATGTTGTTAGAAAAGGATAGAATATGATTGGGGATTGAGTATGTGCTTATGTATGAAGGAGTTGAGATTAGAGCATGAGGATGTTTTGCCATGGTTAAGTTTTATGAAATTTCTTATGGATCGATGCATGTTCTTCATGTCTTGAGTGAGTATGGATGTTTAAGCATGCTAGATATTATGTCACCTTTGGTGAATAGGGTATTATGTTCTTGTTTTCATTGAAGCTATGAATATGATTATGATTAGTAGAGATTGGGCCATGTGATAATAGGTATGGATTTAAGCCTTTATTCATGAATAGAATAGTTTGTTGATTGATGTTGGAGTATATGTTCATGATTCTTGTTAGCAATAGAAAAATTATGATCATGACCTTATTGATCCTAAGCTATTTTAATTGGCCAATTTAGTACGTTAATTAAGATTAATATTATATTTTACTTCAAAATTTTGAAAACCCTAGGAAGCTTTGGAATTGGAATATTAAATGGAATAATAATATTTTAGCCAAATAAATAATATCTTTTATTAAAGATAATATATATAAATATTTATATATAATAATAATAAATAAAGCCTTTTATATAAATAACAATAATAGGTAAAATATTAATCTTGTAGGCCATACATTCATAAATACTATTGAAATTTATTTATTATCTATTGACCAAAATTTAATAAAATTTATTTATTATTAATTTTATTTATTAATTATTTTCTATCTACTAATTATTAATTAAGAGATTAGTAATAATTTATTATTTATTTTAACAATATCATCTAGGACTTAGGATTCTTCATCAATTAAACCCTAGTTTATTTATTAATAACAACACTCAAGATTTGTATTTGAACCTATAACTTATTAGTAATTATTTTACAACCCCTAGTTATTTTCACTTATCAAACTAGACTTATTTTATACAATCCTTTATCATCTAGCCTTAAAGCTTAGGACATTAGGGTAATGATTGTAATAAGTTGAACTAGGATTATTTATGAAAGCGAGTATAGGTTGAATATAACCATATTACTCCAGGCGAGGTTAGGTCAGCTTTGGAAGATTTGTGAATTTGCAAGCAAAGGATCAAGTAAGCTCTTGCATAAACTTATTTGATGATAAAAGGTTACTATGGCAAGCCAAACGCGAAGTGTATGGAGACTCATTTTGTAAAGGCAATTAAGGATTGTTTCCCTTCTTGTTCAGTCAAACGAATCATTTGAAAACCAAACAAACAGTTTTGCACAAACACTAAACTCTTTCTAAAAATTCACTTGACATAAATTTTAGAAATCCTTAATTGCTATTTCCAAGTAAAGCAATGTTTTATCCATTTTCTACCAAGTGGGACAATTAACGTTGAGTACTCAATAAGGGTAGGCTAGTTGTACTAGTTTCGAAGAACAAGAGCTAGTCTTCTGGCAGGAGGCCACCTCCAGAAGATGAACTCAACTTAGAGAAGTGACAGTACTACTTAGTCATGCCGGTCCGAGCTAGCAAGTTTCAGTCAAGTGGACTGTGTGTTTTCAGAGTGGACAACCGGTATGTTTGGGTGTAAAGAAGGAGGAGTATCTTACCTGGTAGGCCGATCACCTACCTTTTTGTCAGTCTGCATAAAGTGTGGCATTCTGACCGTTATATGGTCATGGGGCCCAACGTGTGGTAACTCATGGCTACCCATTCGAGTGGTTGTAATTATTGTGCACATGTATGGTTTGAAAAGCAAAACGTCACTCTTTATTTTAATCCTTATTTATTGCTTGCTAGCCTTTTCTTTTATATAATTTTTACAACTTGCATACATGAACTGTTTTACCTGAAACACTCAAAGCACACACGGGCTTATTGAGATTTTTATCTCATCACTTTTTATACCATGTTTTCAGGTCGGTCCTACTGTGGAGATAAGTAGCTAGATTTGTTGCCTACTTGTAAGACTCTATGTTGTTTATTTTATATGTTGCTTTGAGAGATGATAGTGAATAATTTATTTTGGATTTGTTCTTGAATTTTGGGTTGTAATAAGTTCAATTTTTAAAGTATTGTTTTATTTTCGTTTGTGTGATCTAGTTATAAAGACCCTTTGTCCTTTGGACAGGATGGCATCCCCGGCCCTGTTGGGCCTAGGTAGTGGGGTGTTATAGCTATCCTACACACTCTCTGACTCTTAGTACACGAAATCCCCTCCCTCTTTTGCCAAAGTTTAATTTTTCTATTGCTTACAGAGAATTTTTGCACTAAATCACAACTTTTGAGCACTATTCTTGGATCGATTCCTTGAAGTTCTTGGTTGTAGCGCATGCTAGAAGACACCCACTCTTCCCTCTAAGGTTGTTTGAATTAGACGTAACAAGAGGTAATGACCAAAGTCGTTTCTTTTCCTTAATTTTCTTGTTGCTGCCATTATGGAGAAAAAAAATTAGAGTTTTAGGTTTTAAAAATTGTAACATATGTTCCTTGATTGAAAATTTATGATTATCATCTAAACATGCTTAGATATTAAAAACAGAAACCACCTTTCAAAAGATTTTATAAAAGAAAGCACCTTTTACCCTTTATCTTTGAAATCTGAAAATTTTGTGATAATATGCTAGCTGTAGGATTTAAGGCAAAATAAAATAGCAGAGTATTTATTATGGGAGGACCTTTTGATATTGTAATCTAGACATGTTTAGAATATGTTTTATGTAGAAATCATGCAAGAAAACCTTGGAACAAAACCCAACATTTTTCAAAAAATACTAAAGGGACAAAGTACCTTGTTTGTGTTGTATAGTCAGATTAATGCTATTATTTTATTATGCTAAAGTCCAAATTTGAGAAAGGTTAAAAAAAAATATAATGTAGCATTGTATGTGTAGATGCTAATTGTAAAATTTCAGAATTGTCTGAAGTGGAAATTAAAAGTTATAAATTTTTATTTCATACTGGTCTGTTCTAGGCAGAATCCTTCTATAGCAAAATAATAATAATAATAATAATAATTTTTTGAGTGCAAATAAAGTCTAGATTTTTGTGCAAGGCTTTTATTCTATTCTATATTAGTTTAGGCATGTCTCCGTAAAAATTGACATTAATCCGAGGTGTTTGCATGTAAATTGTATTCTTAAGAGAAGTGAGACAAATATTGAAATTTGGGATCAACTAAAGAATTTTAAAGGAAACTCTCTATTACTAATTTATATACTTCTATATGTGTAAAAATTATAAGTATTGACACTTAGGGATGCAGTAAAGGTTTGGACAAGGATTTATTTGAAGTTTTTTTCTTGTTGTATGTGAACGGGGAATTAATTATATATGGAATATGATTTCCTAAAATACTAGGAGTAGGTTGTGACTTATTTATTTTATAACTTTTAGACTTCGAAGGTTGCAGGGCAAGGATCCACCCACTGGGATTAAGAAATTAATTTGTTATACCAATGCAAGTTCTTACATTAACTCTGTTTGTGAAATATAGCAATTGCAAGATTGTCAAGTAATTCTTCTTGCCATTGGAAACTTGGGTTTTGTATTAAATTATTCAGCATAGCTAGATTTTTGGTTTGACTCGAACTCATATACCACTTCTTTACACAAAAGTCTTTTAAAGTAACCTATGTGATTTTTACACAACATTTTCCAAAGTATATCTGGCCATGTTGACACTATTTCAATTTCTATATACTGCTAATATATTTCCTTCAGGTAACAATCATTGTGTATTCAATAAGGATAGGCTGCTAGCACTAGGCTAAGAAGGAGCGAGCTAGCTTTTTGGTAGACGGCCACCTCTACGAGGTGAACTTGTTTTTTATTAGATGACAGTGGTAGGGTGTCAGGCCAGTTTGAGAGAGCAACCAGTTCCAAGTGGGATTGTATTTCTCCATAATAGATAATTGGTAAGTTAGAGGGGTTTGGGAGAAGGAGAAGTATTCCCACCCAGTGGGCTGATCACCCACTGTATTGTGATGCAGGGTTTCATAGTATATGGTCATAATGTAGGATTTTATAACTCAAGGCTATGATGCAAGATTTCATAGTCTACTTTATTATTGAGTGGTTGATTTCCTTGAAATGAAGTTATTTATTGAGAATTCAAATTGAAAATGCCACTCTTGTATTTAAAACTATTGATTATGATTGCAATTGCACTTTTGGTATTTCAAAATGCATATCACGAAATTATTTCAAATGAACACTCTGACACATATATGACTTACTCGAGAATTTATTTCTTACATTGTTTGTGCATGTTTTCAAGTTGTGAGCACTACTGACAAGGTCGGGGTTAGAGTTCAAGATCTTGTACTTTACATTTTAGTTGTTTTGTTTAGAGACAATGTGCTGTCATTCTTTATTTTGAGACTTTCTATAAGTTTCACTTAAACTGTGATACGTTTAAATTTTATTTGAAGTATTACGTTGGATGAGTTATTTATTTACCTCGTTATAAAGATCCCTTATCCTTTGGACGAGGTGGCATTCTCGTCCCTTTTGGGGGTACATAAGTAGTGGGGTGTTACAGGTGGTATCAGAGTTTAAGTTTAGGCAATACATATATGTTTGATGAAATTATTTATTTAAGCATTTAAATCTTGTACTAACCTAGTTGTTACTTGTGTATAGGATAGCTAGAATATTAGCAGCAGTTGTTAGAGACTAGCCTTTCTTATGTGGACCCAACTTACCAGCACCACTCGTACCTCCTCCATTATCTGATTCGGAGCCTGAGTTTGAACTAGAGTTACCTAAGTAGGAGAGTGAAGAAGAAGAAAAGGAAGTGGTTGAGGAAGAACCTAAGTCACTTATGTAGGACCACAGATAGTGATAACCCGGGGGTACTATAGTTTGAGGAACCCAAAAGCAAGTTAGAAGAGTTCATGGCTCAACGTCATGGGCAAATTAGGCTAGCATGACTAAGAGTAGGACTTACAATAGCTAAGAGTTTTAGGAGACCTATTAGGGCCATAGGGAGTTCTAGTAAGGTCACCACGGTGTCTTAGACCTTAGGGTTTATGGATAGAAAGGGGATAAATTTTTCTAAGAACCATGGGAATTAGCTAGAGGATCCCACCTCTGATAGCTCTAGTGACAGAAAATAGAAGTTCGTTATTTACTAGTTTCCTTGGTTTTTTTGAAATTGAATCTCTTTACTTACAAATGTTTGATTGGTTGAAATAATGATATCATATATGATATCTATTTCCTTTTCATAAAAGTTAAGTATAATTGAATTTGAAGAGTTTATTTATTTATTTATGTGTTTATTCATTTATTTACTTATTCGAAACTGAGGGAAAACTATATTATGCCATGTGCCACTTTAGGAACTTTTATTATGTAAAATAAAGATTCTATGCATGCCTTCTTTTCCTTTTGTTAAAATTATGCAATTTGGATCAACAATGAATTTATTTCTTTTCAAATGACTACCTACTCTCCAAATTACTAGATTTATTACTTTGCACAAGTTGAGTTTAGATTCTGTTACGGGATGTGCATAACTTAATTATACATATTGCATACATACATACTTATACCAAGTGACCTTGTATGGTTAAGATGGCACCAAGGCAAAAAACTATAGTCCCTAGCAAAACTACTCAGAAGAGTGCTTCGTTAACCCCAGGGTTCAGACCTACATGGTATTCCACACCTAAAAAAGGAAGACGTTATGAACATGAGTAGGATATAGCAATCGAGGGACCTACAGAGGTAAACCTTGCACAAGCTTTCCTTAAGATGACGGAGATTCTTCAAACTCTGGTAGAGAAGAAGATACCTAAGGGAGAGGACAAAGCCCTAGAGCATTTCCTCAAGTTTCAGGCACCTACTTTCCATAGTAAGGCTAAGCAGGATTAGAAGGTTGAACTGTGATACCCCAATCCTACATAGAATTAGGATGAGAAGTGTAAATGATATATAAAGATGGGCCTATTTTCCTTTGTCAACTTAGGATATCCATTTTGGTTTAGTAAGGATAACGACCAAACAGTTGGCCGTAGGTGCTGCCAAGCTTATAGTCGCGCTCCTAGGTTCGCGGGCACGGGATGTGACATTTGGTATCAGAGCAAGTAACTAGCCCCCGGTATGGGAACTAAGTGCTATACCATGCACGGTAAGAACCGCCTCTAGAATCTCATGCCGCTTGATTGGTCTTGGGTTTGGCCCCTAAAGTATAGGCCCAGCGAGGATGCTAAGACATAAAGAAAAGGTGAATGCGATACTTCAATCCCACATGGGATTGGGATGAGAAATATGAATAGTATATGAGGATGGGTTTAGGTACCCATTGTCAGCTTATGATATCTATTTTGCCCCAACGAGGACGGCGACCAAATAGTTGGCAGTGGGTGATGCCAAGGCCCTTAGTCACACCCCCTGGTCTACAGGCATGAGGCCAAAATATATATCCCAAGTTGACAATGGGTACTTAGGCTCATCCTCACATACCATTTATATTTCTCATCCCAATTCCATGTAGGATTGGGGTATTATTGTTGGGAAATATGTCCTCTTAGACTAGGTTTCTGATGTAAACATCGAATGTTTTAATAAAAGAATTTATTTTCAGAAATTGTTTGTGAATTTACATTTTATTTGTGTACAATTTCATTTGGAAAAGACCCATTGTGTTTAAGTAAATGGTCCATGTGAATAGTGGTATTTCACAGTAAGGTATGGATCATGGGTTACTTAACACATAAACGTTTGTTCTTAACCAATTGATGAGAATGAGAATCTCATCATGTCTAGGTTATTGTATTATGAATTCCAAATGGGGAATGGCTTACCTTTAGCCAGTGAGTAGTCTACTCACTTTATGACATAAGCGTATTTCTAATTAGTTTATTTGGGCTGGAAAATTATTTATTTATTAGGCCATTTATTTGGTTCTAATTAGAATAATTAATTTAGCCCAAAAGGCTAAACTAAGAGTCCAATGGGCCAGTCTAGTTTAACCTAGGGTTTTATTTAGGTTAAACAGGAGAATAAAGGAGTATGTGGTTTTTCGCTTTTGCTTAAGGGTTAAGAAAAAAAAAGAACGTATTTTGATTCCTCTCCTTCCCTGTGCAAGAACATGACAGTAGCTCAATGTGCAGCCAGGTTCAATCAACTGCCCAAGTACTGCAAGAGGTTGATAAATACTGAATAGAATAGGACCTACCAGTTTGTTAAGGGATTATGACAAGAGCTAAGATGGGCACTGGCACCCTTTCCTCCAATGACTTATACCACTGTTGTTGATGCAACCACTAGCACGGAGAATGAAGATAAGAATTAGTAGCTTTTAGACATCAACAGCTAATGAGACAAGCCCCTTATTAGCTAATTAACAAGAGGTCAACATGGCAACAGTTTGGAAATCGGGGAAAATAAGCCTAGACATTTTCAGCAGGACCTACACCGAACTTATCGACTTGCCGCTTCTATAAAAAGTAAGGCCATGTGGAAAAGGATTGCTGGTCTAAAGGGAATGCAAGAATGTGCTATAACTGTGGGGATACTGAAGATTTAAAGGGGAAGCGAAACGCACAGCAGAAGCAAAACTAAACAAGAAAAACACACAGCAGAACTCCAGACCGGAGCCGGTGCCGGTTCCAGCGGCTTCAGTCGATGCCGGTCACGTCCTGTCCGAGCTTCGAGAGGGAAGAAAAATTTACCTCTTCTTCTTGTTCTTAAAGCTGGCTGGACCGTAATATGTAAAATCGGGGTAGGCACATTGGTGGAAACCTCTGTTGCGATTTCTACAAGCCTCCTACTCCGTCTATGCATGTATATGAACACCAACCTTTTGATCTTCCAGTATATGGCCTGCCTAATCCACGTTTGGTGAACAACTCACAGGGCTAAAGAATTTTTCAGAGAGAAAAAGCTGTCTCTTTTTCCTTTCTCTTAGAGAAGAAGAAGAAAACAACGTTGTAAAAAAAACACATCTATCTTTGTTCTCCTGTTTAACCTAAATAAAACCCTAAGTTAAGTTGGATTGGCCCATTGGACTCTTAGTTTAGCCTTTTAGACTAAATTAATTATTCTAATTAGAACCAAATAAATGGCCCAATAAATAATTAATTTTTTCAGTCCAAATAAACTAGACCAATTAATAAGCTTATATTAGTTTGGTCCTAGGTCAATCTTTAATTATTCAAACTGGGCCAAAGCCCTGAATAATTAATTAACCCACCAAACTAATTTAATTAATTTTATCTCTCTATGGACCTTTGTTTTATTCTAGCCCAATAATTAAATTATGCTCGTTAAATAAAATAAATTTCATTTAATTTAAGACCAATTCTTTAGCCTGTATATAATCAGGACTTACGGTCTATATTAGGGACCAAGAGACAGACACTGCCTTAGCTACTAAAATGACCAAAATACCTTTGTCATATAAATAACTGTATTGTGCATTTAAATATTTCTTAATATTACCATAAGGAAATATTGACCCGAAGGACAATGCTGCGTTAGCAAAGTCTCCGACCTACAGGTGAAATGACTAAAAAACCCCTCTATACATCGTCGTGCATTAGAGAGGAAGAAATATACTAACACCTCTCTAAATGACATCTATCATCCTTAGGCTTCTAGTCCAATGATCCACGACTTCCTGGATTGTTTCCACTTTCCAAAGGAGCTACACTAAAGCAAACATTCAGGTCATGTTTCTCAGGGCCCTAGATATTTAGATTATTCAAACAACCACAAGGGACGATATAGTATAGAAACTATCTTGTACAAGTCTGTCTTAACTAACTAGTCAACCCAACATGCAAGTATATTGGTCCTACGATAGAACCTCAACTTAAAGCAAATCAAAGTACATGCTTCTAGCTTCAGCAAACCACCAACTCATACTCAAGTCGTAGAGTACTAGTTTATGCTGTAGCAGTAGTAGTCTAGGTTTTTACCATATAGTACATTAAGAAACCACTACTACAGGTCCTGTTCTATGTATTCGAAATACGCTTATGTTATGAAGTGAATGGATAACTCGTTGGCTAAAGGTAAGTCATTCCCCATTTGAAATTTATAACACAATAACCTAGACATGATGAGATTTTCATTCTCATCAATCGGTTAGGAACAAACTTTTATGTGTTAAGTAACCCGTGATTCATACCTTACTGTGAAAGACCACCATTCACATAGACCACTTACTTAAACACAATGGGTCTTTTCCAAACATTATTGTACACAAATAAAATGTAAATTCACAAATAATTTCTAAGAATAAATTCTTTTATTAAAACATTCGATATTTACATCAGAAACCTAGTCTAAAAGGGTATATTTCCCAACAATCTCCCACTTGCACTCTAAGACTAAGTAAGTCTGTAGATGCCCACCCCTATGGTGTCTAAGTATCTCTTGAAGACTCTCTCAGCCAATGGCTTGGTGAATGGATCAGGTAGATTGTTCTTTGAGGCAATCTGTTCCACCATGATTTTCCATCTCTAGATGAAATTTTAGATTAGGTGGTACTTCTTCTCAATGTGTTTCCTCTTCTTATAGTTCCTGGGTTCTTTGGATTATGATACTGCTCAATTGTTGTTGCAATACATCGCAATCGGCCTGTCTATGTGTGGCATGACTCTAAGTTCTGAAAGCAACTTCCAGAGCCAGACTGCTTCCTTAGATGCCTCCAAAGCTGCCACTGTAATACCCCGCCCAAAACCACCTTTGACTATGGGGAAAAGTCATGCATTGCATAGCATCTTGCATTTTATGTGGTAGCTAGAATAATTTTATTTGCATGGATGCATGAGAAGTTTTCCGTTGCTCTTGCATTTGAATTAATCGATGTGAAATAGTTATGTTGTTATAGACTTGGTTAAGGGAGGTTTGCTCGAAGATTTGGAAGGATGAATATTGGGGTGGTAAGAACTTCTTGTAGAAAAATTAGCATTGGAGTTGTTTTGGAATAGCGGGGAGGTTGATGATTTCCTTTGGTGACCCGAGTTCGAATCCTACCTTTTGTGAAGCTAGTTTCTCCTCTTGAAATTCTTTTCCTTAAACCATTTCTTGTCTTGGCCGAAAAAGAACCTAGCTATCCTAGAGAAATTTTAGTATTTTTACTCCAAGGAAATAAGTCTCTATATTTATTTCCTAAATTCAAGGACTTTGATGTGAATAAAGTTCACCTTTAATTTTCAGCTTGTGTTCCTTAGGATTTTCGAAAAACCCTAGCTAGTAATTAAAATATTAGCTTGATTTTTGTTAGATAGATGTTGCCATGAATAGGTGGAATTAATGAATCCTTTTCCTAGTAGGAAATCTTGTTGATTTTAACCCTAGAATGTTAGCTAAAAATCTGGAAAAAAATTCCAGCAAGTGCCGCCACTTCTTGGAGGACTTGTAGCTCAATCCAAACTCTTCTAGGCCTAGAGGAAATCCTATCAAAATCCTTGATAAAATCAGATTTTATTTCAATCCAAATTCAACTAGGATTTTCTTCCTTTCCCTAGCTGAATTTCGGCAGCCTTGTGTCACCACAAGCTGTCCGAAAATTCCAGCTTCTTAGCTACAATCCAACTCAGTAAATCCTAGCTCAAAACACCTAAATATTCCTCATCAATTCAGGGTACCTTAGCTGCACAAAACCAGAATTTTATTCACACAAAAACACTGAAATTCGTCCAGCTTATGCACAGGAATTTCGGCAGCTTGGTGCAGGAATTTCGGCCAGCTGTTGTGTTCCTACTCCAACCGAAATTCTGCACACAAAACACACCAAAAACCCCCAGCTGATCAAGCTATTTTCAGCGCCCAAAACCCCCAATTTTCCTCTGGAAATTTCGGTAGAAGTACAGCAGCCAAAACAGTCCAAACCTTGTTACTCTTGCACAAAATTTTCACAGCACTTGCACAGGATTTTTCAGTCATCAAAACTCACTCAAACTCTTCCTTGTTTGGCCCAAAATTCTGAACACATTCAGCCCTTCCCTTGAGAAGTATTTCGGCCAGCATAAAGGAGCAAAATTGCAGAATCTTTTCCTCCATTAAACTCACCTAAAATTAGCAACAAGGAGACACGCAACAAGCTGAAATTTCGCCTTTGCTGTCCATGAAACCTAAAGCCATTAGGAGTCTATCTAAACATCACCATCTAACCCTAAACCAATCTTCTCCAACTCTAAATCATAGAAACCGTCTACCCTCTCCATTCTACACGAAAATTTCACCAACATCTCTGTGCAAAATTTTCGAAAACACAAGAGCTATTCTAAGCCAAAGGTCGAATACACCTTAAGGTAAGCACAAATCCTTTCAACCTCTTGATGCCGTTTTTTTCTAATGATTCTTTTCTCTTTCTTCTTCCCTTAAATCACGCCTCATAGAGGCTAATTTCATCTTCTTCTTTAATTTTCGGTCAAGAGAAGCAAAGGAGGTAGCTTCTCTCTTCTTCTCAAGCGAACTCGGGACGATCACCATAGGAGCATCGAGACCTCATTACCCGGTAGTTGCAAGGTAAGGGAATACCCTCCCTTAATGTCGAAAGTAAAGTTTAATGGTGTTTATTAGCGAGATAAATATGTGGTCGTAGTATATGATATTTGGGGATTGAATAGTTTGCTTAGAATTAAATAGGGGATTGCGAATTGTTATGAAAATAAATGAGATTAGAGCATGTTTGAATTAATTGAGACCCTGATCATGATATTATATGGTTTATATCAGGTGGATAATTAAGGAAAGCCAGCTGTGAATTTATCGCATTTATCTGAGGCATATCAAGTAAGTCCTTGCATAAACTCTTTTGTTAAATGTGGTGATGGCAAGTCTATGTTGTGAAGCTTTGTAAAGCTATTGTTAAACTATGTTTGATTGGGTTGTAAACGTGGATATTTATTCTTTAAACGGTTTTGTCAAACTAATGATTTTATCAAAAAAACTATTCTTTTCCTTAAATTTTTAGAAATCTCTTTTAAAGAAAACCACGTTTTACAAAGCCAAGGTTTGAAAATATTTTGAATCAGGAATTGACGGATATGTTCGTTGAGTACTCAATAAGGGTAGGCTAACAATACTAGTCTTGGAGGGCTAGCGTAAGTCTTCTGGCAGGAGGCCACCTCTAGAAAATGAACTCTGCTTGGAAAGGCGACAGTGTTGGTTGGTCAGGCCAGTCTGAGCTAGCATTATACCTAAAATGTATTATTTATTTTCCCGGCATGGACACCCGGATGGTTTTGTTGGGTGTAGAGATGGAGGAGTATCTTACCCGGTGGGCTGTACACTCACCTTGATCAGAACGCCCAACGTGTGGTAATCTGGTCTGGACAAAGTGCACAAAGTGTGGTGCCTTGGCCATTTTGTTCTCATGGAGCCCAGCGTGTGGTGACATGACTTTTATTCGAGTGGAGGATTTATTTTGTGCAAAGCGTGACAATGAGAAAAACTCACTCCTTGAGAAAAGAGATTGTTTATGACTTGCCAAATTATTTTTTTTCAAATGTTTTACACATTGCATACACGTACTATTCAAAACACCATGTGCACACACAGGACTTACTGAGATTTATTCTCACACCGTTTTACGTCATGTTTTCAGGAGATAGACTGTACTGAGTCAGCCGGGCATGTAATAGTTGAAGCTTTTGCTATTTTCTCTATCCGTTCTAGGAGACATTTGTTGCTTATGCTTCTAAGCAATATTTTATTTTATTTCGTTTTGCTTCAAGTTGAGCCTGATGTAATAAGAGTATTTCTTTATTTATCTAAGTTGATCCTTTTGGAGATTGCCTTTATATTTTATACCTTGTTCTAAAGACTCCTTGTCCTACGGGACAGGGCGACATCCCCGCCCTTTTATGGTACATAGTCGTGGGGTGTTACAGCCACATACTCAGCTTCCATGGTTAAGTCAGCAATGCAAAATTGCTTGATACTCCTCCATGAAATAGCTTCTCCAAACAAGGTGAATACATATCCACTAGTGGATTTTCTCTCATCTTTATATGCCTGAAAGTCTGAGTCTGTGTATCCGGTAGGAACCAAGTCATCAGCCTTGTAAACCAGCATATAATCTCTTGTTCCTTTGAGGTACTTGATAATATGCTTTATAGCTTACCAATGAACCTCCCCAGGGTTTGACTGATATCTGCTAACCAAGTCTATGGCAAAGTAGATATCTGGCCTAGTACATAGCATGGCGTACATGAGACTTCCCACAGTCGAAGTGTAGGGAATCGTACTCATTCTGTCTTTTTCTACTTGAGACTTAGGACAGTCCCTTGAAGAAAAAAACAACCCATGTTTGCAAGGAATTAGAGCTCCCTTGCATGAGTCCATGCTGTACTTGGCCAGCATCTTGTCAATGTATGTCGCTTGAGATAATCCCAACATTCTCTACTTCCTATTTCTAAGAAGCTTAATACCGAGAATGTAACTGGCTTCTCCTAAGTCCTTCATACTGAATTAATTAGACATCCAAACCTTTGTAGATGATAATGACTCTACATCATTTCCAATGAGTAGAATGTCATCCGTATACAACATAAGAAAAACCACATTAATGCCTTCAAGCTTCTTGTACACGCATGGTTCATCCTCGTTTTGAATAAAATCGTAAGACTTTACAGTCTCATCAAAACAAATGTTCCATGCTCTCGATGCATGCTTAAGTCCATAAATGGACTTCTTAAGCTTGCAAACCATATGTTCATGGCCTCTAGCAATAAAGCTTTCCGGTTGGGACATATAGATGTCTTCGCTAAAATGGCCATTTAAAAATGCCGTCTTGACATCTATTTGCTATATCTCGTAGTCATAATGACATGCGATGGCAAGGAGGATACGGATGGACTTAAGCATAGCTACCAAGGAAAAGGTTTTCTCATAATCGATTCCTTCTTTCTGAGTATACCCTTTCGCCACAAGCCAAGTTTTGAAGGTTTCCACCTTCCCATACACTCCCCTTTTCCTCTTGTATACCCACTTACGCCTAATGGGTTTTATCCCTTCAGGTGAAGCTACAAGATCTCAAACCTGATTAAAGTACATAGACTCAATCTCGGCTTTCATTGCTTTATGCCATAGATTTCCATCGGCATTAGCAATAGCCTCCTCGTATCCTGTGGGGTCTTATTCTTGATGGTCGGAGACTAGCTCGAAAGCTTCTCCAGTCCACCTCTCTGGAACCCTAGACATACTCCTACTACAACGAGACTCCAATTGTACAGGCTCTTGAGGCTGTGCCTTTTCTTGTTCCACAATCAGGTCAGAAGAAGTTGATTCCAAAGATAACTTCTCCTCCAATTCCAACCTAGTTGAACCTTTAGTGGATGTACTCTGATCATCCTCTAAGTATCTAACATTGGTACTAACTAGTACTTCTACTCCTTAGGATAATAAAAGTAACTACCATTTGTCTCTTTTGGATACCCAACAAAATAGCATAATTCTGATCGTGGTTCCAACTTCTCTCCTTTAACCATTACATAAGCTGGAAACCCTATATCCTGAGATGATTTAGACTTAGCTTACGCCCAGTCCACATCTCATAGGGAGTCCTAGGTATTAACTTAAAAGGTACCAAGTTCAGAATGTATGCCGCTATTTCTAGGGCATATCCCCAAAAAGATACTAGAAGAGTAGCATTAGACATCATGCTTCGGACCATTTCCATTAATGTCCTATTCCTTTTCTCAGCCACGTCGTTCTGCTGGGGTGTTCCCGGCGCAGAGAGCTAGGATACTATCCCATAATGTACCATGTAGTCCTTGAATTCACCAATGAGGTACTTTCCACCACGATTCGATTCTAAGGTCTTGATCAGTTTACCTGTCCAACGCTTCACTGCTGCCTTTATCTCCTTAAACTTGTCAAAAGAGTCAGACTTGCGTCTCATCAGATAAATATAACCAAACCTTGTACAATTATCTTTGAAAGTGATGCAGTACTCAGGACCCCCTCTAGCTGGTGTAGAAAAGGGACCATACACATCAGTGTGAACAAGACTTAATATCTCCTTGGCTCTATCCGCTTTTAGGGTAAATAACCTTTTGGTTATCTTTCCCATTAGGCAGGATTCACATTGAGGCCAATTTTCCAATCTTAATGAGCGCAAAGGCCCATCATTGATTAACCTCTGAATCTTGGTTGAGTTGATATGACCTAACCTTAGATGCCAAAGATATGAGTCATTGATATTAGTTTTTCTCTTCCTAGTTA
The DNA here is from genome assembly GCA_026120185.1 of Voacanga thouarsii. Taxonomy (NCBI): domain Eukaryota; kingdom Viridiplantae; phylum Streptophyta; class Magnoliopsida; order Gentianales; family Apocynaceae; genus Voacanga; species Voacanga thouarsii. The sequence continues at coordinate 1,371,117 of JANUWF010001059.1, read as the reverse complement.
AAGGTTCAGATTGAGCATTATTTAATTGATTGTTAATAGGGTTTAAGAAGAATAGATTTCTATACATGTGCCCATTACATAAAATTTCTCCATCTCTACTGATAGAAATTCCAGAATGGAAAGATACAGAATATTTTTAATTTATTAGTTTCTCAACTGAAATCAAATTCTATCAAAATCCAGGTACATATAAAATATCTTTTAAAACCACTATTCTATTACAATAAAAAATAAGATCCAGCTCTTCCACTTCAAGGGTCCAGACTTGTGTTCCATTTCCCATGCATAGCCCATGTTTGTCCTTCTTGAGTCTTCTAATCTTTGTAAACCCCTGCAAAGAGTTACAGATGTGATCAGTGACCCCTGAATAAAAAATCCAAGTGGAAGTTGATCCAACCATTGATATAGACTCTAGATAGAAAACATTACCTGATGGGTTTTTCTTGGCTTAAAGATCTGGACACTCATTTTTTCAATGTCCCTTCATTCCACATTTGAAGCACTTGCCCTTTGGTTTGTCTTTAGGCTGGGTCTTTGGCTGGACCGCTGCGTTTCCTTTCTTCATTTTGAACTTTCTGGGCTTGGGCCTAGCCCTAGAGAAAGAAGCCTTAGCAATTATAGCCTTTGATTCAGGCTTCATGACCTTCTCCGCCATCTAAAGCTTCTTCATCAACTCAATTAAACTCATGTTTAACTTGTTCATGTTGTAATTCAACTTGAACTGAGTAAAGGAACCCGGTAGAGATTCGAGAACCATGTCCACTTGGCTCTTGGGGTCAATGACAGCCTCTAAGATTTCTGCTTCATCGAAAGCAGCAACCATCTTGAGCATGTGCCCTCTGACTATGCTCCCTCAGCCATCTTAGTGTTAATGATAGTTCGAAGAGCCTCTTGCCTTACGGGCTAGCTTTTATCCACGAACATCGTTGCTAATGATTGACTTATGTCATATGCAGAAGCTATGTGCTCATGTTTTGACTGGAGCACATTAGACATGGAGGCTAACATATAGCTGCATGCCATTTCGTCAGCCTTCTTCCACACCTTCTCAGCCTCTCGCTCTTCAGTGGTGGAACCTTCCCCGATAACAGGGTAGGTCTCGTAAAGGACATACTTATACTCCTCCGCTATGAGTATTATGTCCAGGTTCCTTTTCCAGCTCACATAATTTGGACATGTTAGCTTATTCTATCGGAGAATAACGACCAAAGGACTAAAAGAACCTCCCACCATTTTCTGAAAAATTGAAAATAAAAGAAAAGATTTAGTTTGTGAAAACAAAATAAATTTTGTGCACTTTATCCTTATATCAAAAAATTGATAATAATTAATTTGGCTCTTAAGAAAATTGACATAGCTTCTTGGGAAGATTATTAGTTCCCTAAGCTAAGTGTGTTAACCACCACAAATTATTTTTTCTTTGAGGGGATGGTCATTTTCTCTCATTTCCTATAGACATACCTCGCACTATAACCTCCAACGAAGGGCTGGCTGATTATAGTACGTGTCCCAAATTTTTAATTACATCTCTCCCTTAGATCTAGATCCTTGTGGTATCCCCATCCAATACGAGTTCCCTCACAAGGTGACGCAAGGGGACCTGCGATTTCTAATGAGGATCGTGATGGAAGCTGTGAGACCGTTGGAACCCCTCTCTCACTTAGTCTTTTAAAATAAGGGTTTTTTTTGAAAAATATCCTTTTGAAAATTTCCATTAAGTTTTCCCTTAACTCAAAAAATAAAATATCTAAATCCATTAAAATCTCTATGTCAAGGTTTATATCCTTTGAGAGATTTTTCCATGGACTAATTTTATTTAAGTTAAAAACTTAATGATTTCAAAAATTTTCCAATTAAAACTTTCTAGAGACTTTGGTCTTAAGTTTATTTGAAAAAATAATTTTTCATGTGCGAAAATAAAATAAAATGGCTTTCTATTTTTAACTTATAAAAATATCTAAATCCAATATATTTTCTATGTCAAGAATTAAATCCTTTGAGGAAATATCTGAGGATTAATTTTTGTTCAAGTTAAAATAACCATTTAATTTTTAGGAAAAATGTTTTTCTTGTCAAAAATATTCCCAAAGACTTTGGTCTTTGAGAAAATGCACACATAGGTACTCAAAAATAAATGGCATGATAAAAAACAGTCGACGTTTTCATGCTTTTCTATTTTTAAACTTAAGTGCACAAATAATAGAATTAAACACATTAATTAATTAATTAATGATATTATTTAATCCTAAAATCTCTTACTAATATTTTTCATGCAAAATATATTCCATGAATTTTAACTATTGCAAAAATATTAATTTCGTCTGGTATGGCCCCCAAAATAAAAAAGAAAATATAAGAAAATTACAAGGAAAAAAAAATCTCCTTTGTCCATTGCACCTACCGCACTAGATTGAGTACCCAACTGCATTGCGGTCACAATACCCGACCCAAGTGCTGACCCGCTCCGATGCATGACCAGCGTGTAGACCGGAGGCCAGACCAAAGCCGGTGCCGGTCCTAGTCTGCCCGGGCTCTCCTTTGAATTTTCTTGCGTCTTCTTTCTGCAGATTTTTCATTGTTTTTTCTGCAACTTTCTTCCTCCATTAGCTCTCCGACTTCAATCCAAATACAATGAAATCAACAAACCAACAACCGCCTATACCCATTACTTTGGGCTTACACGATTTGCTAAGAAAAATAGTGAATTACAAATCTCCTATACCTCCATCCGAGAGGTTTAACAGAGAATCTATCCATACAAAAAATAGCAAAGGATCATAGTTAATCTCACATATATGTCCATTTTTATTTAACTAGACGCATGCTTCCTATATTTGCACAAAATCTTCATGCTTTGATACCAATTGAAGATTTAAAGGGGATGCAAAATGCACAGCAGAAGCAAAACTGAACAAGAAAAACAAGCAGCAGAACTCCAGACTGCAGCCGGACCCGGTTCCGGCAGCCTCAGCGGGCGCCGGCATTGCCTGTCCGAGCTCTGAGAGGGAAAAAAATTACCTCTTCTTCTTGTTCTTAAAGTTGGCTGGACCGTAATATGTGGAACTGGGATAGGCGCGCTGGTGGAAACCTATGGTACAATTCCTACAAGCCTCTTACTCTGTCTATGCATGTATATGAACGCCAATCTCTCGATCTTCCAGTATATGACCAGCCTAATCCACGTTTGGTGAACAACTCACAAGGCTAAGGAATTTTTTAGAGAGAAAAAGCTGTCTCTTTTTCCTTTCTCTTAGAGAAGAAGAAGAAAACAACGTTGTAAAAAAAACACCTCTATCTTTGTTCTTCTGTTTAACCTAAATAAAACCTTTGGTTAAACTTGATTGGCCTATTGGACTCTTAGTTTAGCCTTTTGGACTAAATTAATTATTCTAATTAGAACCAAATAAATGACCCAATAAATAATTATTGTTTTCCAGCCCAAATAAACTAGTCCAATTAACAAGCCTATATTAGTTTGGTCCCAGGTTAATCTTTAATTATTCAAATTGGGCCAAAACCCTAAATAATTAATTAACCCACCAAACTAATTTAATTAATTTTCTCTCTCTGTAGACCTTTATTTTATTCTAACACAATAATTAAATCATGCTCGTTAAATAAAATAAATTTATTTAATTTAATACCAATTCCTTAGCCTGTATATAATTAGGACTTACAATCTATACTAGGGACCAAGAGACACACCGCCTTGGCTATTAAAATGACCAAAATACCCTTGCCATAAAAATAGCTGTATTTTACATTTTAAATATTTTTTAATATCACCATAAGAAAATATTGAACCCAAGGATAATGCTGCATTAGCAAAGTCTCCGACCTACAGGTGAAATGACTAAAATACCCCTCTATACATCGTCGTGCATTAAAGAGGAAGAAATGTACTAACACCTCTCTAAATGACATCTACCATCCTTAGGCTTCTAGTCCAATGATCTACGACTTCTTGGATTATTTCCACTTTCTAAGGGAGCTGCCCTAAAGTAAACACCCAAGTCATGTGTTCCCAGGGCCCTGGATATTTAGATCATTCAGACAACCACAAGGGGTGATATAGTATTAAAACTATCTTGTACAAGTCTATCTTAACTAACTAGTCACACATACCCAACATGCAAGTATATTGGTCCTACAATAGAACTTCAACTAAAAGCAAATCAAAGTACATACTTCTAGTTTCGTCAGACCACCAACTCATACTCAAGTCGTAGAGTACTAGTCCACGCTGTAGCAGTTGTAGACTATATTTCTACCATATTGCACTTTAAGAAACCACTACTACAGGTCATGTTCTACGTATTCAAAATACGCTTATGTCATGAAATGAGTGGACTACTCACTGGCTAAAGGTAAGCTATTCCCCATTTGGAATTTATAACTCAATAACTTAGACATGATGAAATTCCCATTCTTATCAATCGGTTACGAACAAATGTTTATGTGTTAATTAACCCATGATCCATACCTTACTGTGAAAGACCACCATTTACACAGACCACTTACTTAAATACAATGGGTCTTTTTCAAACGTAATTGTGCACAAATAAAATATAAATTCACAAACAATTTTTGAGAATAAATTCTTTTATTAAAATATTTGATGTTTACATCAGAAACTTAGTCTAAAAAGGCATATTTCCCAATAGATACCTCCCACCTGAGGAATACTTGCCCAAAGCTATTAAGGTTTGGGCAACCAGCAGCCCCACCTGCTGGTGGTAATAGGGGAGCAGCAACAGGAGCATCGGGAAGTAGGGGACAGAAGCCCTAGGTGAAGGCAAAGGTGAAGGTTACATGCAGCAAACATAAAAAATAGACGTAGAAAAATAACGCAGCAGAAGAGGTTATATCTTTACATTTTTTTAAAATGCCTGTGAAAGATTTTGTTGAATAGAGACTGGTGCACTAGTTAACATATCTGGATGACTTGTAGAAGGCTCTAGCTCTTGTCTAGCAAGTCTTCACTCATTCTAATCCACGCTTAGCTCTCAGTGTTTCGAAATAAAACTGATGCCTGAAGCTCAGTGAAAAGCTATTATAGAAAGACGAAAAGGTCTCTTCCCAGATTAAATTGCTACTAAGTAATTATCAGAGGAGTTTTTCAAGTTTTCTTACTGCACTACAGTCAGAGTGAAGAAAACTGAAATGAGCGAACTTTGTGACTTACAAAGAAAAACAATAGATCGGGTATCAAGATTTCTTAGTTTTTTTCTAATACGATTGCTCTAAAACCAATCTTCTTGATAAGGCATAAAACCTCACCAGAAGATATCTTCAGTTATCTAGGAGCCAATAACGTGATTTCAAAAAAAGAACCAATAAAGCCCTTCAATCCCAAAAATCTATTGCTTGCCGGTCCATTCAACTTGGTATAAATGAAATATTCAATCTAGGACTAATAAAAGCCCAATAAATAATTAATTAACCTAAATATACACCAGGCTCAATTCTCAAGCCCTATTCTAGTTTAGACCAAGTTAACTTTAATTATTCAACTTGGGCTTAAGCGCTGAATAAATAATTAACCAACCAAACTGGGCCAAAAGGTAATTCTCCCATTGGGCGTTTTATTTCATTCTAACCCAATAATAAATCAAGCTACTAGAATAAAACAAAACCCATTATTTTCCAAGACCAATTTCTTAACCTAAAAACCATTAGGACCTCTAGGCTATTTCGAGGACCAAAAAACATATCGGATTGGCTGCTAAAATGACAAAAAATACCACTACTATAGAAATAGTTGTATTTCATATTTTAAATATTTTTTAATATCACCATAAGAAAATATTGACCCCAAGGAAAATGCTGTGTAAGCTATGTTTCTGACCTATAGGTATTATGACAAATATGACCCCCTACGTAATGTTGTACATCCAGAGAGAAAGAGTGTACTAATATAGCTCTAAAAGATACATACTATCCTTAGACCTCTAGTCCAAAAATTCAAGGCTTCCTAAAATGTTTTCTCTTTCTAGGGGAGTTACCCTAAAGCAAACATCCAAATTATGTTCCCAAAGGCCCTTGATTATTAGATCATTCGAATAGTCACAAGGGGTGATATAATGTAGAAGCCATCTTGTACAAGTTTGTCTTAACTAACTAGTCACATATACCCAATATACAAGTATATTGGTCTTATGATAGAACCTCAACTATAGTATATTAAAGTATATGATTCCAGCTTTGCCAGACCACCAACCCATACTCAAGCCGTAGGGTATAAGTCCACGCTGTAGTAGTAGTAGTTTGGGTTTCTACCATATAGTACTTTAAAAAACCACTATTATAGGTCCAGTTCTAAGTATTTGAAACACGATTATGTTATAAAGTGAGAAGACTACTCACTGGCTAAAGGTAAGCCATTGCCCATATAGAATTCATAATACAATAACCTTATCATAATGTGATTCCCATTCTAATCATCTGATTAAGAATAACAGTTTATGTGTTAAGTAACCTGTGATCCATACCTTACTATGAAAGGCCCCCATTCACATGGATTACTTACTTAAACACAATGGGTCTTTTTCAGCAAAATCGTGCACAAAAGAAAATACAAAGACACAAACAATTAATGAGAATAAAACTTTTATTAATTGAATCAACATTACATTAGAAATACAGTCTTAATAGGTAATCCAACAAAAGGTATTTGCTATGAACCAAGAGAAGGTTGGAGATAGAGCTGCTATGGTAGAAGGTACGCTCGTTATCCAAGGTTATTCTACTTCTGTTTTAATAGACCTTATTTCAATGCATTCATACATAAATCAGAGTAGTGCATATCATTTGGGGTAGGATGGATTAGAAATGTCCTACACCTTATTCGTGAGCACTCCTTTAGGAAAATTGGCGAAAATAGGGAAATGTGTGCATAACTATAATATAAAAGTGGGGAAAGAAAACTTAAAAGTAGAGCTTATTGTATTACCCATAGAAGATTAAAACTTAATATTGGGGATGAACTAGTTAGCAAAGTATGAGGCTTGAGTAGATTATAAGAACAAGACAATACAGTTTGTCAGACCAGGCTGTAACGTGCTGGAGTTTAATGGAAAGCAATTGAAGGAATTGAAGTTTATGATAGCGGGAATAAAGGCTTGAAAATTACTTAAGAAATGGTGTATGGTTTACTTGGCTTACTTGACCAACAAGCCAAAAGACCAGTGCACCTTGGAAAGCACAGAAGTAGGGAAGAAGTTTCCTAAAGTATTTCTTGTAGAACTCACTTCATTTCCCCTAGCACAGGAAGTTGAATTCAATATTAACATGATATTAGGATTTGAACTAGTTTCACGAACTCCTTACCAAATGGCACTGGTGGAGTTAAAGGAGCTTAAGGAGCAGTTGGAAGAGTCAGTGAAGTAGGGGTATGTTAGGCCTAGTACATCTTTATGGGGAGCTCCGGTGTTATTTGTAAAGAAGAAGGATGGGACGTTAAGGTTGTGCATCAACTACAATGGGCTAAATAATCCGACAATCAAGAATAAGTATCCATTACTGTTAATTGATGATTTGTTTGATCAACTGCAAGGCTCTTGTTGTTACTCTAAGATGGATCTCCAGCAAGGGTACCACCAAGTGCCAATAAAGGAGAACATCCCAAAAACAGCCTTTAACAAAAGATGTGGACATTACAAATTTGTAGCAATGCTATTCGGAGTAAGGAATGCACCAGTTATATTCATGGATGTAATGCATTAGATATTTCAATACTATCGGGACTAGTTTGTCGTGGTATTCATAGACGACATATTGATTTATTCTAAAAGCCCATAAGAGTATGTGGAATATTTGAAACTGGTATTAGAGAATTGAGGAAGCACAATTTGTATGCCAAGTTCAGCAAGTGCGAGTTTTGGCTGGACTCAGTATCGTTCCTTGGACATATGGTGTCAAAGGTTGGCATCAAGGTGGACCCAGCCAAAGTGGAGACAGTCTCAAATTGGAAGCAACCCAAGATGTTAACTGAGACTAAGAGTTTCTTGGGATTAGCAAGTTACTATCGCCATTTTATCAAGTGGTTTTCTATATTGGCCTTCCCAGTGACTCGGTTGTTAAGGAAGAATGTGCCATTTATCTGGAATGAGAAGTGTGAAAAGAGTTTCTAAGAACTCAAGAGAAGATTGATGACAACATCAATGCTAAGCTTACTAGATGAAAGTAAACCTTATGCTCTCTATACTAATGCATCCAATGAAGGGTTAGGAGCAGTGTTAATGCAAGAAAGAAAGGTCATAGCATATGCATCCAGGAAGCTGAAACTGCATGAGGTCTATTGGGATGTATGCCCTCTTAGACTAGCTTTCTGATATAATTTTGACTTGTATTAATAAAAGTTTTTTTTTTTTGAGAAATTGCTTGTGAAATCTTCCTTATATTTGTGCACAATATTTATTGAAAAAGACCCATTGTACTTAAGTAAATAGTTCATGTGAATGGAGGTCTTTTACAGTAAGGTATAGACCATGGGATACTGAACACATAAACTTTTATTCTTAACTAACTGATGAGAATAAGAATCCTATCATGGTAAGGTTTTTGTGTTATAAATTCTAAATAGGGAATGACTTGCCTTTAGCCAATGAGTAGTCTTCTCATTTCATAACACAAATGTATTTCAAATACGTATGGACCTGTAGTAGTAGTTTTTAAAAGTACTATATGATAGAAACCTAGACTAGTACTGCTATAGCATGGACTTGTACTCTATAGCTTGAGTATGAGTTAGTGGTCTGACGAAGCTAGAAGCATATGCTTTGATATACTATAGGTAGGGTTCTTTAGAAGGACCGATACACTTGTATATTAGGTATATGTATCTAGTTAGTTAATATAGACTTGTACAAGATAGTTTCTATACTATATTGCCCTTTGTGACTGTCCGAATGACCTAATTATCCAGGGCCCTAGAAAACATGACTTGGACATTTACTTTAGGGTAGCTCCTTTAGAAAGTGAAAATATTCCAAGAAGTCATGGATCATTGGACTAGAAGCCTAAGGATGGTAGATATCTTTTAGAGAGGTGTTAGTATACCCTTTCCTCTATAAATGCACGACGGTGTGAAGAGGGGTATTTTAGTTATTTTACCTGTAGGTTGAAGACATACCTAACACAGCATTGTCCTTGGGGTCAATATTTTCGTATGGTGATATTATGAAATATTTAAAATGAAAAATACAATTATTTATATAGTAGGGGTATTTTGATCATTTTAGTAGCCAATGCGTTGTGTCTTTTTAGTCCTCGAAATATCCCGTAAGTCTTAATTAATTTTAGGTCGAGGAAATGGTCTCAATAAAAAGGATTTTATTTTATTCAAGAAGTCTAATTTATTTTTGGTCTGGAATAAAATAAAAGAACAAGAGAAATTAAATTTATTATCTAGTTTAATTGGTTAATTAATTATTCAGGGTCTAAACTCATATTGAATTAGAAAATTAACTTGGGCCTAAACTAGTTAATAAAAAGGCTTAAATAGTTATTTTAGTTCATTTGATATCATTAATTATTTATTGGGTTATTTTTATAGGCCCAAGAAATATATAATTAATGGTTATTATTTTGGGCTCAATGGGTCCACGGAAAATAATAAATTATTAATGGCCCAATAGCTTGAACCAAAAGGGTTTTTTTAATTCATGGAACAAAAGAGTTTAGGCTATGCCAAACCTCTCTTGTTGATAGCCTCCGAGAGTTTTGAAATATCAAAACCCTAATGTTTTGGTTATCAAAAATAGTAAAGTCATGTGTTTTTGAGAGACAGGGGAGACACATGGGGAAAAAAAAGAAAAAAAACCCTACAACTTTTCTTTCTTCTTGTTTTTCTTTTTCTTGATTCTGCTAGTCAATAACAAAGGTTCAAGAATTATTTTGAGACTAGCTTTTCCTCACCTAAATTGTTTTACCAACAAGTAAACAGGCGGTGGAATATTTTGAGTTCTCGAGAAGGGCTTGTTAGTGTTGTGCCCTAGAGGCAAATACTTGTACTTTGTATATAACACATTTGTTTTATAATACAAGGCATTGTTTATCTTTCAGTTTGTTTTCTTTATTTTCATATAAAATAACTGTTAGATAAAGTCCCTAGTACAACACTGTATTAAGAAAATTATGATAGAGATCATGATATGAGATTCCTACTACACTGTGTAGTGTTAGTACTTAAATAACCTCTAGTCGTAGTATTAATCAGATAGGACATCATTAATGCGTTAAGACTAACACGTGTTAGACTCTCTAATTTGATCAGGCGGTGGTTCTCACGTCTGTGAGTATTGTGATACTCAAAGTTAACACGTGAATACTTGTTAATAAAATAAGTATATTGAATGACCTAATAATGAGATAATCACATGGATAACTATATAGTGCTAGTGATAGAATCTTGCTATAGTAAATATGTAAGTATCCTTAGATTGGAGATCTTTAAGGTACTTTGTTTGCTGAGTATTGTACTTTGATTCCAATCTTTGGAGCCAGATTAAGGGCCACCTATGGGATGGATATTGGGTACAATGTGAGGTAAACGAAAGTAGTTGAGAAGGTCAATAAAAGATTTACCACTCCTAATAGTAGGGGCAAATATCTCATGGTCACTTGTTAGATTTAGTACTCGTGAAATCCTTGGCCAAAGTGATTGGGTATTGGAAACAGTTCCAATTAATACACATATAGAGTAGTGGATTTATGGTACAAGTTCTAATTTATTTGGGCCAGAGTTATATATATTCTAAAGGGAGTTGGCACTAATTCCGTATTCCAAACTAAATGAAATATTGTATGGTGAAGGGAATTTATTGCATTTTAGTTTATTGTTGAAGGGTTCATGTCAAGCCATTTGACTTCCTGGACTTTTGGGTGGTCATGATGTGTTGCTAGATAATGCTCTTGATCTATTGAATATGGGTTTATTAATTATTGATTTAATAAACCAATCTTGTTTATAATGAATTGGTTAATGCTAAATTATTAAGGATTATTAATTTTAAAGATGTTTGAATTAATTTATATTCACTATCAATAGATTAGAAAACTTAATAGATCACACGTAATAGAGGATTAAGTATTCAAGATATTATTTGATAACATTATGGTGTTAATTGTGAGAAGAAGAAGAAGTTACTATGGTCAAATTATAATTAGTTATAATTTTTGGGCCAAATTGTAATTGTGAGAACATGTAGGTTCCAATTACAATTAAAAAATTCTAATTCTTTTAGAATTCATCAGTTGCTATTTTTCTAGGATTTTTTTTCTAGAAAATAAGTAGTGATTGTTTTTCCAAAAAAAACACGGACAGAGAAATTTGATTTCTATTTTTGTTTTTTTGATACACACGGTTTTTCCATTCTTCTTCTCTATGATATTACCCTAGCCATCACTATTTTTCTTTGCTAGCATAGAGACTGATGCGTAAATTTTGGGTGTATGAAAATTATCAAATTTAAATCAATCCCTTAGTCAAGTTTTAATTAAAAAATTAATCCCAAAATACACATATGAGCAAACATACTCATCGCAAGTTAATCACTTTTCTCTGCTTTTCAAATTACAATGATACATAAGTCATGAATCCCAAAATATTGTCAAATTACAATGAAAACATTGAATACGTAATTGTTTTAAGAAAAAGAAGACAAAGAGAAAAGAAAGCATTTAAAGACAAACCTCTTTTTTCTTCCTTGAAGACTCTCTTAAACAATCCTCCTTGATTTGGGTGAATCTCTCCATCAATGAGGGATTTAGAATTTTTGCTTATAAATCCACCTTTCTCTATTGTATATCCTTAACCCTTGTGTTTTCTTTAGCTTTTATAAGCCTTTTGGATGATAAATTCTTAGCTGAGTAGTCTTGGCCGAGTAGGAGTAGGAAAATACCAAAATCATTGGACAATCCCTAAGTTTGTGCATAGAATATTCGCCTCCATAGTGTACCAGGCACCGAGTACCTTCGACCTACTTGGCGCCGGGTGCACTCTGTTCTTCCTCTATTTTTGCACTATTTTGACCTTTTATCCTTGGCGGATAGTATGGACCCGGCGCCAGGTACACATGCCAGACTTAGTGATAGGTCTGTTCTGCTTATGTGCTAAATGACACTTGAATTCTTCTACTAGACCAGAATGGACCCGACGCCTGGTCCCTTGGCTGGGCTTGGTGCCAGGTACATTCTGGAATTGAGCACTTTCTGCTCGAAAACTACTCAAATCTGCACATATTTGCCAAAAGCACATTTTACAAACAAAATGTCAAATAAGAAGGAATATGCCTAGTCATTACAACAAATGTATATCTCAAAATAACCTCAAATAACTAGAAAAATAATAGTGATTTTGACCTCTATCAATTCCTTGACACTTGAACATTTGCTTGTCCTCAAGCAAAACATTTTACTCCAAGAAAAATTATTCAGAAAACACAAGTCTTTAATTATTCAAAAATCTCTTCACTATTGCAAAGATCATGTCTTCTCTTCAAACTTGTGATATAACAATTGTCATTCATACCATTTGAAAACAATGGAAACCATGAAACTTTTGACAATACATCACAAAACTCTTGAAGTCAAATTTATCAAGTGTAAACCTTAGTCTAACAAGATTATTCCACCCTTCCAGTAAAAATATAAATAATATGAATCACATAAGTCAAGCCATCTACCAACTCAAGCATTTTAAATCTAAAAATTGCATAACTCAAGTCATGATGTAAGGAAAGCACTCTAGATTTTTTTTCAATGACTTAGGGAATTGATAGCCTTAAGTGCATGAATTTCTCTTTGCACACCATATTGGCCTCCTTTACAATCATCACTCATCATTTTTTCTCACCAATTATTTATTTCTTTCTTTGCTCTTTCTTTCCCTTTTTGCCTTCAGGATAATCTGAAAAGAATGCACCAAATTCACTAGCTACTTCTCCCCATATTGACCCCCTTTTCAGCTAAAGGTCTTCAACGATTATCAATAAGAGTATTTTTCCATTCACCCAACAATATTGTTGTTTCCACTCATTATTTTTTTTCAACTCACTAAATTCGTTTTTCATAATTCTCCACAATCTTTTCTCTCAAAGATCTTTTATCAACTCACATTATTCATTATAACTCAAACTTAGCAAAAGTTAAACTTGTAATACACAAGTTAGCCAATAAACTCTTTTTATACTCATCATATCCTCCATATTCAAACTAGATGAGTCAAATAACATTCAAACACCAACACATAAATAAGATTAATCAAAATTCTTAAGTCTTGACAAATATCTTATCCAACAAAACAATTTCACAAAAAAATCCACCCAATGAATGATAAAACTTAGATCTAAGTATGAAAAAGAATTACAACATTGCTTAACAATGAAAGCCACTAAAATTTTCGAAAAAAATTTCACAAAATGATATGGAAAAATACTTCTCTTAACCATTCTTCCCCCCACACTTAACCTAGACATTGTCCTCAATGGCCAAAGATAGATCAATAAAAGTGCAGCCAACACGACTATAATGAATAAAGAAGAAGAATAAAGGAAAGATGATACTTCCATTACATCGTCGTACCACCATGTTTGAATCCACCACAAGGACGAGTTACAAGAGTACCTACTAAACAAACAAAACAAAGAAAAACATAAATCTAGAAAAAGAAAGGGAAAAGAAAATAAAAAAAGACACCTAAAAGCTAGTAAAGGTCATTAAAATTTAAAACAAAAAGAAATAACATAAAATACAAGAGAGTAAGTCAAGAGTCATCCTCATCATCATTGTTATCATCGTCAGCTATGTGACTGGAAGATGCACAAGTAAATTGTTGCAATAAAGTAGCCAACCTTTGATCTTGAACCTCCTGGTGATGATGAATGTCGGCAATAGAATCGCGAAGCAGGAGGAGGAGAGTCATTTAGCTCTCCATCTGAGCCACTATGCATGCCACAAAATTAGTACGTGAATGAGAGCTAGTGGCATGAAGGGTAGGTCTAGTAGGTGACTCATCTTCTTCCTCCTCATTGGGGGGGAAGCTCCTCTCTTCCGGGGTACTGCACCTCATATGACCTCTTTTACCTCTTGGCCCTTTCATCATAGCGATACTTACACTGAACCAAAGTATGCTACGTCACTAGGTCACGGTCAGTAGTAAGCTCACTCAACTCTCTATCCAACTGCACTATAAAGTCTCTCAAAATACGCATAATAACCAAAAGGAATTTAAGGGCTTTGGCTACAATGTTAGAGGAAACAATCTCCCACATAGAGTGAATGATAATTGGAGTAAGGGGAATAGGCTCACGGTTCCTCATCTTATCCAGAATATAAAGGTCAAGAACCCTAGACTCATTGAAGCCATGAGCCTTAGGATAGAGGTTGAAAGCAAATATATAGACTAAGGCATCCCATTAAGCCTCAAGGTCATTATTTGAATAATATAGATTTTGACCTATTTTCCCTTTTTCTATATACAAAAACTTGCCCTTACAGCCCCATATCTTATGTAGGCTTAAAGATGATCTTTTGGTTATTATGGTCCATAGCAATCCACTGTCTCTCATACAGGATTCCCAAAATTCTAGCTAGTCTAGTCCTGTCAAACTCAATAGGAATCCCTTTGACCATGGTGGAGATGACTTGGAGAGTTTTTTTTTTTTTTTTTTACCTGCATTATGGCATAAAACTCTCTCACGTGCATAGGACAATAAGGACCTTCCATTCTAATAATGGGTTCCCACCCTAAGCACCTAAATATAGTATAAAGCTCTAAGGAATTGTCTAAAGATGGCTTGTATAGCTTTTCTATTATAATCTTATTATGTTGGTGCTTCTCATACCAGATTTGACACATAGGATCAAAAAATTAGGTAGATTGGGTAGGTAGAAGCTCAAAAGAATGCGTAGAGGAAGATGCATCTTGAGCCCTTTTAGCCCCCGGTGCTAACGCTCTAGGTCATCTAGACATGATGTAAGGATGAAGAAAGATGGTAGAACAGAAAAATATGATGCTCTCAACTCACTCTTTAGAACAAATGCTCAACTCTCAACCTTCTCACAATTACAACACCATTCAGCACAACCACCAACTCAATACAAAACACCACAAGATAATCAATAAACACTACTCAACTTCCTCCAATAAACCTACAAGAAAAATAGACATGTGCCAATCCAAACACAATATCAACAAGCTTGATCAAATCCACAATGTTTAATAGTGCTCAATGAAGCCATATTCAACTTAGAATCACAATGCTGAATTAGCCATACCATTTATATCGTAATGCAAAGCTTATCAGTGTAAAGCTAAGTGAAACATGAACAAGTATCCTTTATCCAAAAATTACTCACAAAGAATGCATGCTCAATTCCAAAAATATGTAAAATATCAATGGCATTAATCATAAATTAGTATCAATGATATTCTTATGCCAATGAAAGCTTAAAGAAGGCAATCTTAATAATCAAATCCTACATCAGAAAATATTCAAGAATTTTTGCCCAAAAATGCAAAGAAAACTTCACAAAATTCATAAGAAAAAAAAATTAATCAAAGAAAGTGTAGAAAATTCATGCCACAATGATCTCGAATGCATGGGCAATAATTCTATGGAAAAAGTTTAAAGAAATCGTGCCCCTAATCGAAGGATTAAAAAATGGGTTTTAGGTGAAAAGATTGGATTTTTTCTTATTTTGATCCAAACATTCAAGAACAAAGTGTGGATTTTGTGTTTTGGAGGTATATAAAAGGATCTAACAGTGTTTTGAAGATGAATCCGGTGATAGGTTGAGAGAAAATTTGAGATGGATGACAGAAAATTTGAGCAAAATGGCCAAGAAGGCTGGTTTTGAGTGTTGGGGCTGAACGGGCCTGGCGTGGGGCTTAAGGACTGGGCCTAGTGCTAGTCCTATTCTATTCATGCTTTACTATGGGGCTGTGCTGGCCTGGCGCCCAAGCCACGGGTTGGGTCCGACGCCTAGTCAGCTCTGGCAAAAAATAAAAAAATATTGTTTTAAATTAGAATTCAATGGAAACAAAGAAAAAGGAACACGAAATCATGAGAAGCATACAGTCTCATAGCTAAATAAATGAAAATAGATAAGAGTTAAAATAATTGTTCAGCAAAAATTAAAGCAGTTCAAGATTGGTGTTTCCCATAGTCTTGGTCCCGTGGGTTGGTCTCCATGTTGCCTGGAAGTGAACCTGGTTGACGATCACCAGGGAGTTTGGCTAACTGTCCAATTTGACCCTCAAGGCATGGATGCCTTCAAGTTTCTCATGGTGGCATCGATTCCTTAGAATCGTGTTTCCATTCCACTTACTAGTTGGGTGACTAGTTCCTCCAAGGATAGTTTAGTTGGTGGGGCGTTGCACGGCAGCGGTGGTTGAGCCCTTTGCATCCCAAAGTTCAAAGAAGCTTGCCAAGGTTGGTTTTGATTATTTCAAGAAAATTTAGGGTGATTCCTCCAACTTAGGTTGCAAGTATTGTTATAAGGATTATTACATTGTTGACCATTACCTACAAACGCTACTTGCTCTAATGCTTCTTCTAAAGACCCCATATTTTAGCACCATGGTTTGGATGCCCTTCCCCACAAAATCAAAATTCACACTCATTACCTGCCACTGAGAAGGAGGCATTACCAATTGATCTATTTTCTAGGTGAGTGCTTCCACCTTTACCCCTAATACAGCCATTGCATCCACCTTGCATACTCCATGTACACAAGATCTAGACTGTGAACTATCCCAGGCATAGTTATTCGTAGCCAGATTTTCAATCAAATAAAATAACTCTTCTGGGGTTTTGGAATTGATGGAGCCTTTTGCAGATGCATTAACTAATTACCTCGTAGCAAAGCTCAACCCACTATGAAAGATCTACATTTGCATTCACTACTTGAATCCATGGTGAGGACATTTTCTCAGCATTTCTTTAAACCTTTTCCAACACTTATAAAGGTTTTTGGCCTCTAATTGTTGGAAAACAAAAATGTCAGTTCTAAGTTTGGAAGTTCTAGCTGGGGGAAAATATTTGGCCAAAAATTTTTCAACTAACACCTTCTAAGTAGTAATAGATCCAGTGGGCAAAGATTTTAACCATGATTTTACTCGATCTCTTAAGGAAAAGGGGAAGAGTCTTAGCTTGGTGCTATCCGCAGAAACACCATTCATCTTAAATGTGTCACATATTTCTAGAAAGCTCGCAAGATGGGCATTGGGATCTTCCTCAAGTAACCCATCAAATTAGACCATATTCTGGATCATTTAGATTACGTTGGTTTTATCTCAAAATTATTGGCCTCTATCCTAGGCCGTGTGATACTAGAGCCCGTACTTGAGATTGTGGATTTGACAAAGTCATTCATAATCTGCCTATTAGCTCCACCGTTACCACTATTGTTGGGCTGATTTACTGATGTGTTTAGATTTGGGTATAAAAATCATATAAAAACTAAGTACATTCTCAATCAAGTTTACATTAAAACGTTAAGCCCAAATTACACATATGAGCAAGCGTACTCATCATTAACATAGCATAGGGTTCAAACGAGTGTCGATCCTCAAGGAATAAGTATACATTAATCCATTTTCTTTCATTGTTTAACCGACTTAACAAAGTGAAAAAGAAATAAACTAAAACAAAAGAAAATAAAAATAAAAATATATATATGTCAAGGATGGAGAAGTATGTAACTCAAACTATTGTTTAGACAAAGATGATCATAAAGTATCTAACCATTATCACAACTAATTATTCTCTTAGCATCATGAAGGATTAAAGTAGATTTACTTCGATGGTCAATCCATGAAATCACTATCCTCAAGATAAATTAGCATCACTTGGTTTGTCTCAACTAATTCACTCAAAAGACGCATTAAACACAATCCTTGATTAAATTTCCTTGGTCTGGAAAATTTAAAACATGAAATTAATCAATGAATCCTTGGTTTGGAAAACATTAATTAACCTTTAATAACTCAATTCTCAGCAATTAACCTCTTTGGTCTAGCAAGTTAACAGCCAATAAATATGAAATTAATCAATTGAAACCACCATCAAACTCTTTGGTCTAGCAAGTTAGTGAAAAGAAATAACCAATTAATCTCGTAATATGCCCAAGTAATTAAATACCAAAAAGAACAATTAATTAATCAAAAGATCAAATAACTCTAAAAATTATGAATATCTAAAACAATGTCGAACTACAATAAAACAATAAATACATCATTGTTCAAGAAAAAGAAAACAAAGTAAAAGAAAGCACTCATAGACAAGCCTCCTTCTTCTTCCTTTGAAGACCTTTATGCACAACCCTCCTTGAATTAAAGAATTCCTCCATTGATTGAGTGATTTTCTGTTATGATCAATGAATTCTCCCATCTTCCCTTGTGTTTTTCATCTATTTATAGGCTTGGGAAGTGCCTAAACTCCTTGGTGTAATGTTCTTGGCCGAGTAGAAATTGGAAGATACTAAAACTCCACAGATTACCAAAAATCGTATAAAAAAATCACAATCCCGCCTTTTCCTTATAGCACAGCTAGCGTTGTCTTGGCTCTCGGAGCCGGCGCCGATTGTATTCTGTCTCTCCACTCGTTCACCGATTTTTTATTGATTTCAACACCATGTTGTCTAGAATGCAGCCGGCGCCGCTTTGGCTACTGAAGCCGGCACCAGTTCCAGTATGTTTCGGTCTGTTTTGACAATTTTTCGTCGCTTCGAAGTTCGTGTCAACAATGTATGGCCGGCGCCTGTTCCAATGCCCTGTTCGACACCGCCTCTCTTCTGTTTTGCAACGTTTTTGTTTCGTTTTACCCAAAAAATCTGTAATAATGAACAAAATACCTTTCCAATGGTAAAATCTTAAATATAAAGGAATATAACTAGTTGTTGAACAAAATGTATCACAAAAGAACCTCAAATAACTAAGAAAAATATGACTAATTTAGCCCCTTTGCTTACCCTTTTGCTTATAACCTTCCAGACCTCCATCTCTTTCCTTACCCTTTTGCTTATAACCTTCCAGACCTTGCTGAGAGTTCCCTCAATTTTTGGATCAAGGTCGACTATCTTAGCTTTAGATCATCAGGTTATAAACTAAGAACAAGATCTACCCAAGACAGAAAATTGTGAGATTAAAGAATTTACTAGACAATATGAATATGTTTACAAATTAAATTACAAGGAATTACAATGTATAGAGACATTAAAGTATAAGTATACAAGAAAACATAATATTGCACCTAGTCATACAAGGAACAAATATACATATTCACCAATTTACATAAAGACAAATATATATATATATATATATATATATATATATATATGGTTAAATCAACAAAATCCAAGCTTTCATGATATTATTCCCCGACAATGATGCCAAAAACTTGATGCATATATTTTGGGTGCATAAAAATCATCAAATTTAAATCCATCCCTTAGTCAAGTTTTAATTAAAACATTAATTCCAAAATACACATTCAAGCAAGTATACTCATCGCACGCATGGTATAGAAAATTAATGAGTATCGATCCTCAAAGGAACAAGTACGCATTAATCACTTTTCATACATTAGACAAAATAAAGTAGCAAGATGAAAACAAAAAAAATGGAGAAATATATATACAACTCAAGGATGGAAAAGAATGTAATTAGACAACTATCCTAGAAAACATAACAATGAATCACTTAACAACTATCCCAATTAATCATCACCTTGACATCATGAAGGAATATAAAGTAAAATTCAATTATTTCCCAAGTCATGAATTCACTTATATAGATTCGACTTCTTTCCCAATCCATGGAATCACTACCCCTTAATTAAATTAATAGATTTTCCAATCAAACCAACATAACCAAAAGATGCATTAAACATAATTATTTATAGACATGAAATTAGCCAACAACCTTATACTCTAGGAAAAATTAACTAACTTTTGATTACTTAAGTTCTTTAGCCTTAACTTCGTTTCCTAAGTCTATTAAACAATAACAAAAATGAAATCAATTAAATTAAATCAACTCCTAACATCATTTTTGAAGTCAATTAGAAGCAAATATAACTTCATCAATTCCTCCATAATCATAAGTAATCAAACATCAGGAATGATAGAAAATTGATCAGGTAGTTAAATTGATACATAAGTCATGAATCCTAGAACATTGTCAAATTATAATGAAAACATTGGATACATAATTGTTTTAAGAAAAAGAAGACAAAGAGCAAAGAAAGTGCTCATAGGCAAGCCTCTTTTTTCTCCCTTGAAAACTCTCTTGAACAATCCTCCTTAATTTGAGTGAATCTCTCATTTAATGATGGATTGAGAATTTTTGCTTATAAATCCACCTCTCTCTATTGTATATCCTTAACCCTTATGCTTTCTGGTGCTTTTATGGGCCTCTTGGATGCTAAATTCGTAGCTGAGGAAGTTTTTGTTGAGTAGGAGTAGGAAAATATCAAAATCATTGGACAATCCCAATTTCGTGCACAGAATATTCGCCTTCACAGCATACCTGGCGACGGGTACCTTCGACCCACCTAGCATCGGGTGCACACTATTCTTTCTCTATTTTTGCTCTGTTTTTAGCCTTTTCTTCTAGGCAGACAGTATTGGACTCGGTACTAAGTACACATGCCAGACCTAGTGCCAGTTTTGTTCTGCTTGTGTGCTGAATGAAGCTCGAATTCTTCTACTGGACCAGAATGGACCAGGCGCCTGTTCCCTTGGCTAGGCCTGGCACCAGGTATATTATGGAATTGTGCACTTTCTGCTCGAAATCTACTCAAATTTGCACATATTTGCCAAAAGCACCTTTTACAAGCACAATGTCAAATAGGAAATAATATAACTAGTTATTACAACAAATGTATCTCAAAACAACCTCAAATAACTAGAAAAATAATGGTGATTTTAACCCCTATCAATTCCCTCACACTTGAACATTTGCTTGTCCTCAAGCAAAACACTTTACTCCAAGAAAATTTATTCAGAAAATATAAGTCTTTTCTTATTCAAACATCTCTTCACTATTGCAAAAATCATGTCTTCCTTTCAAACTTTAGATATAACTCTTGTCATTCATACCATTTGAAAACAATAGAAACCTTGAAATTTTTGACAATACATCACAAAACTCTTGAAGTTAAATTAATCAAGTGTATACCATAGTCTAAGAAGATTATTCCACCCTTCCAGTAAAAATATGTTTGTGTTGTACCCTAGAGGCAATCACTTGTATATTGTATATGACACATTTTATTTTAATAAAAGATGTTATTTATCTTACAGTTTCTTTTGTTTACTTTTAAGTAATATAACTATTCAATAAAGTCCCTAGTACAATAGTATGTTAAGAAAATCATGATAGAGATCATAATATGAGATTCCTACTACACTATATAGTGTTAGTACTTAAATAGTCCCTAATCATAGTATTAATGCGACAAGACATCATTAATGCGTTAAGATTACCATGTGTTAGATTTCCTGATTTGATCAGGCGGTGGTTCTCATATCCGTGAGTATTGAGATACTCAAAGTTAACACATGAATGCTTGTTAATGGAACAAGTTCATTGGATGACCTAACTATGAGATAATCACATGGATAACTATTTAGTGCTAGTGATATAATCTCAATATAACAAATGTGCAAGTATCTTTAGACTTGACATCTCCAAGGTACTTTGTTTGCTGAGCACTGTACTTTGATTCCAATCTCTGGAGCTCGATTGAGGACTGCCTATGGGATGGATATTAGGTATATTGTGAGGTAAACAAAAGTAATTGAGAGGGTCAATAAATGATTCACCACTCCTAATAATAGGGGCGAATATCTCACGGCCATGTGTAGGAATTACTACTCGAGAAGTCCTTGGCCAAGGCGATTGTGTATTGGAAATAGTTTCAATTGATACACATCTAGAGTAGTGGGTTCTTGGTACAAGTACTATTGTATTCGGGCCAGAATTAATTCTGGAGGGAGTTAGCACTAATTCCGTACTCCAAACTGAATGAGATATTGTATGGTGAAAGGAGTTAATTTCACTGTAGTTTGTTATTGAAGGGTTCATGTCAAGCTAGTTGACTTCCTGGACTTTTGGGTGGTCATGATGTGTTGCTAGATACCGCTCATGATCTGGGAATATGGGTTTATTAATTGATGAATTAATAAATCAATCCTGATTAGAATTAATAGGATTAATCTCAAAGACATTTGGATTAATTCATGTTCCGTACCAATTGACTGGGAAACCTAATAGGTGACACACAATAGAGGATTATATACTCAAGATGTTATTTGATAACATAGTGGGGTAGATTGAGAGAAAGAGAAGTTGTTGTGGTTAAATTATTATTAGTTATAATTTGTGGTTCAAATTGCAATTATGAGAACTTGACGTTTCCAATTACAATTAGGGAATTCGAATTGTTTTAGGCTTTCAATTTTTCAGTGAATTTTTCGATTTGTATGATGATCTAACCGAAACCCTAGGAAGGGGATTCACACGAAAAATAGCAGCCACCAAAAACTCTCTTCTCTTCTCTCTCTCGTTTTGCTGAAAACGTGAAGAACCCTAGCCGCCTTATTTTTCTACTAGAACAGAAATATTTTGGTGCGTGAGTGTATCCTCTATGTGGATTTCTGTTAAAGATAATCACACACTGTGATTATAGTGGTTGGACGTTCAGCTCTCGTGGAGTTTGATTATGAGGATTGCTAGATCACGCCTCGACTTGAAGAAGGAAAAATTTTTGTTCTTCGTACGATCAAAGAAAGGTAAAAGTTGTTACCTTTGTTGTCTTTATGTCTTGTTTTCCACACATATGCAGATCTTGGGATGGTATCTCATTTTATTCTTCCGCTGCGCTATATATGATATGCGTGAGAGATACCCAACAAAATATAGATAATATAAATCACATAAGTCAAGCCATAATGATGTAAGGAAAGCACTCCAAATTTTTTTCTCTCAAAACTTTTTTCAATGACTTAGGGAATTGATAGCCTCAAGTGCATGAATTTTTCTTCACACACCGTATTGGCCTCCTTTACTGTCATCACTCATCATTTTTTTTTTCTCACCAATTCTTTCTTTCTTTCTTTGCTTTTTCTTTCCCTTTTTTCCTTCGGGATAGCCTCAAGAGAGTGCCGAATTCACTAGCTGCTTCTCCTCATATTGACCCCCTTTTTAGCTAAAGGTCTTCAACGATCATCAAAAAGTGCATTTTTTCCATTCACCCAACAATAGTGTTGTTTCCATTGAATTTTTTTTCTACTCACTAAATTCTTTTTTCATAGTTCTCTACAATCTTTCCTCTCAGAGATATTTTATCAACTCACATTATTCATCATAACTCAAAGCTAGCAAAATTTAAACTTATAATACACGAGTAAGCCAATAAACTTTTCCCGCATTCATCATATCCTCCATATTCAAACTAGATGAGCCAAATAATATTCAAACACCAATACATAAACAAGATTAATCAAAATTCTCAAATCTTGTCAAATATCTTATCCAACAAAACAATTCCACAAAAAATCTATTCAATGAATGACAAAACTCATATCCAAGTATGAAAAAGAATTACAACCTTGCTTAATAATGAGAACTACTGAAATTTTTGAAACAAGTTTCACAAAATGATATGGAAAAATACTTCTCTTAACCATTCTTCCCCCCATACTTAACCTGGACATTATCCTCAATGACCAAAGATAGATTAATAAAAATGTAGCCAAGAAGACTATAATGAATAAAGAAGAAGAATAAAAGAAAGAAGATACTTCTATCACATCGCCTTACCACCATGTTTGAATCCACCACAAGGATGAGTTATAAGAGTACTTCTTAAAAAAAACAAAACAAAGAAAAACATAAAGCTAGAAAAAGAAAAGGAAAATAAAAAAAAAAAGAAACCTAAAAGCTAGTAAAGGTCATTAAAACTCAAAAGAAAAAGAAATAACATAAAATAACATAAAATACAAGAGAGTAAGTCAAGAGTCATCCTCATCATCATTGTCATAATCGTCAACTACATGACTGGAAGATGCACCAGTAAATTGTTCGAACAAAGTAGCCAACCTTTAATCTTGAACCTCTTGGTGGTGACGAATATCGACAATGGAATCGCGAAACTAGAGGAAGAAAGTCATTTGGCTCTCTATCTGAGCCTTTATGCATGCCTCAAAATCAGTACATAATTGATAGCCATTGGCACATGGGGCAGGTCTAGCAGGCAGCTCCTCTTTCTCCTCCTCATCAAGAAGACGCTCCTCCCTTCCGGGGTACTGCACCTCATATGGCTGCTTCCACCTCTTGGCCCTTTTATCATAGCGATACCCACACTGAACTAAACTATTCTCCATCACTATGTCACGGTCAATAGTAAGCTCACTGAACTCTCTATCTAACCTACTACAAAGTCTCTTAGAATATGCATAATAACCAAAGGGAATTTGAGGTTTTGGCTGCAATGTTAGAGGAAACAACCTCCTGCATAGGGTGAATGATAATTGGAGTAAGGGGAATAGGCTCACGGTTCCTTATCTTATCCAGAATATAAAGGTCAATGATCCTAGACACATTGAAGTCACTAGCCATGGGATAGACATTGAAAGCAAAGATATAGACTAAGGCACACCACTGAGCCTCAAGGTTATTATTTGTGTAATACAGATTTTGACATATTTTCCCTTTTCTCCACAAATGAAAATTTACCCTTACAATTCCCACATCCCATGTAAGCTTAGAGTGTTGGATTGTATGCCCTCTTAGACTAGGTTTCTTGTGTAAAATCGATTATTTTAATAAAAGAATTTATTTTTAGAAAGTGTTTGTGAATTTACTTTTTGTTTGTGCACAATTTTCGTTTAGAACAGATCCATTGTGTTTAAATAAGTGATCCATGTGAATTATGGTCTTTCACAGTAAGGTATAGATCACGGGTTATTGAACACATAAACATTTGTTCTTAACCTATTAATGAGACTGGGAATCTCATCATGTTTAGGTTATTATGTTATGAATTCCAAATGGGGAATGACTTACCTTTAGCTAGTGAGTAGTCCAATCACTTCATGACATAAGCATATTTCGAATACGTAGAACAGGACCTGTAGTAGTGATTTCTAAAAGTACTATATGATAGAAACCTAAACTACTACCGCTACAGCATAGACTAGTACTCTATGACTTGAGTATGAGTTGGTGGTCTGACGAAGCTGGAAGCATATGCTTTGATATGCTATAGTTGAGGTTCTATAGTAGAACTAATATACTTGTGTATTGGGTATATGTAACTAGTTAGTTAAGACAGACTTGTACAAGATAGTTTCTGCACTATATCGCTCCTTGTGGTTGTCCAAATGGTCTGAAATGTCCAGGGCCCTGGGAAACATGACTCGGATGTTTGCCTTAGGGTAGCTCCCTTGGAAAGCGAAAACACTCCAGGAAGTCATGGATCATTGGACTAGAAGCCTAAGGATGGTAGATGTCATTTAGAGGGGTGTTAGTACACTTCTTCTTCTCTAAATATACGGCGATGTGTAGAGGGGTATTTTAGTTATTTCACCTGTAGGTCAGAGACTTTGCTAATGCAGCATTGTCCTTAGGGTCAATATTTCCTTATGGTGATATTAGAAAATATTTAAAATGCAAAATACAGCTATTTATATAGCAGGGGTATTTTGGTCATTTTAGCAGCCAATGGGATGTATTTTTTTGGTCCTCGGAATAGCCCATAAGTCCTAACGAATTTTGGGTTGAGGAATTGGTCTCAGTTCAAGAAGATTTTATTTTATTTTATTTTATTTTATTCAGGATGTCTAATTTATTATTAGATTGAAATAAAATAAATAAATAAAAATAATAAAAATAGGAGTTGAGAGAAATTAATTATCTAGTTTAATTGGTTAGTTAATTATTCAGGGCCTATGTCCAGTATGAATAATTAGAAAATTAACCTGGGCTTAAATTAGGAAAAATAATTAATGATTAACTATTTATATAAGCCCAAGAAATAAATAATTAAAGATTAATTATTTTGGTTCATTTGGGCTCATTAATTATTTATTAGGTTATTTATATAAGTCCAGGAAATAAATAATTAATGTTTATTATTTTGGGCCTTTTGGGTCCAAGAAAAATAATAAAATTATTTTGGCCCAATAGCTTGGACTGTAGGGTTTTTTCCAGATACGGTTCAGATGAGTTTAGGGTTTAAGCCAAACTTATTCTCAGGATAACATCCGGATGTTTGAAATTTGATATCCCGGGGATATGTTTATCAGATATTTGAGTCCTAGTTTTGGCTAACAATAAACAAGACTCTGGTAGATAGAAAACCCTAATTTTTCCCTAGCTTTTCTCTCTAGCCTTATGAAAGTCACAAAGCTCTCTCTCCCTCTCGTGAGTGTTTTTGTGCAGCCTCTTATTTTTGTTTCTTTGCTAATCAATAGCAAGAGAACCAAGGAGATTTGAGACCGTTCTTCTTCACCATTGTGTTCACCGACTAGAGGTTGGGCGGAGGTATATTCTGAGAGCTGAAAGGCTTGGCGTTCATGCAAACAAGGCAAAGTAGGATGCTAGCGGGTTTTCAACTGGAAGCTTCTTCAAGTGGGCAAGGTGAAGCGATTCCTATCGTTCAATCCACTCCTACTCAACCTAGTAGGTTTAAAGTGCGCAAAGGTATGATCTTTACGCTTCTGTATGGCCTTTAAGGCTTGCGGTTTTTTTTCTCTGGTTTTTTTTTCCCGTTCAAGCATGCTGCCCTCTATTTTCTGTCCCTCAATATGGTATCAGAGCCAATGGTTCTTTGATCAATATAGGGAGCATGGTAGTTAATAAAAATGGAGAAGATGATTATACCTGTAATCCTTCGCTGTTTTGGTATGGGATAGGATGACTGTGAGCTTCACCATTGAAGCATAGGTATCTCTGTAAAATTTTTTGGCTTTGATGTTTGATCGTGTAAACCCAATTTAAATGGGTATAGGTGGTTGTGTTTTTGTTTTGGATGAGTTTTTGTAAGTAAAAATGTCCAAAGAATCCAAAGAAATGAGCAAAATATGAAAAAGAAGAGTCTCTGCAACTTTCGAGCGGAAGAAGAAAATAGCGAAGAAGATAACTGTTCACGAGCCGCAGTCGAGCGCTCCCGAAATTGTGTCACGAGCTACTGTCCGCGAGCCGCGTAAGCCGAGCCATTTCCGTGAAATCCAAGCTGAATGCATTTGAAATGTGGCAATTCAATTGCAATAGCTTCCGGGTTAGCGCGCGGGTCTGAGGGGCCCCGGACATGCAAATGCGGGCGCACGCGAGCGGGTAGACGGAGCGGGTTGCGGGTTCTCGGGCGGGCGGGCAGCGTTTGCGGGTTGTTGAGGATTCTGATCCGGTGCACCGCTGGCCGAATGGGCCTAGATCCGGTGCATCCGGTGTAGTAGACCGCTAGCTATTTTTTTGCAATTTTTTTATTTTTTTCTTTTTCGTTTTGGGTCCCATACCATGCGAAGTTAATATTTTTGCAATATTTTATATTCTTGGAATATATTTGCAAGAAAAATATTAGTAAGGGATTTTAGGATTAAACAAGATCATTAATTAATTAATTAATGTGTTTAATTCTATTATTTGGACACTTAGGTTTAAAAAATAGAAAAGCATGAAAACGTTTACTATTTTCGAGCATGCTATTTTTTGTGTACCTATGTGTGCTTTTTCTCAAAGACCAAAGTTTTTGGGAACATTTTTTACAAGAAAAAAATTTTTCTTCAAAAATTAAATGGTTATTTTAATTTGTACAAAAATTAATCCTTGAATATTTTCTCAAAGGATTTAATCCTTGACATAGAAAATATATTGGATTTAGATATTTTTGTAAATTAAAATAGAGAGCCATTTTGTTTTATTTTACACTAGAAAAATTATTTTGTCAAATAAACTTGAGACCAAAGTCTCTAGAAAGTTTTAATTGGAAAATTTTTGAAATCATTAAGTTTTAACTTAAATAAAATTAGTCCATGGAGAAATCTCTCAAAGGATATAAGCCTTGATATAGAGATTTTAATAGACTTGGATATTTTATTTTTTGAGTTAAGGAAAAACTTAATGGAAATTTCAAAAGGATATTTTTCAGAAAAACCTTTATTTTAAAAGACTAAGTAGGAGAGGGGTTCCAACGGCCCCACGGCTTCCATCACGGTCCTCATTAGAGATCGCGGGTCCCCTCGCGTCACCCTAGGAGTGAACCCGTATAGGATGGGGATACCACAAGGATCTAGATCTAATGGAAGAATGTAATTAATAACCCGGGGCACGTACTATGATCGGCCAGCCAACGTTGGAGGTTATAGTGCGAGGTATGTCCATAGAAAATGAGAGGAAACGGCCATCCCACAATGGAGTTATCCTCTAGATCATTACCTATAAGGGAAATTAATTTGTGGTGGTTAATAAACTTAGCTTAGGGAACTGTTAATCTTCCTAAGAAGCTATGTCAGTTTTCCTAAGAGCTAAATTATTTTCAGTGCACAAATTTTATTTTGTTTTCACAAACTAAATTCTTTCTTTTTTTATTTTCAGAAATGGTAGGAGGTTCTTTAAGTCCATTGGCCGTTATTCTCAGGGAGAATAAGTTAACGGGTCCAAACTATGTGGACTGGAAAAGGAACCTGGACATAATACTTACAGCTGAAAAGTATAAGTATGTCCTTTACGAGACCTGCCCTGTTATCGGGGAAGGTTCCATCGCCAAAGAGCGAGAGGCTGAGAAAGCGTGGAAGAAGGCTGACGAAATGGCACGTTGCTATATGTTAACCTCCATGTCTAATGTGCTCCAGTCAAAACATGAGCACAAAGCTTCTGCATATGACATCAGTCAATCATTGGCTACTATGTCCGCGGACAAGAGCTGGCCCGCAAGGCAGGAGGCTCTTCGAACTATTACAAATACTAAGATGACTGAGGGAGCATCAGTCCGAGAGCATATGCTCAAGATGATTGCTACTTTCGAGGAAGCGGAAATCTTAAGGGCTATCATTGACCCTGAGAGCCAAGTGGACATGGTTCTCGAATCTCTACTGGGCTCCTTCACTCAGTTCAAGTTGAACTATAACATGAACAAATTGAGCATAAGTTTAACTGAATTGATGAAGGAGCTCCAAATAGCGGAGAAGGTCATGAAGCCACAGTCAAAGGCCATGATTGCTAAGGCTTCTTCCTCAAGAACTGGGCCTAAACCCAGAAAGTTCAAGAGGAAGAAGGGGAATGCAGCAGCCCAGCCCAAGAACCAGCCCAAGGACAAACCAAAGGGCAAGTGCTTCAAATGTGGGAAAAAGGGACACTCAAAAAATGAGTGTCCAGATCTTCAAGCCAAGAAAAACCCCACAGGTAATGTTTTCTATCTAGAGTCCATATCAATGGTAGGATCAATTTCCACTTGGATTGTTAATTCAGGAGCCACTGATCATTTCTGTAACTCCTTGTAGGGGTTTAGAAAGATAAGAAGACTCAAGAAGGCGAACATGGGCTTCGAGTGGGTAATGGAGCACAAGTCTGGGCCCTTGCAGTAGGAGAGCTGGATCTTATTTTTTATTGTAATAAGATAGTGGTTTTAAAAGATATTTTATATGTACCTGGTTTTCGTCAGAATTTGATTTCAGTTGC
Organism: Voacanga thouarsii; assembly: GCA_026120185.1. NCBI lineage: Eukaryota > Viridiplantae > Streptophyta > Magnoliopsida > Gentianales > Apocynaceae > Voacanga > Voacanga thouarsii. The sequence goes on along the minus strand of JANUWF010001059.1, from coordinate 1,341,431 downwards.
AAAACTTATTAATCAAGGATATTCTGTATCTTTCCATTCTGGTATTTCTATCAGTAGAGATGGAGAAATTTTATGTACTAGGCACATGTATGGAAATTTGTTCTTTTTAAACCCTATTAACAACCAATCAAATAACGCTCAGTCTGAACCTTTAACTAAGAAGAGAAAGACCAATATCAATGATTCATACCTTTGGCATCTAAGGTTGGGTCATATTAACTCAACCAGGATTCAGAGGCTAATTCATGATGGGCCTTTGGGCTCATTGAGATTGGGAAGTTGGCCTCAGTGTGAATCCTGCCTGATGGGAAAGATGACCAAAAGGTCATTTACACCAAAGCCGGATAGAGCCAATGAGGTGTTGAGTCTTGTTCACACTGATGTGTGTGGTCCATTGTCTACACCAACTAGAGGAGGTTTTGAGTACTTCATCACTTTCACGGATGATTGTACGAGGTATGGTTACATTTACCTAATTAGACGCAAGTCTGACTCTTTTGACAAGTTCAAGGAGTTTAAGACTGAAGTGGAGCGTCGGACAGGTAAATTAATCAAAACCCTACGATCAGATCGTGGTGGAGAGTACCTCCTGGGTGAATTCAAGGATTACATGGTACATCATGGGATAGTATCCCAACTCTCTGAGCCGGGAACACCCCAGCATAACGGAGTAGCTGAGAGAAGGAACAGGACATTGATGGAAATGGTCCGAAGGATGATGTCTCATGCTATTCTTCCGGTGTCCTTTTGGGGATATACCCTGGAGACAACGCATATATTCTGAACTTGGTGCCTTCCAAGTCAGTACCTAGGACTCCCTATGAGATGTGGACTAGGCGTAAGCTAAGTCTAAATCATCTCAAGATTTGGGGTTGTCCAGCTTATGTACTAATCAAGGGAGACAAGTTGGAACCAAGATCAAAATTATGCTATTTTGTTGGCTATCCAAAAGGGACAAAAGGAGGTTACTTTTATCATCCTAAGGAGCAAAAGGTACTAGTCAGTACCAATGCTAGATACTTGGAAGATGATCAAAGTACTTCCACTAAAGTTTCAACAAGGTTGGAACTTGAGGAGAAGTTATCTACGGAATCAACTTCTTCTGAACCAATTGTGGAACAAGAAGAGGCACAGCATCAAGAGCTTGTGCAAATGGAGCCTCGTCGTAGTGGGAGAGTGTCTAGGGTTCCGGATAGATGGACTGGAGAAGCTTTTGAGCTGGTCTCTGACCATCAGGAACAAGACCCCACTAGATACAAGGAGGCTATTGCTGATGCCGATGCAAATCTGTGGCATGAGGCAATGAAAGCCGAGATTGAGTCTATGTACCTCAATCAGATTTGGGATCTTGTAGCTTCACCTGAAGGGATAAAACCCATTCGGTGCAAGTGGGTGTACAAGAGAAAGAGGGGAGCGGATGGGAATGTGGAAACCTTCAAAGCTAGGCTTGTGGCGAAAGGGTATACTCAGAAAGAGGGTATCGACTATGAGGAAACCTTTTCCCCGGTATCCATGCTTAAATCCATCCACATCCTCCTTGCCATCGCATGTCACTATGACTACGAGATATGGCAAATGGATGTCAAGATGGCATTCTTAAATGGCCATCTTAGCGAAGACATCTATATGTCCCAACCAGAAGGCTCCATTGCTGAAGGCCAGGAACATACGGTTTGCAAGCTTAAGAAGTCCATTTATGGACTTAAGCAGGCATCGAGAGCATGGAACATTCATTTTGATGAAAAGTCTTATGGTTTATTCAAAACGAAGATGAACCATGCGTGTACAGGAAACTTGAAGGCATTAATGTGGTTTTTCTTGTCCTGTATGTGGGTGACATTCTACCCATTGGAAATGATGTAGGGACATTGTCGTCTACAAAGGTTTGGCTGTCTAGTCAATTTAGTATGAAGGACTTAGGAGAAGCCAGCTACATTTTCAGGATTAGGCTTCTTAGAAATAGGAAGCAGAGAATGTTAGGGTTATTCCAAGCAACATACATTGACAAGATGCTGGCCTAGTACAGCATAGACTCATGCAAGGGAGCTATAATCCTTTGCAGACATGGGTTGTCATTTTCTTCAAAGGACTGTCCTAAGTCTCAAGAAGAAAATGACAAAATGAGTAGGATTCCCAACGCTTCGGCTGTGGGAAGTCTCATGTATGCCATGCTGTGTACTAGGCCAGATATCTGCTTTGTCGTGGGCTTAGTTAGCAGATATCAGTCAAACTCAGGGGAGATTCATTGACAAGCTGTAAAGCATATTCTCAAGTACCTCAAGGGAACGAGAGATTATATGCTGGTTTACAGGACTGATGATTTGGTTCCTACAGGATACACAGACTCAGACTTCCAGGCGGATAAGGATGAGAGAAAATCTACTAGTGGATATGTCTTCACCTTATCTGGAGGAGCAATTTCATGTAGGAGTATCAAGCAGTCTTGTATTGCTGACTCAACCATGGAAGCTGAGTATGTGGCAGCTTCGGAGGCATCCAAGGAAATAGTTTGGCTCCGGAAGTTCCTTTCAGAACTTGGAGTCGTACCATATATGGACAGGCCGATTGTGATGTATTGCGATAATACTGGAGCAGTATCGCAATCTAAGGAACTTCGAAACCACAAGAAGGGGAAACACATCGAGAGGAAGTACCACCTGATCTGAGATTTCATCCAGAGACGGGAAGTCGTGCTGGAACATATTACCTCAGAAAACAATCTAGCAGATCCATTCACCAAGCCTTTAGCTGAAAGAGTCTTCAAGAGACACTTAGATGCCATAGGGGTAGGCACCTATGGACTTACCTAGTCTTAGAGTGCAAGTGGGAGATTGTTGGATTGTATGCCCTCTTTGACTAGGTTTCTGATGTAAAATCGAATATTTTAATTAAAAAATTTATTTTCAGAAAGTGTTTTTGAATTTACTTTTTGTTTGTGAACAATTTTCGTTTGGAATAGACCCATTGTGTTTAAATAATTGATCCATGTGAATGGTGGTCTTTCACAGTAAGGTATGGATCACGGGTTATTTAACACATAAACATTTGTTCTTAACCTGTTGATGAGACTGGGAATCTCATCGTGTTTGGGTTATTATGTTATGAATTCCAAATGGAGAATGACTTACCTTTAGCCAGTGAGTAGTTCACTCACTTCATGACATAAGCGTATTTCGAATACGTAGGACAAGACCTGTAGTAGTGATTTCTAAAAGTACTATATGATAGAAACCTAGACTACTACCGCTACAGCGTGGACTAGTAGTCTACGACTTGAGTATGAGTTGGTGGTCCGACGAAGCTGGAAGTTTATACTTTGATATGCTATAGTTGAGGTTCTATAGTAGAACCAATATACTTGTGTATTGGGTATATGTAACTAGTTAGTTAAGATAGACTTATACAAGATAGTTTCTGCACTATATTGCCCCTTGTGGTTGTTCGAATGGTCTGAAATGTCCAGGGCCCTGGGAAACATGACTCGGATGTTTGCTTTAGGATAGCTCCCTTGGAAAGCGGAAACACTCCAGGAAGTCATGGATCATTGGACTAGAAGCCTAAGGATGGTAGATGTCATTTAGAGGGGTGTTAGTATCCTTCTTCCTCTCTAAATATACGGCGATGTGTAGAGGAGTATTTTAGTCATTTCATCTGTAGGTCGAAGACTTTGCTAATGCAGGATTGTCCTTGGGGTCAATATTTTCTTATGGTGATATTAGGAAATATTTAAAATGCAAAATACAGGTATTTATATAGCAGGGGTATTTTGGTCATTTAGCAGCTGTGGCGATGTGTCTTTTTGGTCCTCGGAATTGCCCATAAGTCCTAACTAATTTTGGGTTGAGGAATTGGTTTCAGTTCAAGAGGATTTTATTTTATTCAGGATGTCTAATTTATTATTAGATTGGAATAAAATAAATAAATAAATAAAATAAAAATAGGAGTTGGGAGAAATTAATTATCTAGTTTAATTGGTTAGTTAATTATTCAGGGCCTATGTCCAGTATGAATAATTAGAAAATTAACCTGGGCTTAAATTAGGAAAAATAATTAATGCTTAATTATTTATTGGGTTATTTATATAAGCCCAAGAAATAAATAATTAAAGATTAATTATTTTGGTTCATTTGGGCCCATTAATTATTTATTGGGTTATTTATATAAGCCTAGGAAATAAATAATTAATGTTTATTATTTTCGGCCTTTTGGGTCTAAGAAAAATAATAAAATTATTTTGGCCCAATAGCTTGGACTGTAGGGTTTTTTCCAGATACGGTTCAGATGAGTTTAGGGTTTAAGCCAAACTTATTCTCAGGATAACATCCGGATGTTTGAAATTTGATATCCCGGGAATATGTTTATCAGATATTTGAGTCCTAGTTTTGGCTAACAATAAACAAGACTCTGGTAGATAGAAAACCCTAATTTTTCCCTAGCTTTTCTCTCTAGCCTCACGAAAGTCACAAAGCTCTCTCTCCCTCTCGTGAGTGTTTTTGTGCAGCCTCTTGTTCTTGTTTCTTTGCTAATCAATAGCAAGAGAACCAAGGAGATTTGAGACCGTTCTTCTTCACCATTATGTTCACCAACTAGAGGTTGGGTGGAGGTATATTCTGAGAGCTGAAAGGCTTGGCGTTCATGCAAACAAGGCGAAGTAGGAGGCTAGCGGGGTTTCAACCGGAAGCTTCTTCAAGTGGGCAAGGCGAAGTAATTCCTGTCGTTCAATCCACTCCTACTCAACCTGGTAGGTTTAAAGCGAGCAAATGTATGATTTTTACGCTTTCGTGTGGCCTTTAAAGCTTGCGGTTTTTTTTCTCTGGTTTTTTTTTCCCATTCAAGCATGCTGCCCTCTGTTTTCTGTCCCTTATAGAGATGATCTTTTGGTTATTATGCTCCACAGCTATCCACTGTCCCTCATCTAGGACTCCCAAAATTCTAGCTAGTATAGCCCTGTCAAACTCAATGGGAATCCCTTTGACCATGGTGGAGATGATTTGGAGAGTATTTTTCTTTTTATTCTGCATATTGGCATAAAACTCTCTCACGTGCACAGGACAATAAGGACTTTCCATTCTAATAATGGGTTTGCACCCCAAGCGCCGAAACATATTGGAAAGCTCTAGGGAATTGTCTAAAGAAGGCTTGTATTGCTTTTCTACTATAATCTTATTCTGTTGGTACCTGTCATACCAAATTTGACACATAAGATTATAAATTAGATTGGTTGGGTAGGTAGAGGCTCGAAAGAAGGTGTAGAGGAAGATGCATCTCGAGCTTTCTTAGCCCCCGGTGCTAACCCTCTAGGTTGTCTAGACATGATGGAAGGATGAAGAAAGATGGTAGAATAGAAAAATATGATGCTCTCAACTCACTCTTCACAACAAATGCTCAACTCTCAACATTCTCACAATTACAATACCATTCCGCACCACCACCAACTCAACACAAAGCACTACAAGATAATCAATAAACACTACTTAACTTCCTCCTACAAACCTACAAGAAAAATAGACATATACCAATCCAAACACAATATCAACAAGCTTGATCAAATCCACAATATTCAATAGTGCTCAATGAAGCCATATTCAACTTAGAATAACAATGCTCAATTAGCCATACCATTGATATTACGATGCAAAGCTTATTAGTGTAAGGCTACGTGAAACATGAACAAGTATCCTTTATCCAAAAATTACTCACAAAGAATGCAAGCTCAATTCCAGAAAGATGTAAAATATCAATAACATTAATCATAAAGCAATATCAATAATATTCTCATGCCAATGAAAGCTTAAAGAAGGCAATCTTAACAATCAAATCCTATATAAGAAAATATTCAAGAATTTTTGCCCAAAAAATGCATAGAAAACTACCTAAAATTCATTGAAAAAAAATTTAGTCGAAGAAAGTGTAGAAAATTAATACCACAATGATCTCGAATGTATGGGCAATGATTCTATGGAAAAAGTATGAAGAAATCATGCCTCCAATGGAATGATTGAAAATGGGTTTTGGGTGAAAATATTGGATTTTTCCTTGTTTTGATTCAAACTTTCAAGAACAAAGTGAGGATTTTATGTTTTGGAGGTATAAAAAGGATCTGGTAGTGTTTTGAAAATAAATATGGTGATGGGTTGAGAGAAATTTTGAGAGGGATGAAAAATAGTTTGACCAAAATGGCCAAGAAGGCCAGTTTTGAGTGTTTCGGTTGAATAGGCCTGGCGCTATGCCTATCCTGTCCACGCTTTACTGTCGAGCCGTGCTAGCCCGATGCCCGGGCCACGGGTTGGGCCCGGCGCCAGGTCAGCTTTGGCAAAAAATCTAAAAATATATATATTTTTTAAATTAGAATTTAATGGAAACAAAGAAAAAGGAACACGAAATCATAAAAAGTATATAGTTTTATAGCCAAATAAATGAAAACAGACGAGAATTTAAAAGATTGTTCAGCAAACACTAAAGCAGTTCAAGATCATCGTTTCTCACGGTCTTGGTCCCGTGGGTTGGTCTCTGTGTTACTTGGAAGTGATCTCAATTGATGATCACCAAAGAGTTTGGCTAACTGTCCAATTTGACTTTCAAGGTTGTGCATGGACACCTCTAAGTTTCTTGTGGTTGCATCAATTTCTTGGAACCGTGTTTCCATTCCACTTACCAATTAAGTGACCAATTCCTCCAAGGATGGTTTAGTTGGTGGGGTGTTGTACGGCTGGTTGAGCCCTTCACATCCCAAAGTTTGAAGAAGTGTGTCAAGGTTAGTTTTGATTATTCCAAGAAAAGTTAGGGTGATTCCTCCAACCTAGGTTGTAAATATTACTGTAAGGATTATTACCTTACCGACCATTACCTACAAACGCCGCTTGTTCCAATGCTTCTTCTGAAGACCCCATATTTTGGCACTCATGGTTTGGATGCCCTTTGCTACAAAAAACAAAATTCACACTCATTACCTGCCCTTGAGAAGGAGGCATTACCAATTGATCCATTTTCTGGGTGAGTGCTTCCACCTTTGCCTCTAATGCAGCCATTGCATCCACCTTGTATACTCCATGTACACGAGCTCTAGACCGTGAACTACCCCAAGCATAGTTATTCATAGCCAGATTTTCAATTAAATAAAAAACCTCCTCTGGGGTTTTGGAATTGATGGAGCCTCTAACAAATGCATCAACTAATTGCCTCGTAGCAATGCTCAACCCACTTTGAAAGATCTGCATTTTCATTCACAACTCGAGTCCATGGTGAGGACATTTTCTCAGTATTTCTTTAAACATTTCCCAACACTCATACAGGTTTTCGGCCTCTAATTGTTGGAAAGCAAAAATGTCAGTCTTAAGTTTGGAAGTTCTAGCTGGTGGAAAATATTTGGCCAAGAATTTTTCAGCTAACACGTTCTAAGTTGTAATAGATCCAGTTGGCAAAGATTTTAACCATGATTTTGAATGATCTCTTAAGAAAAAGGGGAAGAGTCTTAGCTTGGTGGCATCCTCAAAAATACTATTCATTTTAAATGTATCACATATTTCTAGAAAGCTAACAAGGTGGGCATTGGGATCTTCCTCAGCTAACCCATCAAATTGGACCATATTCTGGATCATTAGAATTACGTTGGGTTTTATCTCAAAATTGTTGGCCTTTATCCTAGGTCATGTGATACTAGATCCTGTGCTTGAAATTGTGGGTTTTACAAAGTAATTCATAATCTACTTGTTAGCTCCATCGTTACCATCATTGTTGGGCTGATTTACCTCCATCTCTTTCCTTACCCTTTCTTTATAACCTTCCGGACCTTGGTGAGAGTTCTCTCAATTTCTGAATCAAGGTCGACTATCTCGGCTTTGGATCATTGGGTTATAAACTAAGAGCAAGGTCTACACAAGACAAAAAATTCTGAGATTACAGAATTTACATGGTAGATAGTTTGGATATGTTTACACATTAAATTACATGGAATTACAATGTATAGAGACATTAAAGTACAAATATACAAGAAAACACAATATTGCACCTGAGCAAGTGTACTCATCGCAAGTATAGTATAGGGAATTAACGAGTATTGATCCTCAAAGGAACAAGCACACACTAATCAATTTTCATACATTATTTAACTGACAAAATAAAGTAGCAAGATGAAAACAAGAAAAATAGAGAAATATATACAACTCAAGGATGGAAAAGTATGTAATTAGACAACTATCCTAGAAAACATAACAATGAACCACTCAACAACTATCCCAATTAATTATCATCTTGACATCATGAAGGAATAAAGTAAAGTCCAATCGTTTCCCAAGTTATAAATTCACTTATATAGATTCTACTTCTTTCCCAATCCATGGAATCATTACCTCTTGATTAAATTAGTAGATTTCTCAATCAAACCAACATAACCGAAAGATGCATTAAACATAATTCCTTATAGACATGAAATTAGACAACAATCCTATACTCTAGGCGAAATTAACTAACCTTTGATTACTTAAGTTCTTTAGCCTTAACTTCATTTCCCAAGTCTATTAAGTAATAACAAATATAAAATCAATTAAATTAAATCAACTCCTAACGTCATTTCCCAAGTCAATTAGAAGCAAATATAACTTCATCAATTCCTCCATAATCACAAGTAATCAAACACTAAGAATGATAGAAAATTGATCAAGTAGTTAAATTGATAGTTAAGTCATGAATTCTAAAATATTTTCAAATTACAACGAAAACATTGAATACATAATTGTTTTAAGAAAAAGAAAACAAAGAGAAAAGAAAGAACTCATAGACAAGCCTCTTTCTTCTTCCTTGAAGACTCTCTTAAACAATCCTTCTTGATTTGTGTGAATCTTTCCTTCAATGAGGGATTGAGAATTTTTGTCTATGAATCCACCACTCTCTATTGTATATCCTTAACCCTTGTGTTTTCTTGTGATTTTATAGGCCTATTGGATGCTAAATTCATGGTTGAGGAAGTCTTGGCCAAGTAGGAGTAGGAAAATACCAAAATCATTGGACAATCTATAATTTCGTGCACAGAATATTTGCCTCTAGAGCGTACCTGGCTTCGGGTACCTTCAAGCCACCTGGCACCAAGTTCTGTAACACCCCGCTACCTAGGCCCGCCGGGGCCGGGGATGTCGCCCCGTCCAAAGGACAAGGGTCTTTATAATGAGGTCACACAAATAAAATAGCGGAATAAAAATAATAAAAATAATACTTCAACTTAAGATTTATTACAACCCAAGAATAAATCCACGAATTCCCAAAAGGAAACAAATCCATAAATAAAATTATCCACTCTCGTCTCCCCAAAACAATACATAAAATCAAAAGACACATTCTCTTCCAAGGCAGATAACACTAGCTACTCATCCCCACAGCAGGATCGGCCTGAAATCATGGTAAAAAGGTGATGAGACAGAAATCTCAGTAAGTCCGTGTGTGCTTTGGGTGTTCAGTGAAAACAGTTCGTGGATGCAAAGTGTGAAATCTTTATAAGAGAAATATTGGCAAGAAATAAATATTAGTCAAAAGCAAGAGTGGTGTTTTCCTCTTTTTTGAAACCATACAAGTGCCCAATAAAATCAACCACTCATAAAGGTGGTCATGGGTTACCACACATTGGGCCCTATAACCGGTCAGAATGCCTAACACTTTGTGCAGACTGACAAAAGAAATACTGGCAAACAATGAATGATGTTCAAAAATAAGAGTGGCGTTTTGGGCTTATCTAGCCGTACATAATTTATAAGATCAACCACTCGAAAGAAAGGATTATGGGTTACCACACGTTGGGCCCCATAACCGGTCAGAATGCCTAACACTTTGTGCAGACTGACAAAAGGTAGGTGATCGGCCTACCGGGCAAGATACTCCTCCTTCTCTATACCCAAACAACAACCGGGTATCCATTCCGGTAAAACATAGTCACTTGATTGAAATAAAACAAACTGCTAGCTCGGACCAGCCTGACTAAGTAGTACTGACGTTTCTCTAAGTTGAGCTTATCTTCTGGAGGTGGCCTCCTGCCAGAAGACTTACTCTTGCTCTTCAAAACTAGTACTACTAGCCTACCCTTATTGAGTACTCAACGTAACATATCCCACTTGGAGAGAAAATGAACAAAACACAGTTCCACTTGAAAATGGCAATTAAGGTTTTCCAAAGTTTGGGGAAAAACTGGTTTTTGAAAGAGTTTTAGGTTTTGAGTAAAACCGCCCCTTTATTTGCAAAAATTTATTTGTCTGAAATAAGAATGGAAATAATCCTCAATGGCCTTTACAGAAATGAGTGACCATGCACTCCACATTTGGCTTGCCAGAAAAAAAATCATTTTTCATCAAACAGGTTTTATGCAGGAGCTTACCTGATCCTTGCTCACAACAAAGGTCTCCAATAGCTGACCTGACCCGCATAGGGTAAATACAAACCACAATCAAACTCAAGCCAAAGACTCACTTTCTCAAATAAAACCAACTCAACTTACTACAATCATATCCCTAGTGTCCTAAGCTTTAAGGCTCAAGAATAAATAAAAAGGTTTATAAAATAATTCTAGTTTGATATTAAAATAACTAGAGTTTGGGAAATAGGTACAAAAAGTTGAAGGTTTAAATCTTGCTAAAAATAAATTATGGTTTATTTGAAAAAGGGTCCAAGGTAGTATTAGGTAAAATAATGATTTATTAATAATTTAGTTGCTAGAGAATAATTGATAGCTAAAATTTGTTGAAAATAAATTTAATGAGTCTTGCTTGAAAAATAATAAGCAAATCCTTAATGGGTTTTGATTAAAAGATAATAATTAAATTTTTAGTAATAAATATTTTATTAATTATATTTATTTCCATAAAAGGTTTTAATTGATTTTATCATTTTAAATTATATATATATATATATATATATATATTCCAGCAAAAACTATTATTTATTTGACTAGAATATCACTATTTTATATAAAAGACCAAATCCACATTTTCCCATAGTTTTCAAAATTTTACTAGAAAAATCATATTATTAAATATTTTATTAATGAAATAAAATTTAGCTTAGGGACAACTAGATCATGATCATATTCCTATAGCCAACCACAATCATGAACATATACAACCCTTCAATTCATCAAATCATCCAAATCATGCATACAAGCATAGATCTCAATTTTTCAAAACATGATCTAACCCCTACTAGCATAAATAAGATCATGGCTTCAATAATCCAACATGAATATAAATCCTATTCACCAAAGGTGACATAATCTCTAGCATACTTCATCACAAATACTACCTATGACATGGAGACATGCATTAAATCTCAAATCATCATACAATCGACCAAGATAATCCATCCATGCATAAATCCCATCTCCTTCATATTCATACATACATTCATGCTTCAATCTCAACAATATATATATATACTTAAATCCTATCGCCATCCACCTACTATCATCATCATCCTAGAGACATGAATCTAGAGTTTAAAAGAAAGGTTAAAGGGACTTACTTGGTTGATGAATGCTTTGAAGGAGTTTAGAGTAGATCTCAACTCCTAGATGTCTAACTTTGTCCATGGGAGATGGCGAAAGCATGTTCATGGGAGAAAAAGTCATTCGGCCAAGAAAGGGGAATTTTCGGCCATGAGAGAGAGAGAGAGAGAGAGAGAGAGAAAAAGAAATCATTAGTATGTTTATTCGCATAGGTTCTCATTAGAGACCAAGATTGGAGAAGATGAAGTTGTTAGAATAAATTTACCTTGAAGGTGTTCTTGACCTTAACAGAAATTTCTAGTTTTTTATCCAAAAGTGCTAGTTGGATTTTGGTGTTTGATGTTAAAAATGGTACGGATGGACTCACAGCAATGAATAGATGAAATCTGGAATTTTTAGAGGTAGTTTGAAGTGATTTGGAGAGGTATTAGGTGAAATGAAGTAGTAGGTGTTCTTGGTATAGTGTGTGTTCTTGAAGGTTGAAGAAAATCGAGAGATGGTAATGCGCAGCTGCTGAATTTTTGTGAGAGATATGGGTGGATGAATTTCTGTAGGGTTTAGGAGGTTGATTCTCTTATTTGGAAGGGAAAAGGAAAGGTTAGTTGTTACAATCTTTGAAGAATATTTTTAGGAAGTGAATTTGGACACTAAATATTCTAAGAATATCTTGATTGTTGGACAGCTTTTGGAAATCTGCCATGGCTGATTGTTTGAGCAGAATTTCGGTGGGATTAAAGCTGGCTTATGGAGGCTTATGGTGGCCGAAAGTAGGGTGTACAATGATGAAGAAGAAGTATGGTCCATTGAGCAAAATATTATGGAAGGTTACTAAATAAGATGGCTGAAATTTTGGAAACCAATCAAGCTAAATTGCAAGGATTTGTTTGAGAGATTTTTGGACAGCCATTAATAGAATTTCATGCAGAAGTTCAAGGGGATCAATGTAGATCTGTTGATGGAGGTTTAAGGAAGGTTTTGACAGCTTACGGTTGGTGTTTTGGCTGGAAGAGAGATAGGAAACAAGCTAGACAAAAATCTGCACAGAAATTTCGCTGCACGGTGATTTTTCTGGCAGATTTTCGTCTGCTGTTCAAAGCCATTTTGCAGCGAGTTTTGAAGGGGATTTCAGAGGTATTCAAGGCTGGTTTCCAGACTTCTTTATGGAGTAAAAACATGGCTAAGGTGCTACACAAAATTTGGGAGAAAACAGCTTGGTTTGGAGCTCTCAAAGCTGATTTTCGTACAGGAATTTTTCCTGTTTTGCTCCAACTTGTGCAGTCCAAAATTGGACAAAAACTTTCAGGTTTCAAACTGATCCTAAAGACCATTTTTCTGGTAGCATTTGGGAGGGAATGTTGGCTAAAAATTTCGACCCTTTGAAGGTACAACAAGCTGGAAAATTCCAGCTCATTCTATGAAGAAAGATTAACTAAGCTAGAGGAAAATTTCAGCAAGCTTACTAGGGGGATTTTTCCTCTTGAAATTCCTCACAACTCTTCCATATTTTTCAGACCATAAGGAGTCTTTTACCAAGACATTTTGATCCTAAAAGAACTCAGTACTTTACTGAATTTTCTGGAAAGAAAAAGGCTAGAACATCTTGATCAAACCAATGAGTTGAAACTAAGAAAAACTAAAGATCAAGGAAAAATGATTCTCCCTATAAGAATTTCGAGAAGAGTAAAAGGAGTGGAATGAGGTTACTTTTATCATGTCTCTCCTAGAACATCATCACCACATTAATCTAGGCCCTTAAGGCCGAAACCATACTTTCCCAAGCAAAATAAAATTTACTCAAGCTAAAGCTTCTATGATGGACTTTGAACCCAAGACCTCAAGAATTAATTCCAAAGCTCTAACCACTATACCACAACAACTCTTGTTGCTATTTCTACTAGAAAAATTATTTCCTATTCAATCCACAAGCTATCTCCTTATTTTCACCTCGGGCAAAAATTACCATTTTGCCCTTCTCACTCAATAATCATAATCAAGCCCTCTAGACTATAAAACACAAATTCAATGCACATAAAATCATATAAAAATATATTTAAACGTGCAATAAAATATGATATGCATCCCAACCCCCTTACTCTAAGGTTGGTTTTGGCTGGGGTTTCACAAGTTCGCTCTATTCTTCCTCTACTTTTGCTCTGTTTTTAGTCTTTTCTCCTTGACAGACAGTATGGACCCGGCACCAAGTACACTTGCCAAACCTGGTGCCAAGTCTATTCTGCTTGTGTGCTGAATGACACTTCAATTCTTCTGTTGGGCCAGAATGGACCCGGCGCCGGGTACCTTGGCTAGGCTTGGTGCTAGGTATATTCTGGAATTGTGCACTTTCTGATCGAAATCTACTCAAATTTGCACATATTTGTCAAAAATACCTTTTACAAGTAAAATATTGAATAGGAAGGAATATGCCTAGTTATTACAACAAATGTATCTCAAAATAACCTCAAATAACTAGGAAAATAATGGTGATTTTAACCCCTATCAGAGACTGTGTTTGGGTTTCATTAAGTAAGCATCCTCGTGTGGATTACTGTTAGAGTCAATCTCACGTTGAGATTGAAGAGGCGAGACAAGTGGTTAAACACCTGGTTACTGTTTTATTGAGAGGCTTGCTGGATTGTGCCTCATCATTCAGTAGGAAGAAATCTTTTTGAACAATAGAGACATCACACAAAGGTATAATTTTAATCTTTTAATCCATCTTACACATACATGTGGTCTTTTTTTCATAAAATCCTTTTATTTATGCTGCGTAATGCATATTTGATGCATGTATGGATTTTAATAGTGGTATTAGAGCCAGTTGTGTGTGATTTACGGATCATTATTTTGCCACGAAAATGTTTCATTGGAGTCTCTGTTTTCTTCTCTGAAAATTGTTTCACACGAGTATGATGTCTAAAAGTTGTTTTGGCTTGCTTCTCAAAATTGTTTCAAGAATTTTGGGTCTCTGTTGTATTCTAAGATGTTATGAATGCATCTTGTTTTCTACAAATTTGTATTTGTGGGTTCTGGATGCAATGTTTGATGTTTCTGTAAAGGTTACAGAAGGTTTCAAAAACTATTGTGTTTCTTGAACAAATTTGATTTGTTCTGTGTTGCTTGAATGAATGATTTTATAAAACGGGAAATAGGGAAAAAAATTTTCAATTCAATCAGAGAATAGTTCTCTGAAATTATCACAAATTCGTTCAAGAATTTTTTTGTTTCCCCAGAAACCGTTTCTGGGAAGAAAATGAGGGGGAAAAAAGTTTTTTTTGCCCCAAGCCGCGGCTCGCTTAGGATTTGTTTCCTAAAGCCAAGCTTCCACAAGTGATCATGGCAAGGATGTATAACATTCTCCCCAGGATAGAACTTTGTCTTTTTGTGGTTTGCTATATATATAAAAAAAAAATTCTTTTCCTTTCCATTTCAGTTGTTTATTTTTCTAGTGGCCCATGAAAGTTTTTTTTCTTTTTCTACTCGACACCCAAAGACTCCCAGAAATTATGTTTTGGTACTAACTAATATTAATTTCTAAAATGTGTTTTGGAAATTAATATATATTATCTAAAATAGTGATTTTAGATATGTAAAAAAAATAATAAGTTTTTTTTATTAATGCTCATTTTGAGAATTAAATCTTATTATGATTAGTTTTTAATTGAGACCCATGATTTGGGATAAAATTATATTTTAGAAATTAATATATTTTCTAAAATATTGATTTTAGATTATATATTATTATTTAATTCCTAAAATATGATTTTAGCAATTAATAAATTTTTTTAAATATTAATTTTAGATTTTATCCTAATTAGATTTCTAGAATTTGATTTTAAAAATTAAATCTAAAATATTGATTTTAAATTTTATCTTAATTTAATTTCTAGAATTTGATTTTAGAAAGTAAATCTAAATTTGTTTTAATTTTCCAAAATAGAGATTTTGAAATAATAAAATTATATGTTTAATTTTGTTTAAGCATAATAAATGGCATGGTGGATGATATGGACTAAACCAAATTATATCTGTTCATGCAATTTTACATTTTGGTTTTTATTAAATAGGACCCGCGAGTCCTACTTTCTCTAAAATTCTTATGTAATTCTCTTCTCATCTAACTTCCCACGAATGTAACTCGAGGTTTCTCTATTTAGGAAATTTATATAATTAAATTACATAAGTTAGATAAGAATAGAAATATTTTAAATTTTGGAGATGGCAACCAAAACGAGGTGAGATGGCAAGACCTTCTACTTAAAATATGCATGAACACATAGGGTTAACCATGTTAATTTCCTTTTTAGATTGAGAAAATTAATTTAGGGAAAGTCCATAACCATACCACGTAACCGCTTCATTGCCATGATTATCAATTTATGTGATTTATTGACATATTTATGCATGTCCCTTGATGAAATCACTAAAAGGAATAAATCCCTCAATGAATATTAAACCTAATTTCTTCCGTTAATATAATAAGAACAAGAGCCCTTTTTCGAGACTAGGGTGTCGGGCTAACCCAAACCTATTCGACATCGGGCATGTTCATGCTATGGAATTAAATTCCTGATTAATAGATTGGCTTTAACTAAATTCTTTATCCCGGTTGGGCTAACTCAAGAATAAAAAAATTTAGAGGAAATATTTGGGTAGCCCAAAAGGCTTTAAAATTAAAAGATGTTAATCACTCAATGATCTGGTAATTACATACGATGTAATTGGTATTGGATACCTACCATTGAACTCAATGGTGGCTTGTTGGGCATATCTAAGGTTATTCTTAAGGAATTTGGATACCAGTCCACTAGAAAAGCTTCCAATGGGCTTTCTTGAATCAATAGTGGAGGCTATTGGTTTGAGTAAAATAGTGGAATAATAATGCACTTAATTAAAGACCTAATTATTAGCATTACATGTGCATATATACTTAGCTAATCTTTTCTATCTTTATATCTAGGTCATCTGCATCATGTCAACTAACCTAAACCGTCGTAACATCTTGGAAACCAACAAACTCAATGAATCGAACTATCTCGACTGGTATCAAAATTTGAGAATTGTTCTCAAATTAAAAAAGTTGCTCTACGTGCTAGATGCTTCTATTTCACCATATCTAGCCCAAGATGCTCATGCTGATGAGTATGTTGTTCACAAAAAGCACCAAGAAGACAATGATACAGTAACCTGTATTATGTTGGCATCAATGTCTCCTGAGTTACAAAAATAACATGAGCATTTGGATGCTCAAATAATTATTCTCCATCTTAGAGAGTTGTTCGATCAATAAGCAAGACCAGAGATATATGAGATCTCTAAAGAGCTATTTCGATCTAAGATGGCTGAAGGTGCTTTTGTGACCACTCATGGGCTGAAGATGCTGGGCTTGCTTGATAGAGAAGCTTGCATCTCTTGGGTTTATAATGGACAATGAATTAAGTATTGACTTAATTCTACAATCCTCGCCCAAAAGTTTTTCATAATTTGTGATCAACTATCAGATGAATAAGATTGATTTCACTATTCCTAAGTTAATCAATCTTCTCAAAACTACAAAGTCCTCCATGAAGAAGAAATCCAATGCAGTCTTGATGGTAGAATCTTCTTCTTCTAAGAAGAAATTTCCTAAGAAGAAGAAGAAGGCTCCCACTAAGCCCAAAAGTGATGTGAAGAAGAAGGACATAGCCACCACGGGCCAATGCCATTATTGTGGCAAGATGGGCCATTGGAGGCACAATTACAAGGCCTACTTGGAGACCGAAGAAAAGAAGCAGAAGGAGAAGCTTGTGAGCACTTCTACTTCTACTCCTGGTATGTTTATGATTGAGATAAATCTGTCTTTAGAAATGAGATATAGGTTTTGGATACCGGATGTGGATCTTATTTATGTAATAAATTGAAGGGGGTAAAGGATAGTAGAAGGCTTGAGAAGTGCGACGTGAACCTACGTACTACAAATAGAGCAAATATTGCTGCACTTGCTGTAGGGACTTACAAGCTACACCTGCCTACTATATTAGTTTTAGAACTTCAAAACTGTTATTATGCACCACCTTTGTTAAAAAACATTGTCTCAATTGCATGTTTGGATTTATATGGATTTCATTTAATTTTTAAGAATAAATGTTGTTCTTTTTCATTGAATAATATCCACATGGTTCTATAACTTTGGTTAGTGGTTTATATGTTCTAGACATGGATAAGCTAATTCTCAATATAAATAATAAGAAACCAAAGATTGATAACCCAAACACCTCTTACTTATGGTATTGCCATTTAGGCCATGAAAATGAGAATCGTGTTTCTAAGTTACACAGGCTTGGTGACTTAGGGTGTTTTGATTATGAATCATATAGCACTTGTAAGTCTTGTTAACTATGTAAAATGGCTAAAAATCCTTTTTCTGAAAAAGGAGAAAGGGCCAAAAAGTTATTAGAACTCATACATTCTGATGCATATGTCCTAATGCCCATACAAGCAATAAGAGGCTATAACTATTTCATAACCTTTATCCATAGTTATTCACGATATAGGTATTTGTATTTTATGAAATACAAATCTGAAGCTTTTGAAAAGTTTAAAGACTTTAAGAATAAAGTAGAGAAATAACTTGGCAAAAGTATTAAGACTCTAAGATTAGATCGGATCAGATTGATCCAAGAGTTTCAAGGTTATCTTAGAGATAATGGGATATTATCTCAATAGACTCCACCATATACACCTTAATGTAATGGTGTATCTGAGAGAAGGAATTGAACCCTTCTAGACATGGTACGGAGCATAATGGCTTCTACAGACTTGCCAAAATCATTTTGTGGATACGCACTAGAGACTTTTGTTTATATTCTAAATAGAATTTCATCAAAAATAGTTGATATTACCCCATTGGAGATGTTCTTTGGCAAGAAATCAAAAGTTGTCTCACTTGAGAGTGTGGGGTTATCTTGCCTTTGTCAAAAGGCCACAATTAGACAAACTTGAAGTAAGTCTGACAAGTATTTATTTGTGGGTTATCCGAAAGAATCTTTCGAGTATTACTTTTATCTCCCCTCCAAAAACAAAGTATTTGTTTCGAAGCATGTTGTCTTCTTAGAGAAGCAGCACGTGCTCAAAGGGGATATTGGGGGTAAAATTGAACTTAGTGAAGTTCAAGAAAAACAAATAAACAAGGTTCAATTATCTGATCCCACATCTATTGAGAGAATAGATGAACCTTTTACTACACAAGATCCTTGTAGGCCGAGTAGGATAAATGTGGCATTTGAGAGATATGAATTTCTCATAAGTGACCACAATAACGCATCGCTCATAGATGAAAATGAGCTTACTACCTACAAGAAAGTTCTAAATGATTCAGAATCTGACAAATAGCTTGAGGCCATGAAGTCAGAGATGGATTTCATGTACGACAACCAAGTATAGACTTTGGTTGATCCACCCAAAGGAATCAAACCTTTTGGGTGCAAATGGGTTTTCAAGAAGAAAACTGACATGGATGGTAACATAGTTACTTATAAAGCATGACTAGTAGTTAAGGGTTATCGTCAATAACATAGTATTGACTATGACGAAACATTCTCTCTAGTAACCGTGCTAAAATCCATCAGGATACTCCTAATCATTGCCGCTCATCATGATTATGAGATCTGACACATAGATATGAAAATAGCTTTTCTAAATAGAAATCTGACTGAGAAAGTGTATATAACACAACTTGAGTGTTTCACATCCAATGATAGCATAAAAGTGTACAAGCTACAAAGATCTATTTATGGACTTAAGCAGGATTCTAGGAGTTGGAACATCCATTTTGATAAAACAATCAAAGCGTTTGGTTTCATTCAAAATATGGATGGGCCTTGTGTGTACAAGAAGGTTAGTGGGAGCGCAATCATTTTCTTATTGCTTTATGTAGATAACATATTGCTAATAGGAAACGCTGTACCTATCCTACAATCAGTTAAAGTTTGGTTGTCCGAGAAATTCTCCATGAAAGACCTTGGAGAAACAACCTGCATTCTTAGAATAAGGATCTATAGAGATAGGTCAAAAAGGTTGCCAGGTCTTTCACAGTCTATATACATAGACAAAGTGTTAAAAAGGTTTAGTATAGATCAATCCAAAAAAGGATTCTTACCTATGTCCCATGGGATAAACCTTTTAAAGTCGATGTCTCCCAATACACAAGTTAAAAGGGATCACATGAGTAAGATTGCATATGCTTCGGCAGTTGGATCTATCATATTTACTATAATATGTACAAGGCCCGATGTATCATGTGCCCTCAATTTGACGAGCAGATACTAATCTGACCCTGATGACAGTCATTGGACAGCTGTAAAGAACATCCTTAAGTACTTGCGAAGGTTAAGGATGTGTTCTTGCTTTATGGTGAAGGTGATTTGAAAGTAAATGGGTATACTGATGCCAGTTTTTAATCTGACAAAGATGATTTCAAATCACAATCTGGCTACATGTTTATATTGTGTGGAAAGGCAATAAGTTGGAAGAATTCCAAACAAGAAACTATTACAAACTCTACGACAGAAGCTGAGTACATAGCCATTTCTGAAGCAGCTAAGGAAGCCGTTTAGATCAAGAAGTTTGTGACGGAACTGGGTGTAGTCCTTAACATTATTATGACAACAATGAATCACTCAAGTAAAGGAATCATGGTCTCAGCAACGGTTCAAGCACGTGCTACGATGCTATCACCTAATCCGAAAAATCATAGATAGACAAGATGTAAAGATAGCGAAAGTTCCCACGGATGAGAACATAGCTGGCCCACTTACAAAAGCACAATCCCAAAAGAAACATGATAGGTATGTTTAGTCATTCAATATTAGATACATGAATGATTGGCTCTAGTGCAAGTGGGAGTTTATTAGTGTTGTGCCCTAGAGGCAATCACTTGTACTTTATATATAACATATTTATTTTATAATACAAGGCATTATTTATCTTTCTGTTTGTTTTCTTTACTTTCATGTACAATAACTGTTAGATAAAATCCCTAGTACAACATTGTGTTAAGAAAATCATGATATGAGATTCCTACTACACTGTATAATGGTAGTACTTAAATAATCCCTAGTCGTAGTTTTAATGAGATAGGACATCATTAATGCGTTAAGACTAGCATGTGTTAGACTTCCTGATTTGATCAGGCAGTGGTTCTCACATCCGTGAGTATTGTGATACTCAAAATTAACACGTGGCTTGTAACACCCCATGTCCGCGATATAGTGGGCTAGTTCTGGTGGGATGTTGCCCCATTTCATTTCTCAAACAAGGGGTCTTTATAACGATTTAAAAACTTAAGGTAAGCGAATAAGAGTTGAAACATAAGTAAATATATGAAACATACTCTTTTATTACATAAGCATATAAGTCAAGATAGGTACATCATCATAGTCCCCAAAATACTTAAGCTAAAATATTACATAAACTATGTACAATGAGAACTCCAAAAGTTTCACTAGCCAGTGCTAGAGGAGTGGTCCTGGAAGTACCGTCGTTTATTCCTCAGCTTCAATTCCTAAAAAAAATAGAAAAGATAGACATAAGTGTGAGTGGTATACTCAGTGAGTCTCGTGTGTGCAGTGTTTTTCTTAAGAAATCAATTATCAATTTCTTTACCGAAATTAACTTTATAACTGGGAAATAGAAGTAAGTGATAGATTTAGGTTCAATTTATCATGTACATTCAAAAAACAATGATTTCCAAACATATGGCCCATAATTTTAATAAATGCAGGTTTTTCTCCATTTAGAAATGTGACCCGCGTGCAAAGTTCAAGGAACTTCGCCTTTAGTTACACAGTCTCTTGTGCCAGGTGAAGGATTGAACATTTCACAGAGCATGCATCACGGTTGAATAAAAATGGAAGAACATGAACATAACAGAGTATGGCAGCATGGTGGGATAAAAACATACATGTTGGAGCTTTAAAACTTTAAAGAACGTTGAAGAATTGCTTGAAGCTTAAAAAAACAGCTTTCTTCGTCAACGTCCAGTAAGCTTCCACTGTCCAGTGCACTACATCCTTCTTCTTCCTTCCTCCGGTGGAAATGAACAATGCATGGTTTTTCGGCTCACGGAATATTCTCAGCCTAATTTTTAGTTGGTGAGCACAAAGGGTTGAAGGAAAATGATCGGTTTCTCAACTCACAGTTCTTCCCCCTTCAACCAGGCTTGGCTTCTTCTTCAGTTAAAAACAAACCCCAGAAGAAAACCAAAAGCCAGTAGGAGAAAAGCCACACGAGAGGGAGAGAGAGAGCCAAAAGACTAGAAAAATATTTTTATTTTTTCCTTTTTCTTTTATTTTATTTTTCCACACAGAAAGCCAAGAGTCATGAAACCAAAAATAATTATTTTGATAAAAATAATATTCCCGGGATTTTATACCCGAATATTATTTACAAAATAAATTTTGGCTTCACCCTAAACTTTTCTAAACTGTGTCCAAAAAAATCCTATGGTCCAGGCTATTGGGCCACAATAATATTTATTATTTTTCTTGGACCCGAAAAATTCAAAATAATAAACATTAATTATTTCCCTTAGAATTAAATAAATAACCCAATAAATAATTAATGGACCCAAATGAACCAAAAAATAATTAAACTTTAATTATTTATTTCTTGGGATGTAATTAAATAAATAACCTAATAAATAATTAAGTAATAATTATTTTCTTCTAGTTTAAGTCCTAGTTAATTTTTCTAATTATTCAAACTGGACCCAGGTCCTGAATAATTAATTAACCAATTAAACTAGATAATAAATTTCTCTCCATTTATTTTATTCCAGTCCAATAATAAATTAGATTTCCCGAATAAAATACAACTCTCTCAACTGAGAACATTTTCTCAACCCAAAAATTAATTAGGACTTACGGGCTATTCCGAGGACCAAAAAGACACTTTGTCTTGGCTACTAAAATGACCAAAATACCCCTACTATATAAATAGATGTTTTTACATTTTAAATATTTCCTAATATCACCATAAGGAAATATTGACCCCAAGGACAATGCTGCATTAGCAGAATCTTCGAGCTACAAGTGAAAATAACTAAAATACCCCTCTACACATCGCCATACATTTAGAGAGGAAGAAGTGTACTAACACCTCTCTAAAGACATCTACCATCCTTAGGCCTCTAGTCCAATGATTCACGACCTCTTGGAATGTTTCCACTTTCCAAGGGAACGACCCTAAAGCAAACATCCAAGTCACATTTCCCAGGACCCTAGATATTTAGATCATCCGGACAACCACAAGGGGCGATATAGTGTAGAAACTATCTTGTACAAGTCTGTCTTAACTAACTAGTCACACATACCCAACATAGAAGTATATTGGCCCTCCGATAGAATCTCAACTATTGTATATCAAAGCATATGCTTCCATCTTCACCAGACCACCAACTCTTACTCAAGTCATAGAGTACTAGTCTACGTTGTAGCGGTAATAGTCTAGGTTTCTACCATATAGTACTTTTTAGAAACCACTACTACAGGTCCTGTTCTACGTATTCGAAATACACTTATGTCATGAAGTGAGTGGCCTACTCACTGGCTAAAGGTAAGTCATTCCCCATCTGGAATTCATAACATAATAACCTAAACATGATGAGATTCCCATTCTCATCAATCGGTTAAGAACGACTGTTTATGTGTTTAAATAATTCATGATCCATACCTTACTGTGAAAGACCTCCATTCACATGGATCACTTATTTATACACAATGGGTCTATTCCAAACGAAAATGTACACAAATAAAGAAACTTATTTCACAAACGATTTTCGACAAATAAATTCTTTTATTAACACATTCAATATTTTCATCAGAAAACTAGTCTAAGAGGGCATATTCCCAACACCAGGGACTGCGCCTTACAGCACGTCACTCGTGTCATGCCAGAATGGTGAGCATAAAAATATACCTCACCTTGCATTTAGGGATCTTTTACTTGCCACCATAAGTCAGGGGTCCCAATCCTGATGTCAATCACCATCGAGGTGGCAAGGGATTGAACACACTGAGTGTTCCCGCTCAGTATCATGTGAACAATCCACCATCATAAACAATAGGCAATTGCCGGGCTCAAAACGGCTAGCCAGGCACGGCTAATTCAATTGTCCTATCGCCTCGTTTGGAGTAAGATAAGCACAATAATTGGACCGGGTTATTTGGGTTCATCTATCTCTAACGTGAGCTAGTACAAAGGTCAAAGCCCTCGCTGAGTACTCAATGTCTTCACTGACTCACATAGTCAGTCTACTCCCTGGAAAGGAGTCTGCTCTCCCCGAAGGGAATTCTAAGAAATCGTTTTTGGGGCCAAATATTGTTTTCTAAAAGTTTTGCATTGCCCGAGTATTTATTTTTTTAAGAGCTGTCAAAATGATATACAATTCATCTCGGGAGCATTTGAGCATAAGGAAAATCTTATTAAAACATTGTGCAAATACCAAGTAAATTGGTTCATAGGCTTCAGTTATATCAAGGAGACATGGACTATATCAGCGAAACATTAAACTTTATCAGAAAAACACATAGCTAACGGTAGTTTTAAAAATCATGGGACTGACCTTGTATACTAGGCCGAAATAGTATCCCTTTGTAATCCTAAAAGGAGTTCCTTTGACTCAGTTCACCTACACCATTACTATATTTCTTTATTATTACTTAATGGGTTCAAATAAGGTTTCTATAATTTCTTAAAGAAATAAATTGATTAATTCTTTTTATGGTTTTCTGATTTTACAGCTTTACCATCCTCTAATGTTTTGTTCATAACTTATTCAATATAAATCCAAATTAGGTGAGACTACTTCCTAAATACTCCTAGGACATTCCTCTATCACCTCCAGGTCATGGGACACATAAACCCCTTCCCATTTAGTTCAGTTTTTCAGTTAAACTCACTGTTCCGAGTTTAGGGTCTAAAATTACAGTTTGGAAGCTTAACTTGTTTTAACTTATTCCTATGGTTTCTTCAACATATCCTACCACATCTAATGCTTTCAAGCCCTTGTTTCATACCTTAATAAGGCTTTTTTAGCTTGTTTTCCCATCCAGTATTTTTCAACAGTCCAAAATAGCCATGAAACAATTCTTGCTGCAATCAGAATTTTTTCCCCTTTTTTTAATGCTTTCTTGCTATTTCTTCCATGGCCTTTCTTTCTTTCTATCATTAACCAAATTCCAGTCATCCAAGTGCTTCAAAACAGCTTATGTAAGCTATCAAACACTACACTTTTCCTTCTCCATTCATCTAGCCAACTCCCCCCAAATCTATATACCATTTTCATTTTATTTCTTTCCAACTATCAACCTTAGACATATAATTTCTGTTTTGTTTTCTCCAAGTATTAGCTGTACATACAGTCCTATTTCATTTCTTTCTAAATACCAAGAAATAAATATAACATAGCTTAAAATAAATCTTTATCACTCATAGCTTTCTTGACATTAAAACAACCTTACCTTATTTAAGATTGTTAGCTAGACTTGTATGCCTTCATCTTCCCTCTTCCTCGCTTCTCCTCCTTTCCTCCTTATTTTCTCTCTTTTCCTCTCTTTTCTATTATCCCTTTCAGCTTCCTCTTGGCCGAAACTTTCTCCCCTTGCCCTTATTTATATAGTTTGTCTTTGGTCTTGTTTTGGTCTTAGCAAGGAAAATTATGGTGATTTGGCAATTCTAGAAGCTATTAGACCTTTATAGAATTTAAAAGAAAATTGTGGAACATCCTAGAAGGTCTTGGAATCATGTAGAACCTACAAGAGCCTTGGTGAAACTTGTAGAAATCTCTAGGATTTTCAAGACTAATAGATATTTACTAACCTTGCATGGCCATGCATAATCATGATTAATTTGCTCTAATCTAGTTTAGCTTAATTAAGCTTAGTCAAATGAAGTCAATGGGTGGTCCATCTTGTTCAAAATTGTCATGCTTGTGGGCCATCCTTATTTATTTCTTATGGGCCCTCTAAAATATCTTTTTATTTAATGAGAATATAGCTAAGATATTTAGGGCATTAATTGTATTATTTATATGAATATTGGTAATAGTAATATATAATAAAGTAATATAAAATATTGAATATAATAATACCATAATTTAATATTGTCAAGAAATATTGGTATTAAATATAAAATAATAGTAGAATAATAGTGATAATAATAATATTATCATTAAACTTACAACAATAACAATAATAAATACAATCCTAATAATAATAACAATAATGATAAAATTAAAATTAAAATTAAAATTAAATAATAATAATAATAATAATAATAATAATAATAATAATAATAATAATAATAATAATAATAATAATAATAATAATAATAATAATAATAATAATAATAATAATAATAATACTACTACTACTACTACTACTACTACTACTACTACTACTACTACTACTACTAGTAGTAGTAGTAGTAGTAGTAGTAGTAGTAGTAGTATTAATTCATAGCCTTAATAATAATGCTATTAATAATAGGGATATATATATATATATATATATATATATATTATTAATTCCTTTTATTTGTATTCTTATTTTAAACAAAACTACCCTACGCAAATTACTTATATAAGGCGAGTTATTACATGGATACTTGTTAATAGAACAAGTACATTGGATAACTTGACTATGAGATAATCACATGGATAACTATATAGTGCCAGTAATAGAATCTTGTTATAGCAAACGTGCAAGTATCCTTAGACTTGAGATCTACAAAGTATTTTGTTTGCTGAGTATTGTACTTTGATTCCAATCTCTGGGGTCAGATCAAGGGCAGCCTATGGGATGGATATTGGGTATAGTGTGAGATAAACGAAAGCAGTTGAGAGGGTCAATAAAGGATTCACCATTCCTAAGGGACGAATATCTCACGAACACTTGTTAGAATTACTACTCGTGAAATCCTTGGCCAATGTGATTATGTATTGAAGCAGTTCCAATTGATACTCATGTAGAGTAATGGATTCCTGGTACAAGTACTAATTTATTCGGGCTAGAGTTAATATATATTCTGGAGGGAGTTGGCGTTAATTCCATACTCCAAATTGAATGAAATATTGTATGGTGAAGGGAATTTATTGCACTATAGTTTGTTGTTGAAGGGTTTATGTCAAGCCACTTGACTTCCTGGACTCTTGGGTGGTCATGATGTGTTGCTAGATACCGCTCATGATCTATTAAATATGAGTTTATTAATTGATGAAATAATAAACCATTCCTATTTAGAATTAATAGGTTAATTCTAAATTATTAAGGATTATTAATATCAAAGATGTTTGGATTAATTCATATTCGCTACCAATAGACTGGAAAACCTAATAGGTCACACGCAATAGAGGATTAAGTACTCAAGATGTTATTTGATAACATTATGGGGTTAATTGTGAGAAGAAGAAATTACTATGGTCAAATTATAATTAGTTATAATTTTTAGGCCAAATTGTAATTGTGAGAACTTATAGGTTCCAATTACAATTAAAGAATTCTAATTCTTTTAGAATTCATCAGCGGCTATTTTTTTGGGATTTTTTTCAAAAAATAGCCGCTGATTATTTTTCAAAAAAAATGGACAGAGAAAATTATTTTTCTGTTTTTGTTTTTTGAGACACACGGGTTTTTCCCTTCTTCTTCTCTATGATATTACCCTAGCCATCACTATTTTTCTCTGCTAGCATAGAGATTGTGTTCGGGTTTCATTGAATAAGCATCCTCATGTGGATTACTCTTTGAGGCACTCACGTTGAGATTGAAGAGGCGAGACAAGTGCTTAAACATCCGGTTGTTGTTTGATTGAGAGGCTTGCTGGATCGCGCCTCAGTCTTCACTGAGAAGATTTTTTTTTTTTTTTTTAACAACAGAGACGTCACATGAAGGTATAATTTTAATCTTTTGATCCATCTTACACATACATGTGGTCCTCTTGTCATAGAATCCTTTTATTTTCGCTGTGTAATGCATATTTGATGCATGTATGGATTCTAATAGGGCTCGCATTCATGCAAACCAGAAGAAGTAGTTAGATCATGGGATTTCAACCGGAATCATTATCCAGCAAAGAAGCCGTTCTAGTGGTTCATCCATCTTCTTCATAGCCAAATAGATCAAAGTCACACAAAGGTACAATTTTTTAAAAGCTCTCTGCTGTGCACTCTGTGTTTTTCGCTATTTCTTTGGCTTTTTCTCTGTAGCATGCATGGCTACTGTGTGTTACATTCACTTCAAGTGCATTAGAGTGATGATGCTTTGAATGGCTTAGGAATGATGTAACACCCCCACCTTTTTACTTTCGGTTGGTTACTACATGTAATAGGATGAGAATTTATATCAATGGCCAGAACAAAAGTTGATCGGTGTATTGAGACGAACACTCTGGAGAAGTAAAATTTTGTCGGGACCTGGATGTAATTATTGGATTTGTTTTACCCGAACCCTAAATTTTTGGAAGGCTATTAAGATTAAAAGAATAAGAATTTTAGGGTACTCTAGAAAGAGAAATTGATCAGTGCAATGAGGCACACGTTTTGGTGCGAATTATGCTACCCGGGGTATCAGGGGCATTTTTGTCATTTTGATCGCGCTCGCGACTTTGACCGCAAATTTGACCAAGTAGAGAGGGAATTGAAGAATTTAAGTATTACCAATGGATTCAGTGGAATTTTTGGAGTTGGGTAGTGAAATAAAATATTTTTCATTACGGACCCGATTTTGGTCATTTATAAAGAAAATGAAAAATTACGGTTGGAAATGGGACGTGTGGCTTCTTATAATTGGTGGATGAAAATAAGTGTCGTTTAGGGATTGGTTAATGAGGCCAAGTGTTTCTATTTGATTGGTTGTGATAAAAAAAAAAAAGGAAGAAGAAATAAAGAAGAATGGCCCACAAGAAATAAATAAGAATGGTTCACAAGAAATACATAAGGATGGCCCACAAGCATGAAAAGTTTGATCAAGTTGGACCACCTTTTGACTTCATTTGACCAAGCTTAATTAAGTTAATCTTGATTTGAGTAAGTTAATCAAGGTTGATTATGCATGGCCATGCAAGATTAGAAAATATCTATAATGTTCTAAGAGTTTCTACCTTTTTCTATAGATTTCTTTAAGGTTCTAGAGCACTCTAAAGTTTTCCATAAGTTTCTACAAGTGATGAGTCATCACCTAAAGCTTTCTAGAAATTGTGGTTAATCATTCCATGTGTACCAATTACATTTCAAAGCTTCCTACTCAAGAGTCCTACATAAGCCATGACAAAAGCATGTGATGTAAGGCATTACATAAGCAAAGCTTCCTATACAAGCCTTCTAACATCTATAAATAGGCCATGCAGGCCAACTAAAATGGCTTTAGATAGCCAGAATTTCGGAGCAAACAAGAGAGAAAAGGGAGAAGAGAAAAGAAAAGGAAATAGAGAAGAAAGAGAGGGAGAAACCGGAAATAGAGAGGAGAGAAAGAGAGAGAGAAAAGCAAGAAGATGCTTGGACTGTCCAGCCTCCAAACGCAGCAAAGAAAAGGTAAAGATCTACCTTACTTGAACAAAAGTTATTATATAAAGCATGGAGATCATTTTGGTATATAAATTGTGAGAAGTTTATGTGTGATAGTTAGGTGAAGTTGTATGAATGCTGTCCTTGTGTGCAGAAAATTCTGGGAGGTTTTATATTCAGTAAATATGTAATGTTTCTGGATTTGAACGAAGCAGGAATATATCTTTGTAGCTAAGGATCATAGAGACATTTTAGAACAAGTTTGACGTTAATTGGATTTACGGATCAAAAGTTATGGTGAAAATAGTAAAAGGTGCCAAATCAGTGACGGGATTTTTACTACTAGAACTTTGTGTGCAAAACTGAACAGAATGGACAATAGAATTGGTACTCCATGAATTGGAACTAGTAAAGGAATGTCTTAAGGATATTTTACAATTGGTTTGACATCATTTGGATTTGTGGATTAAAAGTTATGGGCAAAACAAGTTAGGGTGTCAAACTGGAAAATTGCAGAATGTTAAGGAAAGAATGAATAGTGAAACTAAGTCAAAACTACTGAGGCTGTTTTTGCCCAGTACCGTGATGCTGGAACCAGAAACCTAAAAACGGCCTATACTGAATTAAAGTTAAGAGTCTCATGGTCATTTTGGTATATCATGGAGCCAAATCGGAGCTGTAAAGTAAAAGTTATGTGCAAAACAAAATGGTGTGTCAAACCAGTGAAATTCCAAAAAAGTAGTCCGAAAATGAATGGACTTAAGAGTGATTAATTATGTGATTTTAGACAAAAAAAATTAGGGAAACATGAAGTGAATCCATTTTTTATGAAGTGAGGAAGGATGTGGAAAAAGTAAAATGAAAGAATTGATCAAACGATGGAAAAACGATACGAACGAAAGTTGAACATTTTTCTTAAGCATCGGCTAACCGTCGGCCCTAACGGCTAAACGACGGTTGAACGTCGGCTAACCGTTGGGCACGTCGGCCGGACGTCGGCTACCCGACGGCTATTTTTTGGCCAAACACCAATTGACCCGAAAATAATGTTTGGTGTAGGTTTAGCAACAAACAGCTAACGAAATGTCAAAAACGGTAGGAACGGAGGTTAGACGGTCGTGAACGGAATGAGTGGCTTAGGACACAAGGTGAGTCCCATTAATTTCTAAACCTTTTTAAAGGCTAGTGTGCTTTGATTTGCCATGAAATGCTATGTTATATGCCATTTTGGAAATCCTCGAATATGTGTTAAGGTTTACATGAGCAAGATTTGCTTTTATGCTATTTCGGACTCGAATAAATTTCATATTCATTTTAGAAACCTTACTGGATGTTTAAAACACGGATTTTGTGAATTTAGTCCTTTTTGGATTAAATATTTGGGATTTCTGAAAAATGGTGAATGTTGGAATCGGGTAATTAGAGAATAATCCAAATATCCTTATTGGAATATTTTATGAAAACTCTTGGAACTCGGGTATTCGGTAAATGACCGAATTATCCTTATTGAAACTTTTGTGAACATTTTTCAAATCGGGTAAGGGTAAAATGACCCAGATACCCTCAAAAAGTCTTTTGGAATCTGGCATGGGTGAAATGACCCGAATACCCTTGGAAAATGATTTTTGTGATCAAGTACGGCCCCAGAAAATAAGAAATGTTTTGATTTGGAAATCCTGCGGGATCAGATGACCCTCTGGCCTAATCAGTTAGATGGGGTTGGTATTGTTGCGTTGAGTACTCAACAGGGACTTTGATCTTTGTACTAGCCCATGTTAGAGATAGACAACCCCAAGTAACCTGATCAGTTCTGGGGATTGTCTTACTCCAAACAGGGCGACAAGACATTGTGATAAGTCGTCCCTGGCTAGCCGTTGTGAGCCCGGCAATTGCCTATTGATTATGATTGGTGGGTTGTTCACATGAGACCGAGAGGGGACACTCGGTGTGTTCAACCCCTTGCCACCTCAATGGTAATTGACGTTAGGATTGGGACCCCTGGCTTATGGTGACAAGTAAAATATCCCTAAGTGCACGGTGAGGTACATTGGTACACTGCTCACCCTTCCGGCATGACACGGGTGATGTGCTGTAAGGCGCAGTCCCTGGCACAAGAGACCGTGTAGCCGAAAGCGAAGTTCTTTGAACTTTACATGCGGGTCGCACTTCTAGATGGGAAAGAACCCGCATTTATTAAATTGGGGGCCGTGTGTTTGAAAATTACTATTTTTCGAACGTATATGATAAAATGACCTGAATTTATCAATTATTGCTATTTTTCCTGTTATATAATTTACTTCAACAAAGATTTTGAAAATCGACTCTCTTTTAAGGGAAACACTGGCACACACACGGGACTCACTGTGTGATTTTTCACTCACACGTGTCTTTTATCTTACTTTTTTTTTTGTAGGATCCGGAATTGAAAGAACCTACGGATAGAGGACGATAACACAGTGACAGCAGAGTAGGTCCGAATGTCTCCTCTTTGGACCTTATATACTTTGTTGATTATTCGTTATAAAAACCCCTTGTTTGGGTATCTGGACGGGGCAACACCCAATATTGGTATGCTTTCACTGTTACCTTCAGTAAGGGTGTTACAAATGATGCATGCTAGTTAATAAGATTGGCAAGATTATTTTTTATGAATACTTGAGATCCTTCGCTATTTTGGTATGGGTAGATTTCTCTGTATACCTCATGGTTGAGGTTTAGGAAACTCTGTAAAGTTTAAATTTTTGTTTAGCAATCGTGTAAACCCGATTTGAAAGGGTATAGGTGGACGTGGTGTTTATTTTTGATGAAAAATGTAATAAGAAGCTGCTTGGATCGATCACGAAGAAGTTGCAGAACACTTTTGGAAAAAATCGCAGAGAAAAAAAAACAGTCTAAAGAAGAAGGATTGAGTTGCAAAGCCACCGGCTTGAGCCGACCAGCAACGGCTCGATGGGTCAGGAGCCGAGGAGTGGCTCAACCAAGCTTGCCGAGCCAATCCTCGACTGGGCAGCTCTAGCTCGCATCCTAGACAAGATGCAATGCATCCTCCCCAAGATGTAGTCCCTGTTGTGATCGTATCGAGCTGGGGTAGACCATGGGTGCCTGCGGATCATGGTCCATGGGCCTTCCCATAGGGCCATGATCCAATGTAGCTGGTGTACAAGACCAAGAGGGTTTTTCCTTGTTTTTCTTGGGTTATTTCTTTTTAATTTTTGGCCCCATATAAGGCGAAGTTAGTATTTTTGCAATAGTTAATATTCTTTGAATATTTTGCATGAAAAATAATAGTTAAGGATTTTTAGGATTACACAAGACCATTAATTAATTTATTTAATGTGTTTAATTCTATTATTTGGACACTTAGGTTTAAAAATAGAAAAGCATGAAAACGTTTATAGTTTTCTAGCATGCTATTTATTTTAATTCCTAGGTGCACGTTTTCTCAAAGACCAAAGTCTTTGGGAAATTTTATTTGACAAGGAAAAATATTTTTCTTTAATTAAATGGTTATTTTTAACTTAAACAAAAATTAATCCTTTATTATTTTCTTAAAGGTTCTTATCCTTGATATAGAAAATATTTTTGATTTAGAAATTTTTGTAAGTTAAAATAGAAAACCATTTTAATTCCTTTTAGCAAAGGAAAAATATTTTTTGTCAAATAAAAACTTGAGATTAAAATCTCTAGAAAGTTTTAAATGGAAACTTTTTTGAAATTATTAAGTTCTTAACTTAAATAAAATTAATCCATGAGGAAAATTTCTCAAAGGGTATAAAACTTGACATAGAAATTTTTTTATGGATTTAGATGTTTTATTTTAAGTTAAAAGACAACTTAATTGAAAATTTTCAAATGATATTTTTTCAAGAAAACCCTTATTTAAAAACTAAGTGAAAGAGGAGTTCCAATGGCTCCACAGCTTCCATCACGTGTAATACCCCACTCTGGTCACACCTGGTTTATGAGAGTTAACATGCATTGAATATGAACATATGTATTTGAACATGATATATGCTTGTTCCATGAATCCGCAAGCTTGTGTTTTGGTGATATGTGCATATTTTAAATTTATTTAAATGTGTGATGCATTAAATTTATAATGGTGACTTAGGAATAGTGGAAAGCATTATCTGATTATTGTGCCATAAAATATTTTACGTGAAAAAAATTATTATTATTATTATTATTATTATTATTATTATTATTATTATTATTATTATTATTATTATTATTATTTCATGAGTGGAAATTTATTTTTGAAAAGTATAGCAAAAAAATTAAATAAATAAATAAATAAAAATTATAGTCATGGTTGAGTTTTGAACCCTAGTCTTTGTAGTGTTTTTTTCCCTCCAACGTTTATCCAACTTATTGTTTTTTTTTTTTTTTTTTTGGAGTGTGCAAACTCCTACAATACTTATTTAGTTTTATATGTAAATAGGAGGCTTGAAAAATGTTGTCTTGGAATTAGTTCTTCCTAGCCGCCACATTTTGGGGACTACATCCTCGTTCTTCTATTATCACAATTCTTATTTTTCCTTTTTTATATAAATAAAATCTATCAACTAGTTTCCTCATCCATTTTATCCTAACTTCCTCTTTTGTTGAGGTTTACTCCTAAAATCAACGAAGCAAACATCAAGGATATCCAAAGCTTTTACCACCATACCCGTAACTCTCT
Source organism: Voacanga thouarsii (assembly GCA_026120185.1). Taxonomy (NCBI): domain Eukaryota; kingdom Viridiplantae; phylum Streptophyta; class Magnoliopsida; order Gentianales; family Apocynaceae; genus Voacanga; species Voacanga thouarsii. Next base: position 1,307,738 of record JANUWF010001059.1, on the reverse strand, counting down.
GTACGTAAATCTTAATTCGAGTGGTTTCAAAGCTCTCTTCAAATTGTAATTCTTTTATTATTCCTCCTAGTATAGCTAGCATTCCAGATAATTTAGTTGCTAGTAGTTTGTACTTTATTAAGCCAATTAAAACAATAAGACGCCTAATCCTATTAAATTCTTGCCAGATCAGCATATTTCTGTAAAGTCTCCTAAAGAATCTTGTCAAACATTCAATTTTAAATTTTAAAAAATAAAATAAAATTGAAGTTTTGAGGTTGTCTGTAACACCCCACTACCTAGGCCCGCCAAAGCTGGGGATATCGCCCCATCCAAAGGACAATGGGTCTTTATAATTAGGTCACACAAATAAAAATTGCGGAATAAAAATAATACTTGAACTTAAAATTTATTACATCCCAAAAACAAATCCAATAAATCCACGAATAAATTCAAGAATACCCAAAACAAATCCATAATAACATTCATCCACCCTCATCTTCCCGAAACATTACACAAAATAAATTATCAGAAAATCTTCCAAAGCCAGGCAATATCAAGCTACTCACCCCTACAGCAGGACCGACCTGAAATCATGGTAAAAATGGTGGTGAGACAGAAATCTCAATAAGTCCGTGTGTGTTTAAGTGTCGGGTGAAAATAGTTCGTGAATGCAAAGTATAAAATTCTTTATAAGAGATCACTGAAGCAATAAACATCCGTCAAAAGCAAGAGTGGTGTTTTGGCTTTTCCAGCCATACATAATTTAGAAAATCAACCACTCAAAAGAAAGGATTGCGGGTTACCACACGTTGGGCCCCATAATCGAATGGTCAGCATGCCACACTTTGTGCATACCGCCGGTCAGAATGCCACACTTTGTGCAGACTGACAAAAGTAGGTGATCAGCCTACTGGACAAGATACTCCTCCTTCTCTATACCCAAACAACAACCGGGTGTCCATTCCGGCAAAACACAGTCACTTGACTGAAAAGAACACTGCTAGCTCGGACCGGCACGACCCATTGGACTGATGTCCTATCCGGAAAGGACTCACCCCTCAGAGGTGGCCACCCACTGAGAGACTTACCCTAACCCCTCAAAGACTAGCCCTAGTAGTTCACCCTTATTGAGTACTCAACGTAACATATCCCACTTGGGAAAAATGAACAAACACAGTTCCACTTGAACATGGCAATTAAGGGTTTCCAAAATCTTTGTCAAAAACAGTTTCAGAAAAAGTTCTGAGTTTGAGTAAATCTGGTTATTAAATTTCAAATAACTCATCTGATGGAAATAAAACAGGAGATAACCCTCAATTGCCTTTACAAAAATGAGTGTCCATGCACTCTACATTTGGCTTGCCATAATTAAAATTTTTTCAACAATCAGGTTTTTATGCAGGAGCTTACCTGATTCTTGCTCATAATAAAGAGGTCCCAACAGTTGACCTAACCCCACATGGCAAATACAAATCACAATCAATTTCAAACCACAATCCACTTCCTCAATTTTAAATCAACTCAACTTGCTACTACCATGATCCTAGTGTCTCAAGCTTTAAGGCCAAACAATAAATAAATAGGTTTATAGGTTGAGCCTAATCTGATATTTAAAATAACTAATGGTTTGGGAAATAAATTCCAAGATGTTGAAAGTTTAAATCTTGCTAAGAAAAATTTAGAGTTTATTTGATCAAGAGTCCTAAGTGGTTATTATGGAAAATAATGAGTTATTAATAATTTAGTTGTTAGAAAATAACTGATAACCAAAGTTAGTTGAAAATAAATTTTAATAAGTCTTGCTTGAAAAATAATAAATAAGTTTTAATAGGCTTTGATTAAAAGATAATAATTAAATTTATAATAATAAGTATTTTACTAATTATGATTATTTCCATAAAAGGCTTTAGTTGATTTCATTATTTTATAAAATATCTATATATTTTATTTTTCTATTAAAACTATTATTTATTTGACTAAATTATCCTTTATATAAATATAATATTCCAAATCCACCCTTCCTAGGGTTTTTTGAAATCACTAGCAAAATTATATCATTAAATATTTTATTCATGAAATAAAAATTTGCTTAGGGACAACTAGATCATGATCATATTTCCATGGTTATTCACAATCATGAACATATACAACCCTTCAACTCATCAAATCATCCAAATCATGCATACAAGTATAGATCTCAATTTATCAAGACATGATCTAACCCCTACTAGCATAAATATGATCATGGCTTCAAAAATCCAGCATGCATATAAATCCTATTCATCAAAGGTGGCATAATTTCTAGCATGCTTCATCACAAATACCTCCTATGACATGCATCAAACCTCAAATCATCATACTATCAACCAAGATAATCCTTCCATGCATAAATCCCATCTCCTTCACAATCATACATATATTCATGCTTCAATCTCAACAATACATACTCAAACCCTATCATAATCCACCTTCTAACAACAACATCCTAGAGATATGAATCTAGGATTTAAAAGAAAGATTGAAGGCACTTACTTAGTTGATGAATGCTTTGAAGGAGTTTAGAACGGATCTCAACTCCTAGATGCCTAAATTTGTCCAAGGAAGATGGAGATAGCATGACCATGGAAGATGAAGCCATCCGGCCAAGAGAGAGAGTTTCGGCCATGAGAGAGAGAGAGAGAGAGAGAAAGAAAGAGACCATTAGCATGATTATTCACATATATTCTCACTTGAGATCAAAATTGAAGAAGATGAAGTTGTTAGAACAATCCTACCTTGAAGGTGTTCTTGAACCTTCACAGAATTTTTTGGTTTTAATCCGAAGTAGCGAGTTGATTTGTGGAGTTTGATGTTAAGAATGGTGTTGATGGACTCACGGCAGTGAGTAGGTTAAATCTAGAGATTTTAGAGAAGGTTTGAAGTGGTTTGGAGGGGTATTAGGTGAAAGGAAGAAGTAGGTGTTCTTGGTGTAGTGTGTGTGTTCTTGAAGGTTGAAGGAATTTGAGAGATTGTGTTGTGCAGCTGCTAAAATTCTGAGAGAATTAGGGCTGCCGAATTTTCTGTAGGGTTTAGGAGGTTGGTTCTCTGATTTGGAAGGGAAAAAGAAAGGCTAGTTGTTAAAATCCTTGAAGAATATTTTTAGGAAGTAAATTTGGAAATTAAATATCCTAGAATATCTTGATTGTTGGAGAGCTTTGGAAGTCTGCCATAGCCGACTGCTTTGAGTAGAATTTCAGTGGAATTAATGCTGGTTTAAGAAAGCTTATGGTGGCTGAAAATAGGGAGCATAATGGTGAAGAAGAAGTCTGGTTATTTGAGGGATACATTATGGAAAGTTGCTACACTATGGTGGCTGGAATTTTGGAAATCCATCAAGCATAATTGCAGAGATTTGTTGGAGAGATTTTCGGGCAGCCATGACTGAATTTCGTGCAGAATCTTAAGGGGAATAATGGAGCTCTGTTACTGAAAGTTTAAGGAAGGTTTATGCAGAACAATGATGGTGTTTCAGCTAGAGGAAGATTAGGAAACAAAGCTGGACAATTGGACTGCACAAAATTTCGCTAGGCTGGAATTTCTGGACAGCTTTTTCGGCTGCCATTTTCCAGCCATCTTGCAGCGAGTTTGAAGGGGAATTTCAGGGGTGTTCAAGGCTGGTTTCTAGCCTTCTTCATGGAGGAAAAACTTGGCTAAAGTGCTCAACAAAATCTGGAAGAAAACAGCTTGGTTTTGGACTCTCAAAGTTGCGATTTGTACAGGAATTTTTCTTGGTTTTGCTCCAGCTTTGAGCAGTCCGGAAATGGCTAAAGAATTCAGGTTGCAAGCTGATCCAAAAGACCATTTTTCTGGCAGCATTTGGGAGGGAATGCTAGCTAAGAAACACGACACCTTAAAGGTACAATAAGCTGGAAAATTTCAGTTCATTCCAAGAAGGAATATGAACTAGCTAGAGTGAATTTTCAGCAAGCTCACTAGAGGAATTTTTTCTCTTAGAATCTCCCACAACTCTTTTACATTTTCAAGCCATAAGAAGTCTTTTACTAAGACATTTTGATCCTACAAGACCACAGCACTTTACTGAAATTTCTGGAAAGAAAATGACTAGAACAACTTGATCATACTAATGAGTTGAGAACTAAGGAAAAATCAAATATCAAGGAAAAATGAATTCCTCTTAGGAAATTCGAGTTGGGCAAGGGAGTAGAATGAGGATACTCCTAACATGTCTCTCTTAGGACATCATCACTACCCTACTCTAAGCACTTAAGGCCGAAATTATTACTTCCCAAGCAAATATAAAATTTAACCAAGCTAAAGCTCTTATGATGAAATTTAAACCCAAGATCTCAAGAATTAATTTCCAAATCTCTAACCACAACAACTCTTGTTGTTATTTTCACTAGCAACTTATTTCCTATTCAATCTTCAAGCTATCTCCCTATTTTCACATCAGGCAAAAATTATCATTTTGCCCTTCTCACTCAATATTCACCAACAAGCCTCCAAGACATTAAAACTCAAATCCAAGGCACATAAAATCAAATAAAAATATATTTAATCATGCAATAAAGTATGTTATGCATCCCAACCCCCTTACTCTAAGGTTGGTTTTGACTGGGGTTTCACATTGTCCATCCAATTGTTCGCAACTAGAGATATCAGTTACACTAGAGCTCTTTAACTTCACGATTTTCATGATCTCAACAAATCTAATTCTACAAGGTATGGTTATATTTACCTAATGAGACGCAAGTCTGACTCTTTTGATAAGTTCAAAGAGTTTAAGGCTGAAGTGGGTGTCGAATAGGTAAAGTAATCAAGTCATTATGATCAGATCGTGGTGGAGAATACCTTCTTGGTGAATTCGAATACTACATGGTACATTATGGGATAGTATCAGAGCTCTCTGCACTAGGGACACCCCAGCATAATAGAGTAGCTAAGAGAAGGAACAGGATATTGATGGAAATAGTCTAACGCATAATGTCACATGCTACTCTTCCAATGTCTTTTTAGATATATGCCCTAGAAACAGCGACATACATTCTGAATTTGGTGTGTTCCAAGTCAGTACCTAGGACACCCTATGAGATATGGACTGGGTGTAAGCCAAGTCTAAATTATCTCAAGATATGGGGTTGTCCAACTTATGTACTGATTAAGGGAGACGAGTTAGAACTAATGCCAGAATTATGTTATTTTGTTGGGTATTTGAAAGGTACAAATGGTGGTTACTTTTATTATCCCAATGAGCAAAAGATATTTGTTAGTGTTAATGATAGATACTTAGAGGATGATCAAAGTACATAGACTAGAGGTTCAATAAGATAGGAACTCGAAGATAAGTTATCTTCTGAATCAATTTTTTCTAACCCGATTATAGAATAAGAAGAGGTACAACCTCAGGAGCCTGTACAAATAGAGCCTTGATGTAGTGGGAGGATATCTAGGGTTTCCAAAAAGATGGACTGGAGAGGCTTTTAACCTAGTCTTCGACCATCAAGAATAAGATCCCACTAGATATGAAGGAGGCTATTGCAGATGCCGATGTAAGCTTATGGAATGAAGTAATGAAAATCGAGATTGAGTCTATGTACATCAATTAGGTTTGGAATCTTGTAGCTTCACCTGAAGGGATAAAACCCATTGAGTGTAAGTAGATATACAAGAGGAAGAGGGGAGCAGATAGGAAGATGGAAACCTAGACTTATGGCGAAAGGGTACACTCGGAAAGAAGGTATCAATTATGAGGAAACCTTTTCTCCGGTAGTCATGCTTAAATCCATCTATATCCTCCTTGCCATCGCATGTTATTATGACTATGAGATATGGCAAATGGATGTCAATACGGCATTTTTAAATGGCTACCTTAGTGAAAATATCTCTATGTCCCAACTAGAGGGCTTTATTGTTGAAGGCCAAGAGCATATAGTTTGTAATCTAAAGAAATCCATTTATGGATTTAAGTAGGCATCCAAAGCATGGAATGTTTGTTTCAATTAGTTTGTAAAATCTTACAATTTCATCAAAAATAAGGATGAACTATGTGTGTATAAGAAACTAGAAGGCATAAATGTGATTTTTCTTGTGCTATATGTGGATGACATTCTACTCATTGAAAATGTTGTAGAGGCACTGTCATCTACCAAGGTTTAGCTTTCTAGTCAATTAAGTATGAAGGATTTGAGTGAAGCCAGTTACATTCTCAGAATAAAGCTTCTTAGAAATAGGAAGCAGAAAATATTAGGTTTATCCCATACTACATACATTAACAAGATGCAGGCCAAGTTCAGCATGGACTCATGCAAGGAAGCGTTGATCCCTTGTAGACATGGGTTGTCTTTTTCCTCAAAGGACTATCCAATGTCGCAAGAAGAAAAAGATAGAATGAGTAGAATTCCATATACTTCAGCTATGGAAAGTCTTATATACACCATGCTGTGTACTAGGCCAGATATCTGCTTTGTCGTAAGCTTAGTTAGCAGATATCAGTCAAATCCTAGAGAGGTATATTGGCAGGCTGTAAAGTATATTCTCAAGTATCCTAAGGGTACAAAAGATTATATGCTAGTTTACAGGACTGATAACTTGATTCCTATAGGATACACGGACTCAGACTTTCAAGCGAATAAGGATGAGAGAAAATCCACTAGTGAATATGTCTTCACCTTGTCTGGAGGAGCCATTTCATGTAGGAGTATCAAACAATCTTGTATTGCTGACTCAACTATGGAAGTTGAGTATGTGGCAGCTTCGGAGGCATCCAAGGAAGTAGTTTAGCTCCGGAAGTTCTTTTTAGAACTTGGAGTCTTGCCACAAATGGACAAACTGGTTGTGATGTATTGCGATAACACTTGTGTAGTCTCACAATTCAAAGAACCTAGGAACCACAAAAAGTGAAAGCACATTAAGATGAAGTACCACCTAATTTGGGATTTTATCCAGAGATGGAAAGTAGTGGTGAAGCAAATTGCCTCGAAGAACAATTTAGCAGATCCCTTCACAAAGCATTTGGCTGAGAGAGTCTTTAGAAGACACTTAGATGCCATTGTGGTGGGCACGTATGGACTCACTTAGTCTTAGAGTGCAAGTTGGAGATTGTTGGGATATATTGTTAAGATTCGTGGACTCCTAAAAGTGAAAAACATCAACGAATCCCTTCCGAGGATCCAAGTAAATGATTAAGAAGATCTAAGGTTTATAGAATTACCTTTTTGTTTGGCATTATCAAGATTCTTCGATTCTGATTATGCTATTGTATGTGCAACCTGAACAATCATTAGACGCTGCAGTGTGCGAACGTCCTCTATCGAATACACACGGTGAACTGACTCGTTACCCTGAGAGTGTTAGCACCTAGGGTTTGAGAGGGTTTTTTTTTTTTTTTTTCTAGTGAATGGAGGCACGAATATTTTCAACAGAACCGAGCTCTTGAGAAGACAGCTAGGGTTTTCTTAAAAAAATCCCCGAACCTCTTAGAGTCCAATTCTGATAATATCTTATCATATTTTAATTTAAATTCAAATTAAATTAAAACTAATATGATAAGATTCTGCCATTATCTCGGTAATTTAACTAATTAATTTATCGAGCCAAACTCTTATAATTTGGACATTATCCAGATATATCGAATGTGGATATATTTCCAAATTCATTGTATCTAGTAAATTTTCTAAGTTCGATTAACTTAGACATATTTTCAGATTCATCGAATCTAGTTACCAGAAAAATAACCTAACAAGTTCGCTTATTGTATGACCCTATAGGTTCATTTAACACTAACAGTGTGCCTAAATCATATTTAAATGGCCCACAAGTTATAAACGGTTTCTAGTAAAACATTATAACTATCCAAGTTAAATGAAGATCAGTGATCTCTTTGAACCAAACCACAATTTTATATTTAGTCATTTTGTCACACGATATCCAGATTAAGCATAAGGCATGGAGCATGTCATCCTTATTAAGCTTAATCAATTATTTCTTGATTTCATAGTAGACTGTTCAAACAAATGATATCAATATCTTAGATTGATATATTTGAGTACGGTCATGCATTTTAACAGTCTAACTTATCAAGAGGCCCATGGATATCTCTCCCATAATTGAGAGGGACAAATTCCTTCAGTATCAATCATATTCCTCTCCTTAATTTATTCTATATCCAACAATAGTCTAATTTATTATCTGGTTAAAAACAACTTTAGACAACGTCAAAATATAGAACTTATCAAGTACGAAACTATGATGAATTTAGGTCGACGGACTTTTAATATCATTATGGCTAGAAAGTACTTATGACATGTTTCATGAAGTACTCTCACAGTGGCTCATGTCCAATATAATGTTCTCTAACATTTATTTATATTTTGACTTGATATCACAAATATCCATGACCAGTAAAATATAACCATCAAGTCACAAACATACTAATCTTAATTTATTATTGTTCCAATAATAATAATCGATCAGGGACAATTTTAGAATAGTCATTTTATTCATTGCTGGGTTTTACTATCAAGTCACGTGCTTGATGACCACAAAACAAAATGCATTATTCATGAAAACGAAAACCTCATATTATTATATAAAATATAACGACAATAGTATAAGTACAAATTGACTCTAGGGCATATCCCTAACATATATACCCTCTTAGACTAGTTTTCTGATGTAATTTTAACTTGTATTAATAAAGGTTTTTTCTTAGAATTTTTTTTTTAAATCTTCCTTATATTTGTGCACAATTTTTATTGGAAAAGACTCATTGTGCTTAAGTAAATGGTTCATGTGAATGAAGGTTTTTCACAGTAAGGTATAGACCATAGGATACAAAACACATATACTTTTGTTCTTAACCGAATGATGAGAATAAGAATCCCATCATGATAAGTTTATTATGTTATAAATTCTAAATAGAAAATGGCTCACTATTAGCCAATGAGTGGTCTTCTCATTTCATAACACAAGCGTATTTCGAATAGGTAAAATTGGACCTGTAGTAATGGTTTCTAAAAGTATTATATGATAGAAACTTAGACTACTACTGCTACAGCGTGGACTTGTACTCTACAGCTTGAGTATAAGTTGGTGGGCTGACGAAATTAGAAGCATATACTTTGATATACTATAAATGAGGTTCTTTAGAAGGACCGATACACTTGTATATTGCATATATGTAACTAGTTAGTTAAGACAGACTTGTACAAGATAGTTTTTACACTATATCTCCCCTTGTGACTGTCCGAGTAATTTAATTATCCAGTGCCCTGGGAAACATGACTTGGACATTTACTTTAGGATAGCTCCCTTGGAAAGCAGAAATATTCTAATAAGTTGTGAATTTTTGGACTAGAAGCCTAAGGATGGTAGATATCTTTTAGAGAGATGTTAGTATACTCTTTCCTCTCTAAATGCACGGCGGTGTGTAGAAGGGTATTTTAGTTATTTTACCTGTAGGTCGAAGACATACCTAACACAGCATTGTCCTTGGGGTCAATATTTTCTTATGGAGATATTATGAAATATTTAAAATACAAAATACAGTTATTTATATAATAGGGGTATTTTGATCATTTTAGTAGCCAATGCGTTGTGTCTTTTTGGTCCTTGGAATAGCCCATAAGTCTTAATTAATTTTAGGTCGAGGAAATGGTTTCAATAAAAAGGATTTTATTTTATTCAGAAAGTCTAGTTTATTTTTAGACTGGAATAAAATAAAAGAAAGAGAGAAATTAAATTTATTATTTAGTTTAATTGATTAATTAATTATTCAATGTCTAAGCTTAGATTAAATACTTAGAAAATTAACCTGGGTCCAAACTAGTTAAAAAAGGCTTAAATAATTATTTTAGTTCATTTGGTCTCATTAATTATTTATTAGGTTATTTTAATAGGCCTATAAATAAATAATTAATGGTTATTATTTTGGGCTCATTGGGTCTAAGAAAAATAATAAATTATGAATGGCCCAATAGCCTGAATCAAAAGGGTTTTTTTTTATTTATGGAATAGAAGAGTTTAGGATAGGCTAAACCTCTTCTGTTGATAGCCTCCGAGAGTTTAGAAATATCAAAATCCCTGTGTTTTGGTTATCAAAAATAGAGAAGTCGTGTGTTTTTTGGAGACAGCGGAGACACACGGGAAAAAAAAATCCTACATCTTTTCCTTCTTCTTGGTTTTCTCTCATTCATATCTTTTCTTGCAATTTTCTTGATTTGGCTAATCAATATCAAAGGTTCAAGAATTATTTTGAGAATAGTTTTTCCTTGCCTAAATTGTTTCACCAACAAGTTAATAGGTGGTGGAATATTGTGAGTTCTCGAGAAGGGCTTGCGTTCATGCAAACCAAAAAAAGTAGACGGATTACGGGATTTCAACCGAAATCGTCATCCAGAGAAGAAGTCGTTCAAGTGGTTCATTCATCTTCTTCACAACCAAATAGATTAAAGTCACACAGAGGCACAATTTTTTAAAAGCTCTCCGCTATTCACTCTGTGTTTTTCGCTATTTCTTTGGCTTTATCTCTGTAACATGCATGGCTATTGTGTGTTCCATTCGCTTCGAAGTTAACTACCCAATGGATGACCTAGAGTTAGCCACTATAGTATTTGCCCTAAAAAAATGGATACAATACTTATATGGGGCCGAATATGAAATCTTCATTGACCATTAGAGCTTGAAGTACGTCTTTACGTAAAAAGACCTAAACCTTAGGCAATGGAGATGGATGGAGTTTTTGAACGAGTACAAGTATCCAATCAACTACCACTCCAGGAAGGCTAATGTCGTAGCTGATATTTTAAGTCAAAAAGTGAAGATGACTAGATTGAGGGCACATGAGATAAAAGTTGTAGAGGAAGTGTTGGCCCAAGAGACAGAGGTGAGAGAAGGCAAGATTTGTTCAAATTTAAGATTGGTACCATATTTGAAATAGAAAATAATCACGGCTTAATAGAACAATACAGAGTTTCAAAAATTTAAACAAAAAGAGGTGAGAAAATGAGGAAAAGATTTCCAGGTTAATAAAGTGGGAGTGTTATACTTCCTTGATCGCATGTGTGTACCTGAAGAATTAGTATTGAAAAAGAAGATCCTAGAAGAAGTTCATAAGAGTAAATATGCAATTCATCTCAAGAAAGTAAAAATGTACCAAGATTTGAAGAGAGCTTTTTGGTGGCCAGGAATGAAGAAATTGTGGAGAGGCATGTTTCAACTTGTCTAACTTGTTAGAAAGTTAAAGCCAAACATAAGAAATTAGCGGGAATGTTATAACCTCCACCAATACCCAAATGGAAATGGGAAGAGATAACAATGGATTTTGTCACTGGACTCCCTATGATGAGAGGTAAAATGATGCAATATAGATAATGGTAGACAGGTTGACTAAGACAGCACACTTTATACCGATAAACATGAGAGACTATTTGGACAAGCTAACTCAGACTTATGTGCAAGAGATAGTAAAATTGTACAGGGTACCTTCAAGTATTGTGGCAAATCGAGATTTGAGGTTTACTTCACAATTTTGGGGGAAATTCCAAGAATCTATGGGATTGAAGCTAAAGTTTGGCACAACGGCTCATCCTCAAACAGACAGATAATCAGAAAGGGTTATTCAGATTCTGGAGGATATGTTAAGGAGCATGTATTATAGACTTTGGTGACAAATAGATTGGTTGTGTGCCCTATGTTGAGCTAGCCTACAATAATAATTACCAAATGTCAATAGGAATGGTACTATACGATGTGTTGTTTGGAAGAAAATACCAAGGGTCATTGTACTAGGGATAAATTGAAGATGGGTAAATTAGTAAGGCTGGAGAGGTGTGTATATAGGGGATGGTGGCTAAGGTAAAGGTAATAAAGGAAAGGTTGAAGACAGTGCAAAGTCGTCAAAAGGGTTACACTAACAATAGAAGGAGAGAATTGGAATTCCAAGTAAGAGATCAAATGGTCTTGAAGTTGACTCGTAGTAGAGGAATTCTGAAGCATCTAAAAAGAGAAAAATTGATTCCAAGGTATTTGGGACCATTTCCAATTATTGAGAGGATTGGACTGGTGGCATATTGCTAGGATTTGCCAGAGGGTTTAACTTGAATACATGATGTGTTTCGTGTATCACAATTGAAGAAATATAATCCCGATCAGTAGCATGTACTTAATAAGGAACTGTTAATTCTAGAACCCAATTTGAGTTATGTCGAGAAGCTGGTAAAGATTTTAGACAAAAATGTTAAGACACTTCAAAATAAGTAGATTCTTACGGTAAAGGTTTTGTGGGATCATCATGATACACAAGATGCTACTAGGGAGACTGAGGGATGGGTGAGGCGAAAATATCTAAAAATACTTTGAGGTATGGTAAAGTAGGAATTTCGGGGGTGAAATTCTATCAAGAGGGAGAGAATGTGACACCCCACCTAAATGATCCTAGAAATGAGAGAATATATGGACCATATTGAATAAGCATTTTTGCACATAGATATATTTGGTATGGCATCAATGAATTTGTTTGAGTATGATTGTGGAAGAATTGTTGTGCTTTGGAATGTTTAAGAAATTGCTATATAAAATAATGATGGATAGAATATTTTGTTGGAATATATGCCCAAAATATACTATGACTCACAATGTAATTCAACTTTAGTTTTGCAAATTTTGAATTTCTCCATCGAATATAAAAGATAAACATAACAAAATTTGGAACAATTACCAATGAAATTAACAAAAAAAAAAATTATCCCTAATATGAAGCAGAATGTAAATCATATACATCACTATATATCAATTTCAACAATTTTGTTTTCCGTTCTACCTTAGGAAATGAGTTTTGTACTATCTTGGCAAACATGTATGTCTTACAATTATATGTATTTTTTTTAATCAAAAATAGGAATAAGATCTAACTTAACCAATTTCTCACATTCTACGAAAATTGATGTCCCAAATGATTATGCCATAAGCAGGAAGTCTCAACTATATAAGCATCCTTAATAATTTTATTGATATTGAGTTTACACATGTCTTCATACAAATAGTGTTTTCCCACAAAGATACCACCCTTAGACAAAAAAAAATTTTCAACCTCAAAAACAAGTTTAAAACCAAAATTGTTTATCAAGCCACTAGACACTAAGTTCTTCCTAACTTCTAGACCATAAAGTACTTAAAATAAAGGCACCAGATGCAACAAATTTGCAACAACATTTTTTTTTAAAGATGCATCTTTCTTGTCTTTCTGTTTCAAAAGATGACTCTCTATCTTAAACTATCCAAGTTTTTCACAATTGTAACATACACCCTTCTTCTTCTTCTTGTCTTTGGAAGTATTGGAAGATTCATTTGGGCATTTCTTTGAAGGCTTCCTTGCACAAGTTCCTCCACCATATGAACAGTTGGCACCTAGACATCTTGCTCTTCTATAGTAAACACAAACTTTTCTTCTTGTTTGTGCACTTCCTTCTCTATTCAGAGATGATTATCCATGTCTTCCAAAGGCATTTATTCTTTTTTATGTTTTAAACTTCTCTTTACATCTTTCCATGAAGGAGGAACTTTATCAATCACAAAAGATAGTATAATAACATCATCTATTTTAAAATCATATTATTTAAAATTATTTAAGATGCATTTAATCTCATTTAATTGTTCCATAATAGATTTAGCATCAACCATTTTTATAATTGAAGAACAAATTAACCAAAAATTTCTTACATGTTGCATCTTTTTTTATGTAACATGCCTTTAGGTTGTCCCATAATTCTTTATTCTAATATATATTGAACAAAGCTTCAGACATTCCATTTAGTATGTGATCTTTGCACACATAATCATCATTGTCCCACTTTTATCTCGCATGTGTCTCTGTTAGAGTTTCATTCTCATTTTCTGCAAGCTTTGCTTTATTAAGAACATAGGCTACTTGTAAGGTTGCAAGAAGGAAATGCAAGTTATTTTGCCATCATCAAAATTGCCTTCATCAAACCATTCCAACCTAATGAAGTTGGTAGTTATCTCCCTCAATGAAATAAGTGTCATCTGGATAAGTCTTAAGACTATAAGTGCTTTAAGAAAAGTCAAACCACAATGGCTTCAAAGCACATTATAATGTTGCTAACCTTAAAGCTTATTTCACCTCACCAATAGGTTGGTGTGGAATATGATTCTGCAAAATATACAATAAAATCGAATGTTTGACAGTGTCTTGCACTAACAAAATCTAGAGTATTTATCGATATTTACAAAAATATAACAACCTAATATGAAACCACGAGAGATTGTTTGTACTATTGTAAAATGTTTAAAGACTTTTGAGAGATTTTTCAGAGCTTTTCATATATATCAACTCTCACCTCTTATTCTTTTATAATCAAGAGTTTAAAAGTATAATTCTTGTTACATATTTAATATAAAGTCACAGCTATTTATAAATGACTTTAATGATAACTTTTGTAAATAGTCATAATTATACATATTCACTATGATTACAAACATTATATAGCTACCTTTTTTGATAAATTTCTAATTACATATTAATTTCACATTATTCTGTAAAATCTCCAATAGAAATTGAGTTGAAAAAGATCTATGTGGTGCAAAACACTTAAAGAAAGACATCAAATTTTCTTTTCCATAGCACGGAACATGGAGGCTAAAAAGATTCTTTGTGTCAATTTTGACTGGCACCTAAAATATTTTCTTCTTCCTTTTAGTCACTCTAAGCTGCTTAGATTTTAATCATTTCTTTAAAGTCCTTGTTTGCATGAATATTTGAAAAACTCAGCAACAACGCCTATTTTTACTACTCCAATGAAATCCCAAAGCAGCCATCACCAAAGTCCTTACATTTATCAGGTGGATTTCACCCAAATATCCTGAAATATGGTTCTGATCATCTTTCTAGGAAAAAATTACAAAGCAAAAGAGCAGCTAAGATTACTCTAATATTTGTTACAGCATTATCAGTAGAACTTTGCGGCATACAGAACATTTGGAGGAAAGAAAATCAAACTACTCTCTTGAATTGAAAGATAAAACGGCATCTACTAGCATTTCGTAATTCTTTAAGGAAGGATTGTTCCAGCTTGAAGATATGAAAACCATGTAATTATACATCTCTCTCAAAGATAAGGGAGCTTAGGCGGTACTTGTTCACTAGTGATGGTACATTTTCCCCCTTCCCTTTGCGCCCTAACCCCCCTAAAAAAAACCTGCACCACAATGTTTCCACTTGACTAAGAAGAATAATACTTCTTCTTCTTTTTTTTATTTTCCCAATACAACTTCTGTACATATCGGATGGTTCTTATACTAGTACAATATCTTCTAGTTTCAAATACAGATCTATTTCAATCTATTTTGGTTCTAATTGATTTCCATTAACCCTACGATGAAGGGATGTAGTTCCCATATTCCCAGGAGCTTCTCACGCCAACACTCCCCCTCAAGTTGGTGCATAGATATCTATCATGCCCAACTTGCTCAATGAATTATAAAACTTCTGCTACACACAGCTTTAGTTAGGATATCTGCTAGTTGGTCTTCTGACTTCACAAAAGGAAATCGAATGATCTTTCCTTCAAGATTCTGTTTGATGAAATGTTGATCAACCTCCACATGTTTAGTCCGATCATGCTGAACTAGATTATGAGAAATATCGACGGCTGCTTTGTTGTCATAAAACAAATTCATCTCATACCTAGGAGGGAAACCAATCTCACATAACAGGTTTCTAAGCCAAAGGAGCTCACACAACCCTTTTGCCATTCCCCTAAATTCTGCTTCTGCCCTCGATAAGGCCACCACCTTTTGCTTTTTACTTCTCCATGTAACAAGATTCCCACCAACAAATGTGAAATAGCTTGAGGTTGACTTCCTATCTAAAATGTTTCTGGCCCAATTAGCATTTGTATAGCCTTTGATGTGTTTGAATTTGGGTATAAAAATTATATAAAAATAAACACATTCCCAATCAAATTTAAATTAAAACATTAACCCTAAATTACACATATGAGCAAGCGTACTCATCATTAAGCATAGCATAGGGTTTAAAAATGAGTGTCGATCCTCAAGAAACAAGTATGCATTAATCACTTTTCTTTCATTGTTTAATCGACTCAATAAAGTGAAAAAGAATAAAAAATGAAAATAAAATAAAATAAAATAATATATACATATGTTAAGGATGGAGAATTATGTAACTCAAACCATTATTTTGACAAATATGACCTTAAAGTACCTAATCATTATCATAACTAATTATTCTCTTGGCATCATGAAGGATTAAGATAGATTCACTTCTTTTCAAATCCATGAAATTACTATCTTTTAAACAAATTAGCATCATATATCCTATCTCAACTAATTCACTGAAAAGATGCATTAAACACAATCCTTGATTAAATTTCCATATCCTGACAAATTTAAAACATGAAATTAACCAATGAATCCATATCCTAGCAGACATCAATTAACATTTAATTACTCAATTCTTAGCAATTAACCCCTTTTTCCAAGCAAGTTAATAGACAACAAATATTAAATTAATAAATTGAAACAACCATCAACCCCTTTTTCCAAGCAAGTTAATAGAAGAAACAACAAATTAGTCTTGTAATCAGCATAAGTAATTAAATACCAAGAATAACAATCAATTAATCAAAAGATCAAAGTAACTCTAAAAATTATAAATATCTAAAACAATGTCAAATTATAATAAAACAATTAGTACATCATTGTTCAAGAAAAGAAAACAAAGTTAAAAAGAAAATACTTATAAACAAGCCTCCTTCTTCTTTCTTCGTATACCCTTTTGTACAATCCTCATTAATTTGATGAATTCTTCCTTAATTTTGAGTGATTTAATGTTTTGATCAGTGAATTCTTTCTTTTAACTTATGTTTTTCCTCTATTTATAGGCTTTAGAAGTGCCTAAATTCGTCCCTTTCTAGCCGAATAGAAATAGAAAAATACTAAAACTCTACAAATTGCCAAAAAATATGCACGAAAATCAAGGCACCTCCTCTGTTTGACGTCCTTCAAGAAGTAAAGTCCCCCCTTCTCAATACCACGCCCAATAATCTCCTTGGTGAGAACATCCTGAAGAAAGAAAGCATCAGGATAAATGATTACAGCATAATATAAATCTTTGGTAAGTTGACTCACAGACACTAGTTTATGAGAAATAGACGGAACAAGGAGAGTATTAAATAGAGATAGGCTAGGTTCCACCATCACAGTACCAGCCCCTATTACCGGGGAACACTTTCCATTAGCATTCACAATGCTTGTTCTTCTAGGTGTGGATCGGTGCAAGAAATCTCTTTCATAATAGGTCATATGATTAGAGGCTCCTGAGTCAAGAATCCATTGGCCATGAGTATTCTCAATATCACATTTCGGTAGATTCATACCTGAGGTTGCATTAAGATTTGCATTTGTGCTGACATTATGGGCCTAAGTTGGAATTAAGGAAAGAGGCATATCCCCGGTCACAATTGAACCTTGACTTGTAATCCCTTGTTCATTCTTACTTGTGTCATTATTCCTTCAAGCATTCTACTTTTTTTGCTCTTGTAATTCATGCCACCATTTAGGGTAACCATGGACCTTGAAACAAGTCTCCCGAGTATGCTTAGATCCTCCACAGTGAGAATATTTCAGGTCATTCGATGTATTCTTGGACTTGGGAAAGGAAATAGATTTCCTATTAGAAGGAGGAGTTGTCGAAGGATTTCCAATACTTAGACTTCTGGAGTTTAACACTGCACTTGATGGTTCCTCCAAGGTGGTTCCTATCATTACTGCTTGTTGCACCGCTTCTCGCCGAACATGGGCATAAGCCTGCTCCACTGTTGGGAATAGTTGATCTGTAGAATATCCCTATGAATATTGTCCAGTCTATCATCCAAACCACCCAAAAATACATATACTCGATCCTCCTGTAACATACTGTTATAACGATGGATTTTAGCTGGACATTGCATTAGACTTGGCCTTCGGAAGTCAATTTCCCTCCAGAATCCCTGTAAGGTGTTATAGAATTTTTCCAATGACCCACTTCCTTGTTTGAGACGTGAGACTCTGCGTCGAAGGTCATATAGTTGAGAGGCATCACTCCCATCAAAATATGTTGTTGCTATGGCATCCCACACCATTTTTGCCATAGAAAATCTAATAAAGTTCCCAATCAGTAAAGGATCTATAGAGTTAATGAGCCATCCTTTTACTATTGCGTCATCAGTACACCATTTCCGAAAGGTAGGATCTGTTGTTGTAGGTTAAGGCAGATCATCATTGATATGTCCTAACTTGTCCTTGCCAGAGATGTACATCTCCACTACTTGAGACCATAGCCCATAATTAGTCCCATCCAATTTAATCCCTATTGGAGTAGCAGGTATGTCCATTGTCGAGGTTGTACCAGAATTTTTGGAAAGGATTTCAACCATTTTTGTAGTGAGATATGATAAAACAGAGGAAGAAGGGAGTTCCGAAGTCTCGGTTGAGTGTGTGAGCTTTCATCAGCCATAAGGAAGGTTGGATGATGATTTGGTGGCGGGTATCTCTGGTTCAAGGCTGAATAGAGAACGATGGGGAATGGGAACTATGCTCTGATACCATGTTTCCACTTGACTAAGAAAAATAATACTTCTTCTTCTTCTTTTTTTATTTTCCCAATACAATTTCTGTACATATCGGATGGTTCTGATACTGGTACAATATTCTATTTTGGAATACAAATCTATTACAATATATTTTGGTTCTAATTGATTTCCATTGACCCTATGATGAAGGGATGTAGTTCCCTGATTCCCAGGAGCTTCTCACACCAACACACAATACCCTCTCCTCCAACCCAAAAAAAAAAAGAACCAAAAAAAAAAAAAATCCATTTTTTGTTGGTGATTTGTCAAATTCATAAAATAAAAAAAATAAATAAATAAAACTGGATTAAACTTGTTAAATGCACATCTACACGAGTTTCCATTATTGTGCCTAAAGTTTTGGCCACAACATTGTGAACTTGAAACAAATAAATTGACATCCAAAGGATGAATAACACACAGCATCCAAATTCCCATATTTTTTCACTCCCTCCCCCGCCGACCCCAAAGAGAAAATAGGGAAAGCTGTATATAAAAAGCAGCAGAGAAGTGAAAAGAAATTTTTAATTTGAAAAAATATAAACTTTTTGCATATAGAGACAAGAACATTTAAACTTAGATGTGTACTTTAAAGAATATACTTAAAGATATTATTATTTTCTTTATCTTTGTGTAGTACAATGTATAAGCCACATATGACTGCTGCAATATAAAGTATAAAAAATAAAAAATAACAATACTAGAAGTGCATCTAAAGACAATTATAAAAAAGAAAAGGACTCTAAACTTTTGGTTCCAATCACTATCAAAATTTATTTAAATTACAGATTATATACTTTATCGTTTAAAGTTTTTCTTAAAAAATAGATTACAATACCCATTCAAATGCTCCCAATTCTTTCAGACTAAAAGAAAAGATATATACATCTCTCTTTGTAAAAATATACTTAAAAAAATGCTTTAAGAGAAAAAAATTGAGAATATGGAAAATAGGAGAAGAACAAGGGGTCCCAGAAAAAAAAAAGAATTAAAATAAGATAAAGTACTATAAATATTTTGGGCATTTAAGTTTTGAAATCAGACTCAAACTCTTTTAACTTCTTACCGCCCAACCTTCAATAACAATAAAAATAAACATGACTTCTAAATTTTGAGAAATCAGTGAAATTTATCTTCAAAACTATTTAATTTGTTTTAAAAAGTTTCAAATTCCCTTTTAACCATTTTTAGTATCTAAATTATAATTGCAATATTTTTTAAGATCAAATCTATCTGCTTTTCAACTTCCAAGAGCAATTGAGAGAGGAGTAGAGGTTGACTATCGATGGAATGAAAATAAAATGACCAATTTATTCCTAAAAAATATGGCATATGATCGGTAAGTGATTAAAACCGTTAAAATTTATCACGAAACTTATGATTGGAACTAAAAGTTTTCAAAAAGCATAATTTAGGTATTAAAAAATTTTTAGAAAAGTAAATATTTGAAATTTTTATAAAATAAACAAATTTTGCTAATTATTCTTAGACTTTTAACAGAATAGCAACACTGAAACTTTTTTAACTTTTGCATATTTGAGCATTTTATTATTTAAAAAAAAAAAAAAGAAGTCCAATTATGGAAGTAGCCTAGTTTGAGGGCAAAATTATTATTAATGTTTTCATTTCTTTTTCTCCTCATCTCTCTCCCTTCCGTTCTTCTTTCTTCGTAGTGGTTTGCGTTGTGAACTCATAACAAACCACCATCACCCCCGTACCCATCTTCTTACTTCCGCTTTCTTCCTGTTTCCTTCTTCCACAACCACTCTACTTGTAGCTCCTAAATTGTTATTGCCATCATGCATACCACCTTCCCTCTGTCTAACCATCTCCCTCCCTCAAATCTTTTCCCTTCCATCTACCAATCACCGTCCATTCTTGCATGTCGACCCCTTCACCTAAACCCCAATCCGTTTCGGTCTCTAGCCCCGTCACCTCCCCCCTGCCCACCCGAATGGTAATTTTCGACCCCTTCTAGCTTATATTGCTGTATTAAAGTGAATGTTTTATTCTGTTTGATTTACTCCAACTACTGTTTTATGGTTTGACAATTGGTTTGGTTGAAGGCCAAAGTGGTGTTGTTGATGGTTTGAGGTTCGAATTGCATATAACTCGAGAAGCTGAAAATTTTCCTCTCTATCCAAAATGAATTCCGTATTCTGTTTCAAGTTGCAAAATAGGGGTTTCAAAATATACTTCAGGAGAAAAAAATTCAAGAACCAATCCAAATTGATGCTTCAGCAAAAGAACAGCAACTAAACAACTCCGCAACTTTCCTGAGATGAACTTCAGCTCCGACAACCACTCTTTAAAATTCATCCCATTCAACAAGGACTTGCTTGTCTCGATGAGTTTGGAGTAACAAATGTTGATTCAGTTTGTCCAAAAAGGGAAAGAAGAATGAAAAAAATGATCAGCAGAAAGTACGACGCGTTAGTCCTCATTTCAATTCCAACTCTCTGCCCACAACTGCTGAAAGGCCATTCATTGAGATTTACAAAGCCCTAGCGGGACTGTTACCAATGATCCGCATCCAAAATGCCTTATATTTTGCCTCCTTACAAGTCTGAACACAAGCATGGGCTAAAAGCTAACGCAGACAGGTTCCAGAAAGCTTAGTTTCAATTCTCATCCGGGAGACACCAGAAAGAATGATAAAACATTCAAACCAGCCAACTCGGGGATTACATAGAATTCCCATATTGAAAATGCAAGTCAACTATCTGAACCTGAATCAGCGATTAACTATGCATACAGTGAAAAACTTGGTACCACTAAAAATTTCAGTTCAACCAGCCGGCAAACATCTAAAGCCACACAAACCAGAACCGAATGATGCATGCAGATACACGAGAAAGCAACAAAATTGCCCACGTCTGATGACCAGACCAATTCAGTGGAATGAGAAAATGATGTACTAAAGCAAAGCACTAATACCTGACTAGAGTAGATTCAAATGGATAGCTCTCATTTTTTAAATTTTCCGCTCACATATCTAAGGGGTTTTCTCTCACAATGTTCTCAAGATCCCGCTATCCCACAACAACAACTACTAAGCCTTAATACCAAAAAACTTGAGGTCGACTACATGAACCAATACAAGATTATGCGTGATCATGCACATAAATCCTCTCTTTTCACTTCTTTTTATCTACTCTCATACTCATCCAAATTCAACAGAGGCATATCTCTGCTAATCACCTCCATCTATATCTTCTTAGACCTTCTTTTATCTTTGTCTAACCCATCATGTCTCCATCCCTTAATCCTCGTAATGGGGTATCCCACCATCCCAATAATGACAAAATTATCAGACAAGGTAATAATCTTCTTTCATTTTTAAACACAGGCAAGATAAAGAAGAGACAAGCTGATTAAAATAAAACCACCAGAACCAACACATATTAAACTCTCCCTGCATCCTTGCAACCCCAAATGTCACTCATAGTCCCAAGTAAATTGCCGAAGAAATATGATCTACATCATCCATGGATAGTCAAAGGTTAAATTGCAAGACAATCACCAGAATTCTCACAGCCATTTGATCAGGAGAAAGAAAGACAAAAAGGAAATGAAAGAGATAACTCTTTGGTTGTAATTAATACACATAATTAACTAACCAGCATACTGCCTGACGTCTTTAGATCTAAATTGGAAGCACCAAAAAAAAGCAGCAAAAAGTGCATTTAATTAAAACCTTCTCCTGGGGCTTCTAGAGCGGTGGCCCCGAGGTGACCTGAAAAGAAGAACAACCAGAAAAGCAAATTTCATTAGGCATTTACTTCAAATATTTCCATGGACAAAAATGGACGCAGATTTAATTGTCATCCATAACAGCCTAAGCTTCAAATGTGCAAAAGGAAACTACTTGCAATGACAACGTTACAGAAGGCAATAGAGAAGAAAGAATCTTTATTGACATGCCCTCAATTGTTTGAATCTTTAAAATTTAGCATTCTGTCACTCTAACACACCTTCTCCCCTCCCTCATCCCTGCTCCCATTTCCTTCTTTCTCGACTTCAACCTACCTCACTAAAGCCAAATTATGTAAACATTGGATACTAAACTAAATGTTGAACAATTACATTTGCAAACATTAGTTACTTCACATTAATGTTAAAGTAAATGACAACAAAATGGCAGGCGGACAATAATAAAACAGGTCAATGGTGAGAAAAATATCATAATCTCATTGTTATCCTTAACAATATTTTCCCTATCTTTCCAAATCTTTTGTCTCACCTTACGAAACCATATTCTCTTCATTAACTTCATATTCTTTCTTGTTTTCTTATTCTTAGTCCAGTACCGTCTCAATTTCCCTTTCGAATTTAGTACAATGATGCATTTCTACCATACAATTCATTAGCAATTAATATATGGCCAACTTTTTCTTTTTATTGTCTTTCATAAACTCGTGCCAAGCCATATAAATACCTTATGGCTTTGGGCATGTAGCAATGCCTGGGGATAGATTTACATGCATATGTACCTAACTATACACACATATTCACAAACATTATGTTATTTCTGGAAATATAGTAACCAAGAGCAGATAGCCATACATTATCCAGAAAATAATTATTTGGTAACATAAAGATTCTATGCATCATGCATCAGGTAAAAAATACTCCTACCGTCCTAAAAAGGATGTCAATCTAACAAATGGCACACAAATTAAGGAATTGTTAAATTTTATATAATTATAATAGAAAATAACTATTATATCCCTGAATAAAAGTAAACATTCATTAATTAGATTGGGAATACACATATTTAATTAGTCAAACATTTATTGAGTAGTTGAAGGAAGGGTAAATTAGGAATATAAATAATAAATGCATTCTTAATTTGTAAAATTGATAAGTATTTTGATACAACAAAATTAAAAATTTTTGACATCATTTTTAGGATGGAGGGAGTAGTTCACAAAATAAAGTGGTAAAAAGAATTCATCTTTTTTTCGCAGCATACCTCCTCCTCATGTTCCTTCTTTTGAAAGGGCCTTTGCTGAATGCCCAATCAACATTTATAGTCTGGGTTAGCAATTCAGTTCCATCCATCTCATTTATGGCTCGCTGAGCTTCTTCAAAGTTCTCATACTCAATAAGTGCATAACCCTTCAAACACATTCCATGATTAATTACTCCATTACAAAACACTTAAGCCAAGCCAAAAGAACTTAAAAGACAAAACACATTCAGATAGTCATGTGGGAAATCTGATTCTCTAATGGAAAACAACTTGGATTTTGCAGTCCTTTGGCAAAACTATCCAACCTAGTTCTTCACGAGCAGGAACTTGATCATTAAAAGCAAATACAAGATACAATCAAAGACGTTATAATATTTTCAAACTCTCATTTTTTTCTCTGGATATTGCTGATTCGTATCATCTTCTTCGCTGCGTAAGAACCTGTTAATCATTCAAATTAATATACTGGAAATTTTAACTTTAATTTCCCTCATTTTTAATGGTGACAAATTACCAGAACCTTTACTCAATGCTCATCACTGTTTTCCGCTCTTAACTTCTACCAATCTGGCAATATGGCATTAGGAACTGCAACAGTATGGTTTTTTAATCGATTTCAATACCAACCGATTATTGATCCGAGTGTCCAATGGGGTTTCTCTAAGATTTTGATTTTTGTTTAGGATGCCAATTTCTCTCTCAAACACAACAATTATAAAATTAAAAAAAAAAATGCTATATATTTGTTTTTTCATGTACTTTTGTAGACCAATTGGTTAACAAATTTTAGGTTGGGATATGCAGTGTCTCAATTGAAGGAAAGTAATTGAGTAATTTGATACCTTTTAAAAAAAATTATAAAAAAATTATTAAATAATATTTCATTATTTAATCATTTGGTATCGATAAACCATCAATTTTGGTAAAACTAACACTGTTGGACCAGTAATAGTGTATATATTAACCTATCAATAATCAGTCAATATTGGTAAAAGTTTTCTACAAAATCAGAATCGGTGTATGGTAATTAGTCAGAATCCAAACCAATGCCACTCCTATTTGACACAATCCCACGGATCACAGTATGAGATGCAAATCAATCTTTCCATCAAATTCAAGTATTCATAAGGTTAAAAAGGCACTCAATACAGTGCTCCTCCCACATTCACCCCCTTTTTCCCGTTCTTTCCAATGTAATACTCTCATTTACCTCTACTATTTAAAACACTGCCATCTTCATGAATTTTGCACCAACACCAATCCCAAGACCTAATCAGTGCATTTCTATCAACGTTAAATCTTGCCCATTGGCACTCTTTGTAAATCTGCTAAACTTTGATATCATCCTTGCATCATAGACTACTATTAAAATCCCCTTGTAGGGGTACATAGAGCCTTCGTCGTTCTAAATCAGTCTGAATAGGACAAATAGCTTTAAAATAGAAACAATAAAAATCTAAGCACAATAGGACAACGGGATAGACTGGCTTAAGGGAGAAAAACACTGGATTCAATCACGATTGGCAAGACCTATCAGGTAACCACTTAATTAGAGTCAAATAAATAGTACTAATTTTATTACTGAAATGCCAATATAGTCCAGTCAATTCTGAATTCTAACCAAAAGCTTCAATGTGATACCTCTCAGCCCTAAATTTCACTTTGGTTGATTAGCAATCAGTTGCTAGATATCAACCTTTTCTTTACCTGTGGGATGAAAAGTAAAAGATGAAAATCATGATATTGGTACTGTTTAGAACTATTTTATCCATTTCAAAATCTCGCTTCAGAAAATAGGCCCAATTAGATGTCCATTTTAGCCACTCATAAAAGGATAAGTATTCTAACATAGACCATAGAAATCAAAATTTTCAACAAAATGAGCTTTTCGGTTCAAGGATAGCTTTCTTTCTCAAGGAAATTGCAAGTTTAGGCTTGCTGAAAATGAACCACTTAAACTAAAAGAAGAAAAACAAGGAAAAGAAAAGGAACAGGATAAAAAGGTCATTAAAGCTTTTGATCTAAAAGAGACAAATTCCAAATGACCAAAATAATAAGTGTTGAGGATTATAAAAAAATGACAAAGAGGACCATCATTCTGACTTTTTACAAGAAGATGCTTAAGTCTCTTAAGACTCCAGGCCTACTACTGTTTTTGGTTATTAAGGTAGGATTTTAACATATCAATACGAATGGTTCAATGTCCAAATAAAGAGAAATACAATTATTTATGGAATATTATGCATTCTTGCTATTTGATGTATGTTCCATTTGGTGAATGCATGATTTGAGCACAATAAAACATTAGGAACAAAATCGCTTCAGAAAAAGCATAAAGCACAAAGCCTGAACTTATGTGTTCTTTGGCTTCAAGCTAATATGCACATGATATTGAATATAGAATGAACTACAAATTTAAGAAATCTAGACAATGTTTTATAGCAGCTAATAATAACATCCTTTTCTCTTTGCAAAGCTAGTTAGTTATCTTTGTATCGGTAAATAGAACTTATGGAGCTGTTTGCATTGAATCTTTCAAAAAGATTAACTAGTGCTGACCTTGACAAATCCAGTCCGCCGATCAAGATTCAAATGCAAGTTCTTAATCTCTCCAAACTCGCCAAATGCATTATGTAGATCATCTTCTTGTGCCTCCTCATGAACTCCAGAAACCAGAACAATCCACCCCTCTATTGCTGCAGAAATCAACCACCACATTAGCGCTCTCACTTTCAGAGCCCTTTATATGATTTCAAATTTTACAAGTATACAGGTACAATAGAAGTATAGACAGTGTGTTAGATTTTTCTAAGCTTCTACACGAGAAAAGAACAAGCTAATCTCAGGCACTTCAGTGTGCCACTATGGTCTAGGGGTATCACAAAACTTTTATACGCCACCTTCTAGGGTTTACTCCTCCCTCGTCTTCCTTTACACTTTCCCAGATTAGGCTCCATTTTACAATTGTATTGTTCCAGCCTCTCAAATACCTAAACTTCCCAATTTAATACAATTTATCCATCCAAGCCATTCCCTGCTAGAGAAGCCACGTGACGCTCGTCCTTCTGAACTAAAAGACCACCTTGTTCTTAATCTAAGTACCAGAAAGACATTCAAAAGGTAAAATGCAGACAATGAGCTTGTTTCACCATTCCATCAGCATCATACTTAGCTACCAACAATAAACCTATTACGCAAAGATATATGTGATGCCTTTGCTCCAGGCACAAAGCAAAACACAGATGTGTCATTATTGCATGGGCATGTATTTTGCCATATTTGCTCGAGGCACAAAGGCATTTTTTCACTTTTGGCACTATGGACAGCAGGCTAGTGCACAACTAGAATGTCTCAAATGGCATCACTAAAAAAGGGAGTTTCTTTACCCTTCTTTTTGTTATTTTTTCATTTTCCTTCAAAGGCATCATCAAATGTCATACACAAAATTGAAGCAGTTCTTACACAAGTATTCTTCCTTGGCTCATGAGAAAATCAAATCAGGGCCAAGAATATAATTACGGAGTCAATAAAACCATAGATACTACAACGGATGACGCTGAAAAATATCATAAAAACACAGCATTGAAGGCTTCCTAACTTTTCATTGAATCCCGAAAAAGCAAACCTCATAGTTTTGCTATTCAGGAACAGAAATGCAATTACTGATTCTATAAAACTTTAACATAGAAAATAAACCCAACATGCAAGAAATGCTTTTCTTATCAAAATGTACAAAGAAACCAAAATTTAAAATCACTCTGCACCAAAGAGACTGAAAATTGATTCGAGAGAGAGAGAGAGAGAGAGAGAGAGAGAGGGGGGGGGGGGGGGGCATTACCAAACGAACAGACGAAAAACTTTATTATGTTGCTCCCCTGCAACCACAAGACTAAACTCTACCATAACTTTATTTTCCTTTCACCAAAGATATCACAACATCAACAAAATGAAAGAACAAAATGGTAAATCATGAAACACAATGAGCATTTCCCTCCCTTCTGGTTCTTTCACATATACAGGCCAGTCAAATTGAATATATTGCAGAACTACAGTAAGAATCAAGTAGTGCCCAACCAGAAGAACCTTAACCATTACTTGCACCAAAAACCGACGCTTTTCCCAGACAAAGATTTCTACCAACCGAGGGGCCTCAAACTCCACTAAAAGTAAACTAACAACATAGTGCACAAATATAGCTAGATATACAGATATTTACAAAAAAAACAATGGCAATCTAAAAACCCAACTCTCAATTCTCCCATTCTTCAGTTACTGGCTCGGATATTTAGGGTATTCACCCAGCAAATTCTAATTCTTTGTCATTCTTCCTCTAGTTACGGAGATAAAATCAAAAGTTCAAAAACCCCAACCACCAAGTACAAGCAAGTCAACAAATTAAACAGGAAAAAAAAATCTAGAAGCCTGCATACGGAAAAAGCATAAGAGCAATCCAAAAACCCTAACAACCAGAGCACACGAAATATTAGCCCTAGAATATACTGGTCGAACTACAACCAAAAAAAAATCCACTAACAAGTCTTAAACACTTTACAAGTGATGTTTTCCTTTGTGTTTGTGTGTCTATGGGTGTAAAAGCTTGTGTTAAGAGAGCTAACATCGTTCAGGGCCAGGGCCGCCATCAGAGTCAAGACTGTCAAAGCGAGCGGACATGCGAGCATTTCGGTCCGCCTCCGCAGCCGTGGCCTCTTCACGGAAGCCACGCCCTTTGGTTTTCCTGGGTGCAGAAAAGGAGGAGGAGCCACCAGTAATGGCAGACTTGAGCTTAGGGATTGGTGCCCTAGGCGATGCCGCAGCGTCCACATCCTCGTCCATCAAATCATCGTCCTCTGGCTCGAAATCTACAGCCTCCGCTTCTGTGTTCGCCATTTCGATGCAATTTCCCTCTCACCGTAGAAGTTGTATAATGTGAGAATGTCGTGGGAACAAAGAGAGCAGCTGAGGTTTTGTAAACAGAAAAGGGGTCTGGGAAGGAACCTTATGGAAATGCTAGACGGTCCGTTTCGGTCCGGGCCCGTAAACCGGCCCGTCTGTTTAAGCCTGGACAGGCTAACTACCCGTCGAAGAACTATGAGGCCTGAAGAGGCACAGAATGTTTAGCCCAATTGCTTGAACCGCGATTAGGGTCTGTCCGATTGTGAAAACCCGATCTTCATTGATTTCGTAATAATAATTAATGACATAAATTGTGTATTCTTCTATATAGTATGCTCTATTAAGTGATATAAAAATTAATAGTCTATATGAATATAATGTTGTAATTAGTAGGAGGATTAGTTTGTAATTAGTTATTTTTTGCCAAGAGCTTTAACACTTATATATATATATATATATATATATATATATATATATATATATATATATATTTCATTTTAATGAGAAAATTCTTTACTTCTCCTCAACCGATGTAATCCTAATTTAGATCACAATTCAACCCAAAGTTTAGAACTCGAAGGCCCCAAATATGAAATCCCAGTTGAAACCAACCTTAGAGTAAAGGGGTTGAGATACATATAATACTTTATTGCATGCATAAATATATTTTTATATAATTTTATGTGCTTTAGATTTGTGATTTGTAGCCTAGATGGTTTATTTGTGCTTGTTGAGTAAAAAGGACAAAATGGTAATTTTTGCTTGAAGTGAAAATAGGGAGATAGCTTAAGGATTAAGTAGGAGACATATTTGGGAGAGAAAATAAGAATAAGAGTTGTTGTGGTTTAGTGGTAGGAGCTTTGGAATTAATTCTTGAAATCTTGAGTTCAAATTCTATTATTGGAGTTTTAGCATGATTAAATTTTATTTTTGTTTAGGAAGGCGATGTTTCGGCCTTTGCATGATTTAGGGGAGGGTAGAAGTATTGTCCTAGGGGAGACATGATAGGAATGTCCTAATCCTACTCTTGTACCCTACAAAAATTTCCAAGGGAATTCACACCCTTCTTGATCCTTAGTTTTCTTACTTCTCAATTCATTAAGTTGTTCAATTTATTCAAGCCAACTTTATTCCAAAAAAATCCAGCAAGGTTCTGTGGGGCTTAGGTTTTGAATATGGCTATGAATGAGTTATCTTGTTGCCCAAAAATGGGGAGGAGTTGTGGAAGGTTCCCAAGAGAAATAATCTCTATGGTTGAACCTTCAAACTCCAACCTAAGGGTATTCATTTTGTTAATATAGTAATCTGGAATTTTTCCAACTTCTTTTTCAGTCCAAGTGTCAAAATTTTCAGCCATCATTCCCTTCCAAATGCTGCCAGAAAAATAGCTCTCTTGACCAACTTGAAGTCTGAAATTATAAGGCCAAAACGGTCTGCACAAATGCTGTGCAAACCAGGAAATTTTTCTGGACAATTTCGCAACTTTGGTGAACCTAAACCAAGCTGTTTCTTCTAGTTTTTCACCCAACATCTTAGCCACATTTTTCCTCCATAAAGAAGGCTGGAAACCAGCCTTGAAAGACCTCTGAAAACCCTTTCAAATCTTCTGCAAGCTGACTGGAAAATGGCAGCAAAATCTGCCCAGGAAAATTCCAGTAACTTGTGAAATCTGTCTAGAATTTTTCTAGCCTTGCTTCTTCTTCAGCCTTGTCCAAAACCTCCATCATTTTTCTGTACAAACTTCCATTGAACAGTCCTGAACTGAGCTTCATCATCTTCCCCAACATTCTGCTCGAAAATCAGTCCATGGCTACTCCTAAAAACTCTCCATCAATCACTCCAATCAAACCATTGATTGAAGTCCAAAATTTCAGCAATCTATTTTAGCAACCTTCCATGAATTAAACCTCCAACAACCAGAAAATCCCTCCACCTTTGAACATCATATTTTCGGCCACCATTAAGCTCCTTCAACCAGCTTTCATTCCAGCAAAATCCCTAGCCAACCAACCGGCCATTACAGCTTCCAAAAGCTCTCCTCCATCAAAAATCTTCTTACCATATTTTGTTTCCAAAATTGATTCCCTAAAATATTCTTTTAGGATTTCAAACAACTAGCTTTCCTTTTCCTCTCAAATCAGAAAATTCAACTTCCTAAACCCTCCAAATCAATTCGGCCACCCTAATCCCTCAGAATTTCAGCCAGCTTCAACCAAAACTCTCTCCATTCTCCCAAAACCAAGAATACCTACTAAACATCCTCACGCCAAAGATCACTCCAAACTTCTCCAATCTCCTCCAAAAACTCTAGATCATACTTACTCAACCCCTTGAAACCACTTTGCAATTTTTAACATCAAATACCAAAATCTAACCCTTTCTTTTAGATCGAAAAACCAGTATTTTTCTGAAGGCTTAAGAACACCTTCAAGGTAAGCATGATCAATCACCCCACCTTCTCCCATCTTCAACTTCTAATGAATAAATGTATATATAAGCATACTAATGGACTCTCTCTCTCTCTCTCTCTCTCTCTCTCTCTCTCTCTCTCTCTTGGCCGAATGGTGACTTCAACCATGGCCATATTTTCTTCATCTCTCTTGGACGGATCAAGTCCCTAAGAGTTAGGATCCATTCGAAACTACTCCAAGGTAGTCATCAATCAAGTAAGCCTCTTCAACCCTCTTTTTAAATTCTAGATTCATGTCTCTAGGATGATATTGGAAGGAGATGGATTATGATTAGGGTTTGAGCATGTATTGTTGTGATGAATTGAGATTGAAGCATGAATAAATGTGTGTATATGATGGAGATGGGATTGATGCATGATGATGATTGGTCTTGGTTAGGTTATATGATGTTTTAGGGTTTTGTTACATGCTCTCCATGTCGTGAGTAGTATATGTGATCAAGCATGTTAGAGATTATGCCACCTTTGGTGAATAAGGTTTATGTTCATGTATGATTGTTAAAGCCATGATTATGCTTATGTCAGTAGAGTTTGGATCATGTCTTGATAAATTTAGATTTATGCCTTTATTCATGATTTGGATGATTTGATGAATTGGAGTGGGGTATATGTTCATGATTGTGGTTAGCAAGTGGAGATATGATCATGACCTTGTTGTCCTAAGCTAATTTTATTTCATCAATAAAATGATTAATACTATGACTTCTTCTAGTAAATTTCAAAAACCCTAGGAAAATGTGAATTTGGTCTTCTATATAAAATAGTGATATTTTAGTCAAATCAATGATAGCTTTTGTTAAAGAAATAAAATATATAGATATTATATAAAATAATAATATCAAATAAAGCTTTTTATACAAGTAATCATAATAAGTGAAATATTAATTTTGTAAGTCTTATATTCATAAATACTATTAAAATTTATTTATTATCTTTTAATCAAAACATATTAAAATTTACTTACAACTAATTTTAGTTACCAATTATTTTCTAACAATTAATTATCAATAGATTATTATTTTAAATAATTACATCTAGGTCCTAGGACCCTTCATCAAATAAACCCTAATTTATTTTTAGCAAAATTTAAACTTTCAACTTATAGTACCTATTTTCCAAACCCTAGTTATTTTAATATCAAGCTAGATTTATTTTATAAACCCCTTTATTTGTTATCTAGCCTTAAAGCTTGGGACACTAGGGATATGATGGTAGTAAGTTGAGCTAGTTTTATTTGTGAAAGTGAATCTTTGGCTTGAGTTTGATTATGGCTCATGTTTAACCCAAACGGGGTTAGGTCAGCTGTTGGAGACCTTTACTTTGAGCAAGGATCATGTAAGCTCCTGCATAAAAACCGTTTGATGCAAAATGATTATTATGGCAAGTCAAATGTAGAGTACATGGACACTCACTTCTGTAAAGGCAATTGAGGATTGTCTTCTTTCCCATTTCAATCTAACAAATTATTTGAAAAATCAATGAACAGATTTACTCAAACCCTAAAACTCTTTCTAAAATTGATTTTGTCAATGACTTTGGAAGTCCTTAATTGCCATTTTCAAGTGGAATTATATTTTGTTCATTTTCCCCCAAGTGTGATCAATTATGTTGAGTACTCAATAAGGGTGGACTGCTAGGACTAGTCTTTGAAGGGTTAGGGTAAGTCTCTTAGTAGGTGGCCACCTCTGAGAGGGGAGTCCTTCCCGGATAAGATGTCAGTCCAGTAGGTCGTGCCGGTCCGAGCTAGCAGTTTTCAGTCAAGTGGACTGTATGTTGCCGGAATGGACAACCAATTTTATTTGGGTATAGAGAAGGAGGAGTATCTTGCCCGGTAGGCCAATCACCTACTTTTTGTCTGTCTGCATAAAATGTGGCATTCTGGCTGTTGTATGGTTATGGGGCCCAACGTGTGGTAACCCATGACCACCTTTTTGAGTGGTTGATTTTATTATACATGTATGGTTGGAAAAACCAAAATACCACTCTTGATTTTGACTGTTGTTTATTGCTTGCCAGTATTTCTCTTATGAAGATTTTATACTTTGCATCCACGAACTGTGTTCTCTGGACACTCGGACTTACTGAGATTTTTATCTCATCACCCTTTTTACCATGATTTCAGGTTGATCCTGCTGTGGGGATGAGTAGCTAGTGTTGTCCGCTTTGGAAGAGATTTTGTTATTTATTTTTATGTAATACTTTGGGAGCTGAGAGTGAATAATTTTATTTTTGGATTTGTTTTTGAATTCTTAGATTGTATAATTATTTTATTCCATTATTTTGAATGTGTGACCTAGTTATAAAGACCCCTTATCTTTTGGACGGGGCGACATTCCTGGCCTTGTCGGGCCTAGGTTGTGGGGTGTTACAAGTGGTATCACAGACTAGGTTTTGGCAATTACTGATAGTATATGTTTTCTTTATTTAAGATTAAATATTTATCTAACCTATCTTGTTTATGCTGTAGGATGGTTAGGATGCTTAGAACCACGAGGAAAGGGCAGCGTGGCATCCTCCTATTCCTATTTACCCAGAAGACCTTTTAGTTCCCCAGGTTGCTCCTCAGCCAGTTATCCCTTTGGAGGATAGCAGTGATGATGAGGTCCCAATCCATGAGCCACCCCTAATCCCAATGATAGACATAAGCTCTGACAGTGAAGATGAGGTGATAGCCGTGGAGCATGTACCCCACCCTCCTAATCCCGTAGTGGATTTGTCAGCGGATAGTGATGACCCGGGGGAGAAAGATTATGAGTCTCCGCCTATGCCTTCTTTCATTCCTCCTCCCAGCCAAGTTGAGTCCAGAGAGAGTTCTAGGCGATCTGAAAAGGAGCTAATAGAGGGGTTTGCCAGTGGGGCTGGGATAGATTTTTCTAAGAACTCTGGGGGATAGTTGTATGAGGCTGATTTTGAGGATTCTGATGAGGACTAGAGGACTAGGAGTTATTTTGATTCAGATGTTTATTTATTTATAATTTTTCATGAATTTTTATGTTGAGGATTTTTAATGCTGTTTTCCATCAAAATTTCGAATTTATGCAAATCAATATTTGAAGGAGAATTTATTGGCAATTCTTTAGACAAAACTTGCATCTGATTTCCTTTTACTTATATCTGAATATAAATGCATGCTCAACTAAAATGATTTAACCCTTGAATGCATACACTTAACATTTGGGGTATAGTTTAGAATGGCACCCAAGCGCCGTGCAGCTTCATCAGGCAAAAGGGTTCCGGAGGCCGATCATGTGGTACCAAAAGTCGAGACAGCTTAGATGCAATCATCCAACCGAGGTGATGGGAGTGGTCCGGATATGGGAGTGGGGTCTGAGCACCGGTTGATGTGTCAATGGGCCAGGCATTCAGCAAGATAGCAGAGATTTTGCAGACCTTGACCGAGTGGAGAAACCCTAAGATGGAAGATAAGGCATTAGAACGGTTTTTGAAGTTTCAACCACCCGTCTTCTTGGGTGAAGCTGAGCAAGACCAGAAGACAGAGCAATAGATCTAGCAGATGGAGGATATATTTGCAACGCTCCAGTACACCAAGGAGTGGATGGTTAAATTCGCGACATTCTATTTGAGAGGCCCAGCTTGGGCATGGTGGCAGCAGATTCAAGATAACTGTGAAACGGTCGAGCAGGAATGGACGTGGTCCAACTTTGTTGAAGTCTTCAGGGCCGAGTACATCCCTCAGTGGGTAGTGGAAAAGCGGGAGGACGAATTTCAGAATTTGAAGCAGGGAGGCATGTCAGTGGCCCAGTACGCAGCATGGTTCACCCAGCTGTCCAAGTACTGCCAGAGATTAGTGGATACTGAGTAGAATCGGATAAGGAAGTTCATCAAGGGACTAAGGCCGGAATTGAGGAGAGCGTTAGCACCTTCTCTACCAACGACTTATTTGGGGGCATGGACACAGCTACCCGAACTGAAAATGAGGACCGCAGCAGGATGGCAGCAAGGCCTTTCCAACTGCTAAGGCAGCCGCAAGGACACTTCTAAGGACAGCAATCCAACAAGCGCCCCGCCAACCAGCAGTGGCAGAACTGGGAAAAGCAAGCCCGGACAGCACCAGTTAGTCCTGCTCAGAATCTTCCATCATGTCGGTAGTGTGGAAAAAAAGGCCACACCGTGAAGAACTGTTGGTCCAAGGGTGGTGAAAGGAAATGTTATCACTGCGGCGACCCGAACCACCTGCAGAACACCTGCCCTAAGTTGCATCGAGTCGGGCAAGGAAATCCGACGCAGAATCTGGGGCCCAATAGAGCCAACACCATGGGAGCATCTGAGAATGGAGCACCGAAGCCGCAAGTGAAAGCTAAAGTATTCGCTCTCAACAGAGAGGAGGTTGGGACCGATGCAGCAGTTGTTGAAGGTACGTTTACTATCCAAGGACGTCTCGTTAATGCATTAATAGATCCTGACTCTACTCATTCCTATTTAAACAAGATTTGTGCATGTCATTTGGGTTGGAATGGAGTAGAGCTACCTTTTACTTTAGTAGTAAGCACACATTTGGGAAAAATGGTGCAAGCGGACTGGTATGTGCGAAACTGTAAAATTGATGTGGGGAGAGAAAGCCTGGAGGGAGATTTGATAGTATTAGACATTAAAGATTATGATTTGATATTGGAGATGGATTGGTTAGCCAAGTATGGGGCTAGGGTAGACTATAAGAATAAATCAGTTCAGTTCGTTAGACCGAGTTGTGATGTGTTGGAGTTTGATGGCAAGAAGGTAAAGGAATTAAAGTATTTGATAGTGGGGGCTAAGGTTCGGAAATTGTTGAAGCAAGGATGTCAAGGGTACCTGGCTTACGTGATAAACAAGCCGAAGGACCAGTGCACTTTAGAGGACACCGAAGTAGTGAAGGATTTTCCTGACGTATTCCCAGCGGAACTTACCTCTCTACCTCCCAGCCGGGAAGTGGAATTCACCATTGACCTAGTTCTGGGAGCAGAACCTGTATCTCGAACCCCGTACCAGATGGCACCGACAGAGCTGAAAGAGTTGAAGGAACAGTTAGAAGAGTTAGTGGGGCAAGGCTACATCAAACCTAGCACATCGCCCTGGGGAGCACCTGTACTGTTTGTGAAAAAGAAGGATGGGACTCTAAAGCTATGTATCGACTAT
Organism: Voacanga thouarsii; assembly: GCA_026120185.1. NCBI lineage: Eukaryota > Viridiplantae > Streptophyta > Magnoliopsida > Gentianales > Apocynaceae > Voacanga > Voacanga thouarsii. Next base: position 1,271,638 of record JANUWF010001059.1, on the reverse strand, counting down.
CAGGGTTTGAACAACTTGATGATCAAGAACAAGTATTCCCTACCGCTGATTGATGAGCTGTTCGACCAGTTGCAAGGATCCAGTTGCTACTCCAAATTGGACTTGAGGCAAGGGTACTACCAAGTAGGGATAAAAGAGGAGGATATCCCCAAGACGGCCTTCAACACCAGATATGGGCACTATGAGTTCGTAGTAATGCCGTTCGGGGTGACCAATGCTCCAGCAGTATTCATGGATTTGATGCATCAGGTGTTCCGACCCTATCTGGACAAGTTCGTGGTGGTCTTCATCGACGACATTTTGATTTACTCCAAGAGTTTGGAGGAGCATGCGAAGTATCTGAAGCTCGTGTTGGAGAAGCTGCGGGAGCATAAGCTGTACGCCAAGTTTAGCAAGTGTGAATTCTGGCCAGACAATGTAGCATTCCTTGGCCATGTGGTGACTAAGAAGGGAATTAAGGTGGACCCGGCAAAGGTTGAAGTAGTGTCAGACTGGAAGAAACCGGAGAACATCACCAAGATTCGGAGTTTCTTGGGATTGGCTGGTTACTACAGAAGGTTCATCAAAAGGGTTTTCGACGCTCGCATCACCTATGACCCGACTGCTAAGAAATGATGTTCTATTTGTGTGAAGTGAGAAGTGTGAGAAGAGTTTCCAGGAATTGAAGCGAAGACTGATGACAGCACCAGTATTGAGTCTGCCAGAGGAAGATAAGCCTTACGCGTTGTATACCGATGCCTTGAAAGAAGGATTTGGAGCAGTATTGATGCAAGACCGGAAGGTGATTGCTTATACTTCTCGGAAGTTGAGACCCCATGAAGTCAACTACCCTACTCACGATTTGGAGTTGGCAGCCATTATGTTCGCAGTAAAGAAATGGCGACACTACCTGTACAGAGCTGAGTATAAAGTGTTCACCGACCATAAGAGTCTAAAGTACATCTTTACTCAGAAGGATTTGAATTTGAGGCAACGAAGATGGATGGAATTTTTGGAAGAGTACCGTTGTCCGATCAATTACTATCTCGGGAAGGCCAATATTGTAGTTGATGCATTAAGCAGAAAAGTCAGTATGGCTAGGCCAAGAGTACAAGAAATTCAAGTGGTTCAGGAAGTGTTGGACAGAAGGGTGGAAGTGCAAGAGAAGAGAATCGTTGTTAGCAACTTGAAGTTGGTACCAGATTTAAGACGGGAAATCGTGGAAGCTCAACAAAGCAACATCGAATTTCAGCTTTTCAAGGATACGGAGCTCAAGCAACAAGGCAGTGAATTCCGTCAAGTTGAAGAGGGGGTTTTGCATTTCAGGGATCGGTTGTGTGTACCCGGAGAGCAACAACTTAAGGACCAAATTTTGAAAGAGGCCCACAAGAGCAAGTACGCCATTCATCCGAGGGAAGTCAAGATGTACCAGGACTTGAAGAGAGCCTATTGGTGGTCCGAAATGAAACGGGATGTGGTCAAGTATGTCTCGACTTGTCTCACCTGCCAGAAAATCAAAGTGGAGTACAAGAAGTCAGCAGGACAATTGCAGCCATTGCCAGTATCGGAATGGAAGTGGGAGGAGGTGACCATGGATTTTGTCATCGAACTTCCTATGTCAAGGACCCAGAAGGATGTCATATGGGTAGTGGTGGATCGACTGACCAAATCAGCTCATTTCATACTGGTAAACGTAAGAGACTCTATGGAGAAGTTGGCTCAGACTTATGTTCGAGAAATAGCTAGACTGCATGGAGTACCTTCAAGTATCGTGTCTGACCAAGACCCGAGGTTTACATCTCAATTTTAGGGTAAGTTTCAGGAAGCAATGGGGTCGAGTCTGAAATTCAGTACGACGATGCATCTGCAGACCAATGGGCAGTCAAAAAGGGTTATTCAGATATTGAAAGATATGCTGAGAGCCTGTGTTCTGGATTTCGGGGATAAGTGGATGGAATGTGTACCGTATGCAAAACTATCGTATAACAATAGCTACCAAGCTTCAATTTGGATGGCACTGTATGAGGCCCTGTATGGACGCAAGTGTCAGGTACCACTATACTGGAGTTGGTTAGAAGATGGTCATGTAGGCAAATCCGGGGAAATCTGTGTCCAGGAGATGTTGGATAAAGTAAAGTTGATCAAGGAGAGGTTGAAGGCAGCTTAGAGCCGACAGAAGAGCTATGCGGACAACCCGCGGAGAGAATTGGAATTTCAAGTCAGGGACAGTGTATTTCTAAGATTGACGCTGAATAGGGGAATCTTGAAGCATTCGAAGGGTGAAAAGCTGAATTCGAGGTATTTGGGGCCATTTCCGATAAAGGAAAGGATAGGACCAGTAGCATACCGATTGGACTTACCAGATGGATTGACAGGAATTCACGATGTATTCCATGTGTCACAGCTGGAGAAGTACAACGCTGATCCCGATCATATTCTGAATAATGAGCCGTTAGTGTTGCAACCCGATCTGAGCTATGTGGAGAAGTCCATGCGAATATTAGACCACAGTATCAAGAATCTCTGGAATAAGCAGATACCAATAGTCAAGGTTCAGTGGAAGCATCATGGCACGCAGGATGCCACATAGGAATCAGAAGAGTGGGTTAAGCGGAAATATCCCGACCTGAAATAGAGGTATGCTTGAATTTTGGGACGAAATTCTTCTAAGGAGGGGAGGATGTGAAACTCAATTTGAAACCGACCTTAGAGTAAGGGGTTTGGGATGCATATCATACTTTATTGCATGCATAAATATATTTTCATATAATTTTATGTGCTTTGGATTTGTGATTTGAAGCCTAGATGGCTTATTTGTGCTTGTTGAGTAAAAAGGGAAAAATGGTAATTTTTGCTTGAATTGAAAATAGGGAGATAGCTTGAGGATTAAGTAGGAAAAATATTTGGGAGAGAAAATAAGAACAAGAGTTGTTGTGGTTTAGTGGTTGCCGCTTTGGAAATAATTATTGAAGTCTTGAGTTCAAATTCCATCATTGGAGTTTTAGCATGATTAAATTTTATTTTTGTTTAGGAAGGCGATGTTTCGGCCTTTGCATGATTTAGGGGAGGGTAGAAGTATTGTCCTAGGGGAGATATGATAGGAATGTCCTAATCCTACTCTTGTACCCTACAAAAATTTCCAAGGGAATTCACACCCTTCTTGATCCATAGTTTTCTTACTTCTCGATTCATTAAGTTGTTCAATTTATTCAAGCCAACTTTATTCCAAAAAAATCCAGCAAGGTTCTGCGGGGCTTAGGTTTTCAATATGGCTATGAATGAGTTATCTTGTTGCCCAAAAACGGGGAGGAGTTGTGGAAGGTTCCCAAGAGAAATAATCTCTATGGTTGAACCTTCAAACTCCAACCTAAGGGTATTCATTTTGTTAATATAGTAATCTGGAATTTTTCCAACTTCTTTTTCAGTCCAAGTGTCAAAATTTTCAGCCATCATTCCCTTCCAAATACTGCCAGAAAAATAGCTCTCTTGAGCAACTTGAAGTCTGAAATTATAAGGCCAAAACGGTCTGCACAAATGCTGTGCAAACCAGGAAATTTTTCTGGACAATTTCGCAGCTTTGGTGAACCTAAACCAAGCTGTTTCTTCTAGTTTTTCACCCAACATCTTAGCCACATTTTTCCTCCATAAAGAAGGCTGGAAACCAGCCTTGAAAGACCTCTGAAAACCTTTTCAAATCTTTTGCAAGCTGACTGGAAAATGGCAGCAAAATCTGCTCAGGAAAATTCCAGCAACTTGGGAAATCTGTCCAGAATTTTTCTAGCCGTGCTTCTTCTTTAGCCTTGTCTGAAACCTCCACCATTTTTTTTGTACAAACTTCCATTGAACAGTCCTGAACTGAGCTTCATCATCTTCCCCAGCATTCTGCTCGAAAATTAGTCCATGGCTGCTCCTAAAAACTCTCCATCAATCACTCCAATCAAACCATTGATTGAAGTCCAAAATTTCAGTAATCTTTTTTAGCAACCTTCCATGAATTAAACCTCCAACAACCAGAAAATCCCTCCACATTTGAACATCATATTTTCAGCCACCATTAAGCTCTTTCAACCAACTTTCATTCCAGCAAAATCCCTAGCCAGCCAACCGACCATTACAGCTTCCAAAAACTCTCCTCCATCAAAGATCTTCTTACCATATTTTGTTTCCAAAATTGATTTCCTAAAATATTCTTTTAGGATTTCAAACAACCGGCTTTCCTTTTCCTCTCAAATCAGAAAATTCAACTTCCTAAACCCTCAAAATCAATTCGGCCACCCTAATCCCTTAGAATTTCAGCCAGCTTCAACCAAAACTCTCTCCATTCTCTCAAAACCAAGAACACCTACTAAACATCCTCACGCCTAAGATCACTCCAAACTTCTCCAATCTCCTCCAAAAACTCTAGATCATACCTACTCAACCCCTTGAAACCACTTCTGCAATTTTTAATATCAAATACCAAAATCCAACTCTATTTTTTGGATCGAAAAATCAGTATTTTTGTGAAGGCTCAAGAACACCTTCAAGGTAAGCATGATCAATCACCCCACCTTCTCTCATCTTCAACTTCTAATGAATAAATGTATATATAAGCATACTAATGGACTCTCTTTTCCTCTTTTCTCTCTCTCTCTCTTGGCCGAATGGTGACTTCAACCATGGCCATATTTTCTTCATCTCTCTTGGACGAATCAAGTCCCTAAGAGTTAGGATCCATTCGAAACTACTCCAAGGTAGTCATCAATCAAGTAAGCCTCTTCAACCCTCTTTTTAAATTCTAGATTCATGTCTCTAGGATGATATTGGAAGGAAATGGATTATGATTAGGGTTTGAGCATGTATTGTTGTGATGAATTGAGATTGAAGCATGAATAAATGTGTGTATATGATGGAGATGGGATTGATGCATGATGATGATTCGTCTTGGTTAGGTTATATGATGTTTTAGGGTTTTGTTACATGCTCTCCATGTCATGAGTAGTATATGTGATCAAGCATGTTAGAGATTATGCCACCTTTGGTGAATAAGGTTTATGTTCATGTATGATTGTTAAAGCCATGATTATGCTTATGTCAGTAGAGTTTGGATCATGTCTTGATAAATTTAGATTTATGCCTTTATTCATGATTTGGATGATTTGATGAATTGGAGTGGGGTATATGTTCATGATTGTGGTTAGAAAGTGGAGATATGATCATGACCTTGTTGTCCTAAGCTAATTTTATTTCATCAATAAAATGATTAATACTATGACTTCTTCTAGTAAATTTCAAAAACCCTAGGAAAATGTGAATTTGGTCTTCTATATAAAATAGTGATATTTTAGTCAAATCAATGATAGCTTTTGTTAAAGAAATAAAATATATAGATATTATATAAAATAATAATATCAAATAAAGCTTTTTATATAAGTAATCATAATAAGTGAATTATTAATTTTGTAAGTCTTATATTCATAAATACTATTAAAATTTATTTATTATCTTTTAATCAAAACATATTAAAATTTACTTACAACTAATTTTAGTTACCAATTATTTTCTAACAATTAATTATCAATAGATTATTATTTTAAATAATTACATCTAGGTCCTAGGACCCTTCATCAAATAAACCCTAATTTATTTTTAGCAAAATTTAAACTTTCAACTTATAGTACCTATTTTCCAAACCCTAGTTATTTTAATATCAAGCTAGATTTATTTTATAAACCCTTTTATTTGTTATCTAGCCTTAAAGCTTGGGACACTAGGGATATGATGGTAGTAAGTTGAGCTAGTTTTATTTGTGAAAGTGAATCTTTGGCTTGAGTTTGATTATGGCTCATGTTTAACCCAAACGGGGTTAGGTCAGCTGTTGGAGACCTTTACTTTGAGCAAGGATCATGTAAGCTCCTGCATAAAAACCGTTTGATGCAAAATGATTTTTATGGCAAGTCAAATGTAGAGTACATGGACACTCACTTCTGTAAAGGCAATTGAGGATTGTCTTCTTTCCCATTTCAATCTAACAAATTATTTGAAAAATCAATGAACAGATTTACTCAAACCCTAAAACTCTTTCTAAAACTGATTTTGTCAATGACTTTGGAAGTCCTTAATTGCCATTTTCAAGTGGAACTATGTTTTGTTCATTTTCCCCCAAGTGGGATCAATTACGTTGAGTACTCAATAAGGGCGGACTGCTAGGACTAGTCTTTGAAGGGTTAGGGTAAGTCTCTCAATAGGTGGCCACCTCTGAGGGGTGAGTCCTTCCCGAATAGGATGTCAGTCCAGTAGGTTGTGCCGGTCTGAGCTATTAATTTTCAGTCAAGTGGACTGTGTGTTGCCGGAATGGACAACCAGTTTTATTTGGTTATAGAGAAGGAGGAGTATCTTGCCCAGTAGGCCGATCACCTACTTTTTATCTGTCTGCATAAAGTGTGGCATTTTGACCGTTGCATGGTTATGGGGCACAACGTATGGTAGCCCTTGACCACCTTTTTGAGTGGTTGATTTTATTGTACATGTATGTTTGGAAAAGCCAAAACACCACTCTTGATTTTGACTGTTGTTTATTGCTTGCCAGTATTTGTCTTATGAAGATTTTATGCTTTGCATCAACGAACTGTTTCTCTGGACACTCAAAGCACACACAGACTTACTGAGATTTTTATCTCATCACCCTTTTTACCATGATTTCAGGTCGATCCTGCTGTGGGGATGAGTAGCTAGTCTTGTCCGCCTTGGAAGAGATTTTATTATTTATTTTTATGTAATGCTTTGGGAGCTGAGAGTGAATAATTTTGTTTCCAGATTTGTTTTTGAATTCTTGGATTGTATAAGTTTTAAGTTTTAAGTATTGTTTTATTCCATTATTTTGAATGTGTGACCTAGTTATAAAGACCCATTGTCATTTGGATGGGGCGACATCCTCGGCCTTGTCGGGCCTAGGTAGTCGGGTGTTACACCAAAACAAAACATAAAATGGACTGTAAAACAGAGGATCAATCTAGGAAATTGGTGTCCAAATTTCTACCTCATCAACAGCCTCATAATCCTATAAGAACAAGGTGACTAGAACCCCTATATTAGCAAATTTAACCACCTTTAAAACACCTTAACACTCCCAAGAAATTGGAACCTTAAGGATAGGGATTCAAGACGCCTAGTCTTAATCCTAAAAAAGAACCCTAAAATAACTAAGAAATTAGGATCTAAATTAGATAAGAAGAATTAGATTATCTAAGATATTTAAAGACTTTCAAAAAAGATAGACTAATTCCCTTGATTAGTCTTGAAATTGTAAGAACAAGAAGGTTTCACAACTCTCCTATTGATCAAACATTCAATTAATCACCAAGTTGTGTTTTCTCTATTCAATAAGAGTCCTTATACAAATTTAACCCTAGGTTAATTATAAGGTAAGTCTTTAGGGTTTAGAGGATTAAAATCCTCCTAATTACATGTGTTTAAGGCCTTGTAATTAATTACAAAGTGGAGGAATTGAAATAGATTCAAAACAAGATTTTAAACAAAAATATAACATGCTATCTAAGGCATTGAACGACTATGCATAGCACATTGCACAATCGTGTAAGCTGATTTTGGTTGGAACTTACGCGTTTTAAAGCTCTTGCGTGGCTTAAGGCTTGGTTATACATCAAGTTGTGCATCCCCCTACAATATGCTTCCAAAACATGTCTTCCAACTTCTTCTTAGGTGTTTGATAGGGACTAAAATCATCACTATTTTTCTAATTATTTGAGGTTAAATTGAGATACTTTTGATGTAATAACTAGAAATATTCCTTCCTATTTGACATTTTGCTTATAGAAAGTGTTTTTGACAAATTTTTGCAAATTTAAGTTGATTTCGAACAAAAAGTGGACAAATTCCAGAATGTACCTGGCACCCAATCCAACTAAGGCACTAGGTGCCAGGTCCAATCTAGAAAAACAGTGGAAATAAAGTAACGTCCAGGGGAAAAACAGAACACACCGAATGCTAGGTAGGTTGACTATACCAGGCATTAGGTCCGCTCTGGAGAGGCGAAAATTCTATGCACGAATTTGGTAATTTTCTAAATATTTTGGTATTTTTCGAATCCTACTTGGCCAAGACTTCCCAAGCAACGAATTTGGCATCAAAGAAGCCTATAAAAGGAAAAGAAAACACAAGAGAAAAAAGTGAATCCAAGAGCAAAAATTTCAATCACTCAAAGAATGAGAGATTCACTATTCAAGGAGGGTTGTTCAAGAGAGTCTTCAATTGAGAAGAAGGAGGTTGGTCTATAAGTGCTCTCTGTTACTTTTGTTTTCTTGTTCTTAAACAATAATGTATTCAATATTTTGTTTGTAATTTAACATTATTTTAGGATTCATGATTTTGTATTAATTTAGTTATTTGATCAATTTTCTATCATTCTTGGTGTTTAATTACTTGTTATCATTGGTTATTGATGCAAGTTCTTCTAATTGACTTGGGAAATGATGTTAGGAGTTCAATGCATTGATTTCATATTTGTCAAATCTTAATGGACTTGGAAAACAAAGTTAAGATTAAAGAACTAAAGTGATCAAAGATTAGATGATTTCGCCTAAAGTATTGGGTCATTAGCTAATTTCATATTTATGAGGAATTGTGTTTAATGCATGTTTTGGTTATGTTGGTTTGATTGAGAAATATACTAATTTAATCAAAAGATAGTGATTCTATAGATTGGGAAAGAAGTGGAATCTATATAAGTAGATTCATGACTTGGAAAATGATTGAATTTTATTTTATATTCCTTCATGATGCCAAGGTGATGATTACTGGAGATGATTGCTAAATGATTCATTATCATGTGTCCTAGGATAATTGTCTAAATTACATATTCCTATATCATTGAGTTGTATATATTTCTTTATTATTATTATTATTATTATTATTATTATTATTATTATTATTATTATTATTATTATTATTATTATTATTATTATTATTATTATTTTATCACTTTATTTGGGTCGGTTAAAACAATGAATGAAAGGTGATTAGTGTGTACTTGTTCCTTTGAGGATCGATACTCGTTAATTCCCTATACTATACTTGCAATGAGTATACTTGCTCGTATGTGTATTTTAGAATTAATGTTTTAATTAAAACTTGACTAGGGGATGGATTTAAATTTATTGATTTTTACACACCTAAAATTTACACATTAAGTTTTTTGCGTCGTTGTCGGGGAATAATATCATGAAAGTTAGGATTTTATTGATTTAACCATATTTATATGTTCATATGTCTATATGTAAATATGTAAATATATTCTTTGTAGGTGCTATATCTTGTTGTTTGTAACCTTATGTGCCTTAATTGACTAGTTTAGTTCATATTGTACTTGTAAATACTACTAACTTTTGTGTTTAGGTAATTTGTGAATATATCTAATGTGTGTGTTTTTCTTTTCTTTATTTTTCTATTATTTGTTTTTCACTTTTGTTTTTTTTTTCTTTTTGTTAGCCCTAAGGGCATTCTCCTATGTTTTGACTTATGACAAATATTGATGAGGACTAACTTGTCTGACTTACATATGATAGGATATGTTTGACTCAATTCTTTCAAGGCATGCATATAAGGTTGCTAAGTAGCTCTTGAGGAATTGGAATCCAAAGTGGAGATTGATCAAGAACAACCTCAACCTAAGAGCTCACAAGATCATCAAGCCCTTAAGAAAGAACTTTAGACTAGGAATCTTTTTGTTATGGTATTTTGTGTGAATTCCTGTATTTTTTATCTTATGATTCAATTTATTTTTACCTTGAAGCACACAAGTAAAAAGATTTCAAAGTATTAAGTTTTCAGAATTTTGGATTGAGTATTTTGGATGGCTTTGTATCCGAAAGTTTCATCCAAAACTCTATAAACAGTGTCAAAATATTTCTACATAGAAAAGTGCCATTTTGGACTAACCTTTTGGATGCACATTCGTCCGATCCTTGAGTCCAAAACTCTAAAAAATTTGACAGCGTGAAACTAGCCGTTAGAGCTTTACTTTTTGCTTCTATAAAAAGTTTCAAAACTCGATTTTAAAGCATATTTTTGTCCTGTCTTTTTAAGAAACACTCTTGTTCTCTAGAATACAAAAATCTCCTTTTTCATTAGTGTTTTAAAATAAAATCAAATTGCTTCACAAAAGTAAAGGTTGTTGGTGCTCATTTATTTGTATAATTGCTCAATCGTGTGAGTTATTTCAAATTCATTTTCATAATCCTTCTTGTACATCAAGGTTATAGTATAAAACCCATTTGGAGTAAGCCTTGATTTGTTGTTGATTGAGAGGTTTAGGTAAAACCAAGTGAGGTGATCCTCTTATATAATTGGTGTAGAAAGACACCATTGAGTTGGCTGAGTTTATGGAAATCTGTTTAAAATCCTTAAGTGTGAGCTTAAGGTAGTGGATGTAGATTTTGATAGATCGAACTACTATAAATCTCATGTTTATTCTCTTTGCATTTTGATTTTGTTAGGTAGAGAGCTCCATTGCTTAAATGTTCTCAATCATTCAAAAGAAATCTTTATGATTTTCACCAACCCATCTTCATTTTTATATTAATTGCACATCTCTTGTCTTATCTCATTCAGACACTTCATTCAAATAGTTGTTAGTTCCCATAACTGCTCAAAAACTCCTTTCTGCATATCAGCTAATTTTTCTATCTAAAAAATAATTGGAGAAATTCGAAAACAGAATTTTTGAAAGGTGTTTTAAATTTACCAAAAACCTTATTCACCCCCCTCTAAAGTTTTTCATTTGGTATCAGAGCCTTGGTCTACTCTTCTTTGGCTAAACAACCTTGTAGAAAAGATTCTTATAACAAATATCTCCTCTCTTCCCTATATCGAAGGATTCTCGACAAATAGACCTCCTTTGTTCACTGGTTGTAATTATACTTTCTAGAAAAATCAGATGAAGATCTATGTTTGCTCAATTAATTTTGAGCTATGGAACTTAATTGAAAGAGGACCATATATTCTTTCTAGAAGTGTTGAAGGTCGAATAGTTCCAAAACAGAGTAATGAATATGATGCTGAAGACAATGCTAAAATGACATTGGATTTTCAAGCTATAAATATTCTATGTTGTGCTCTTAATACCACTGAATATAACTGAGTAAGTGGTTGTGATTCAGGCCATGACATGTGGAGATAGCTTGAAGTCACCTATAAGGGGACAAATCAAGTTAAGGAGTTTAAGTTTGGACTTTTGATTCATGATTATGAATTATTCACTATAAAACCAAATGAGAGCATAACTGATATGTTTACTAGATTTAAAAATATTGCAAATGGACCTAAAGCTTATGGGAAAAGCTATCCCCTTGGTGAACAAAATAGAAAAATTCTGAATGCCTTGCCAAAAATCTGGCAACCTAAAGCTCTAGCTATGGAGGAATCAAAAGATTTGAAAACCTTACCGACTGAATAGCTAATTAGCTCTCTCTTAACTCATGAAATGAAACTCAAAAGGTTTCAAGAGTCTGATGATCATGACAAAGGCAAAAAAGGAACAACACTGAAAGCTATTGATGAAGACACTAACAGTAGCCAATCTGATAGTGATGATGGAGCCGAAGTTGATACCGAAGAGCTGGCCATGATCACAAAGAAATTTAAAAGAATGTTCAAAAAGGAAAACTTCAAAAGAGGAAAGGAATTCGTAAAAAGGAAGGGACAGATCTCATCTTTTAAGCCTCAATGTTATGAATGAAAGAGTATGGAGAACACTTCATTGTTGACTGCCCAATAGCCAAAGAGAAAGAAGGAAAAATGTTCAAGAAGAAAAAGAAGGATCTAAAAACAAAAAAAGGAAAAGGACTAATAGGAACTTGGGATCAAAATGAGTCCAAATTTGAGGAAATTGGATATTCTGAAAATGAAACTGCTAACATATGCTTCATGGCAGTGGAGGATAAGGTAAACTCCTCCTTATCCAATCTTGTAACTGAATTACATGATTCTACTTGAGATAATATTGATGATCTAAATGCTCTTCGTATTGATATGTTCCGTGAACTAAAAAGATTATCAAGAAGAAATAAGGAAATAAAAGTGAAAATTGATTTCCTATCAAATGAGAATGACACTCTAGTAAGTGAGAACAAAATTCCGCTAGACTCTATATACTACTTGAGTGTTGAAAAAGAAATTATTTCTACCCTCTTGAACTTTTCTACCACTGAGAATAAATGTTTGTGTGATAAAATTCATCTCTTGAAATTATGATCTATGAGTTTAATAATATGAAAATGAAAATTGATGATCTTACTACTTTAGAAAAAATCACTGATGGCCGAAGTAATCTGAACAAACTTCTTGGAGTTCAAAGGATGGCTAGAAATAGAAATAGCCTTAGCTATGGTAATATGCACAAAACAGGAAAACATAAACCTTTTTTTGTGAAAGTAAGCTCCTCAATCAAAAATTACACTTGATGTACTTATTGAGGCAAAAATGGACACAATGCATCTAGGTGTCATGTTAGGAAAAGCATTGAGTTAGGAATGAAATCTGATTGGGGAATTAAAAGAATCATCACTAAACCCCACGAACCCAAGAAGATATGGGTACCAAAAATCACTCTTTTCATCTCATGTATAGGTATATTCACTGGAGAAAATGAGCTTCACAAAGTGGTTCTTGGATAGTGGATGCTCAAAACACATGATCAGAAATGTGTCTCTATTAGAAGATGTTTAAGCTACAAATGATGGGTTCGTTACCTTTGGAGATAAAAAGAAAGGAAAGATACTTGGCATATGTAACATTGGTAAAGGATCTTCAACCATTATCAAACAAGTATTATTGATTGATTAGCTAAAATACAACTTGCTTAGCATTATTCAACTATGTGACAATGGTTGCAAAGTTATTTTTGAGAAAGATTCTTGCTCTATTATAGACAACTCAAATAATGAAACTATTTTTGTTGCAAACCTTGTTGGGAATGTATATGTATTTTATCTTGATGATCTTATGGCTTATGATATTAGATGCCTCTCCGTGCATGATAATAATAGCTATCTTTGGCATAGAAGATTACGCCATGTATCATTTGATTTGCTAAACAAATTGTCTTCAAAAGAGCTTGTTAGGGGACTGCCCACAATGAAGTTTGATAAAAGTAAAATTTGTGATGCATGCCAATTTGAAAAATAAACCAAAACCTATTTTAAGCCCAAGAAAATGATTTCCTCATCAAAACCTCTTGAATTAATACATATGGATTTGTTTGAACCGATGAGGACCACTAGCCTTAGTGGTAAGAGGTATGCTTATGTTCTAGTAGATGATTTCTCAAGATTTACTTGGACTTTGTTTATTGGACAAAAAGATGAGGCATTTTTTGAATTTTCAAAACTATTCAAGTGCATACAAAACTCTATTGGATGCAAATCGATTTCTATTAGGAGTGATAATGGTAGAGAATTTTGCAACAACGACTTTACACATTTCTGTGATAAAAATGAAGTTTTTCACAATTTTCAACTCTAAAACCCCTAAAAAAAACGGTGTTGTTGAAAGGAAAAATAAAACCTTACAAGAAATGGCTAGATCCATGATTTGTGAAAACTCTTTTCCAAAATACTTTTGGGCTGAAGTTGTGAATATAGCATGTTATATTGTTAACCGAGTGATGTTGAGACCATTTCTAAGAAAAATACCCTTTGAGCTCATGTTTGACAAAACTCCATCAATTTCCTATTATAAAGTATTTGGCTGCAAATATTTTGTTCTTAATACCCAGACAATCTTGGAAAATTTGATAGCAAATTCGATGAGGCTATATTCGTTGGACATTCTTCCAATAAAAAGGTATATAGAGTATACAATAAGAGAACTCTATGTGTGGAAGAATCTGTATATGCTGTATTTGATGAATCTAACATTTATACATTAAGAAAAAATGATGATGATGATGTAGGAATTTCAAAAGAAAAAGGTAAAGAATAGCATAAAGCACCATCGCCTTGAGAATTCAAAAGAAAAAGGTAAAAAGAATTCTAGAAGAAATTTTCTCTCCATTATTTTTACAAGCCTTATCCTAACCTTTTTGAATTTGAACTAACTCTTTAATTCATTTTTATATCTATAAAATTCTTGGATAATTCCTTGAAATTTCAAAAATTCCAGCTCTTATGGGATAGAAGTTTGGCCGAAATTGTGGAGGTTCTCAATTAAATCACCATAATTATTCCTTCAAGAACTTCATTGTCTTCTTGTTCTTGTTTTGGTTAAAATCTGGAAAATTTTTCAGATTTTCTTCATGGCTGTTTTTCAAAATTTGCAGCCACTTTACTCTACCTAATTCTTGCAAAGAACCAACCATCTTGTGTGAAAATGAAAGCTAAATAGTTTGGAATTTCGCATTCTTACAAGCTACACCAAACCAGAATTTTTTTCCAGCAAATAACCAAGCTTTGCACATAAACATTTAGCTATTCATTTGTACACAAGAACACCTCAAACTTTATTCTTTCTTCTCCAAGATGGTGGCTGGAAAACCACCATTAATGGACTTTTAAACACTTCTACCTTCTAGTTGCAAATTCAATTCAAAGAGCTTCGAAAATCTGCTCAAAATCCTTCCAAAATCACAAGAGTTCTTAAGCTAAAATTCCAAAAATTTTCCAGCTTTGCCTATTCAATGTTAAGACCGATTTCTTCATCAAACTCCATCATATTTTTGACCAAATATAGCCATGGATAGAACACCTTAGCTTCTCCATCTATCTTGGTTATTAGGACTCCATTAACACACCTCAAAACACTCCTATCCTCACTCCATTCAAAATTATTCAAACTTCAAAATTAAATTTCAGATTTTTGTTCCATTAAACACTCACCTAGCTAGACAATAAAACCAGAAATTTCTCTATTGTATCATAGCCATTTTAGGCCAGCTCAAAGCTAAAATAACTCTCCATTCCATGATCAAATCATAGCTAGTTCAGTCATACACCATTGAAGGATAAGAAACCTTCAAAGAGCAAATACCATTACCCAATCTTCTACCTCAATTATCTCCACTTTTCTCTCAATTTGAAATTTGAAAAAGCTAAAACTCTCTCTCTCCTTCTTGGATAACTGAAAGCCTCCCCTTAGCTAGGCCATTTGGCCATCACTCACACACACACATGAAATCACACACACTCTCTCAATTCCTCTCAAAAACACTAAGAACACACACTAGGCTTCTTCAACCTTCAATCACCTCTATTCATCTCAAATCACTTGAAGAACCTGCAAACCAACTAGGATTCGGTTTATACTCCCTCATAGGTCACTTCATGATATCAAAATTACCAAAGTTGATCTTTTATTCGGATCAAACACACCTTTTCGGTCAAGAACAAGAAGAACATCAAGAAGGTAACTTTAAACACATTGGACCTTCTTCATCTCATCATCACTATTTCAATATCATCCTAATCTCTTTCTCTCTCTGTCTCTCTTGGCCGAACCTTGGATGGCCATTCTTGGACAAACTTCAACCAAGAAAGGACTTTCAAGCACTCAAGGACCTCCGATGATATCTTCATCTAACGTTCATTAAATCAAGTATTTATTTCTTAATCTTCTCTTTAAATTCTCAAACTCAAGACTCTTAGATGATAGATTTGATAGGTTGATTGAATAATGTGGGGTTGAAGATATTTATGTGGGTGAAGGGAATAGATTTAAGACATGAGAATTGGAATGAATGTTGTGACTTATGGATTATGCTTTAGGATCATTATATGTTCATTATGATTAAGAGCTTTATAGATGTTTTGATGTATGATAGTCATTATACCACCATTGTTGAGTATGCCTTTATGATGTTATTTTTCAATAAATCCCTAGATAATATCATGTCTAATAGAATATCATCCTTGTTGTGATGTTTGTTAATTCAAGTCTATTTTTAGATAAATCGACATGTTATTTGTTGAATTCATGTATGTATGAATATGTGTATGGATTTTTTCTAGCAATAAAATTATTGTAATAACTATTTTATTATTTTTAGAATTATTCTTGCTATCATTATTATTAATATAATAATAATTATTATTTTATTTAATTGACTAATTTCGATAAACACAAATATTTTCAAAATCAATAATTAGTTGAAATATTGTTAATTTATTAGATAAATAAGTAGTAATATTTTTATTAAATATAAATAATAATATATTGAAATTAATTAATATCAAATGTCTTTTATATTCATATTGTTATTTGTTAGCCTTACCAAAACTTTTATTTACAGTCATAAATTTTATTTATATTAGAATAAATTATTTATTGTCAATTTATTTGTTATTTATTATTCAGTATTAAAATTATTTAAAATCTATTATTAATATTACTTATTATTTGTAATAATATTATTTAGGATTTATTATTAATAGTACTCATTATTTATTACAAATTTTCATTATTATTAATATTACCCATTATTTATTATTTGTTAATAAATAGTTGATATTTCAATTTATTATTTATTATTTATTTGTGACACCTATTTATTTTAACTTATCAAATTAATTTTATTTTATAAAATACCTTATTAAGGCATTGTTGTCATAGCTAGATGTTATTGTAACTAGTTGAACCTAAGAATTATTTATTTAAGGCAAGTGTTGTCTGGATGTTGGACTTATACCTTGTATTTTCCCTAGCGAGGTTAGGTTGCCTTGAATTACCTTGGAAGGCTATTGTACTCAGGAAAAGCAAGAGATCAAGTAAGTTCCTGCATAATGCTATTTAAAGATCAAAGTTACATTGGTAAGTCAAACATGATGTATACAAAGAATTGTATTATGAATGCAATTATGGACAATTATCCTTTGCCTTTTCAATCAAACAAACCATTTAAAGATGAACAAGGAATTTTACACAAAATGCTAAACTTTTCATAAAAACCAACTTGACAGGAATTTGGGAAACCATAATTGCTATTTCAAAGAGAATCATTGTATGATCTTTCTTTTCCCAAGTAGGACAAACACAACGTTGGGTACTCAATAAGGGTAGACTATTAGGATTAGTCTATGAAGAGTTAGGGTAAGTCTCTTAGTAGGTGAACACCTCTGAGGGGTGAATCCTTCTCGGATAGGATGCCTGTCCTATAAGTCGTACCGATCTGAACTAGCAAGTTTAGTTAAGTAGACTGTGTATTTTCAGAATGAACAATCGGTAAATTTGGTTGTAGAGATAGAGAAGTATCTTACCCGGTTAGCCGTACAGTTACCTTGTGTCAGTATACATAAAGTGTGGCATCCTGAATGTTCTTTTGTCATAGTGCACAAAGTGTGGTGCCATGGCTACCTCTTTTGAGTGGTTGCTTTTATTGTATACATGTATGATTTGAAAGAAAAACACCACTCTTCATTTGTGAAATTTATTTGAGACTTACCAGCACTTTCTTTTATGAAAATTTCTCAACCTGCATACTTGAACTATTTTACTTAAAGCACTCAAAGAACACACATGCTTATTGAGATTTATGTCTCACCACCTTTTATACCATGCTTTCAGGTCGGTCTTGCTGTAAAGGTTAGTGATTAGGGATTACCTTGTTTTGAAGACTTATTTCTTTTCCTATGTATTTCATTTGAGAGACTCTAGCAGACATTTATTTATTTTTGGAAATTATTTATGTATCATTGAGTTGTAATAAGTTTGATTTGGATTATTACTTTCCTTTGTTTTGTGAGTCCTAGTTATAAAGACACATTGTCCTGTGGACGGGGCGACATTCTCAGCGCTAATATGGTACGTTGATAGTAGGATGTAACAAGTGGTATCAGAGTCAAGGTTGAGGCAATTATTAATAGTATTTGCTTTATTTCATTAAGATTAAACTCTTTTGACTAATCGAGTTGTTTATGCTGTAGAATGGTTAGAATGTATAGAACTGCGAGGAAGGGGCAGCAATGGTATCCACCAATCCCTATCTACCCGGAAGACTTACCAGTGCCACAACCTGTACCTCAACCTGTTATACCTTTGGAAGAAAGCAGTGATGATAAGGTTCAAATTATTGAGCCACCCCCTATACCTTTAATAGACTTGATTACTAATAGTGAGAATGAGGATATTGATATGGAGTATGTCCCAAACCCACCTAGCCCCATGATTGACTTAACTATTGATAGTGATGATTCGGGGAAGATAGATTATGAATCTCCACCTTCACCTTTTTTTATACCCCCACCCAACCATGTTGAAACTGGGGAGAGTTCTAGGAGACCTGGAAAGGAACCAATGGACTATGGGTTTGTGAATGGTGCAGGAATAGAACTTTCTAAGAATATTAGAGGTTGGTTGTATGATGTTGACTCTGAGGATTCTGATGAGGATTAGGGGCAAAATTTTTT
This sequence comes from Voacanga thouarsii, assembly GCA_026120185.1. NCBI lineage: Eukaryota > Viridiplantae > Streptophyta > Magnoliopsida > Gentianales > Apocynaceae > Voacanga > Voacanga thouarsii. Next base: position 1,253,267 of record JANUWF010001059.1, on the reverse strand, counting down.
CATGATTAGGAAGTTATTATTTACTGCTTTCAATAAACTCCTGTGCTAGGGGTTTATTTATGTTTAATGTTTTATTTCAAAAATTATGCAAATAAGAGTACCTTAGTGTACTCTAATATTGGAAAAAAATGAAATTATTTACACAAAGCTTGCATCTGATTTACTTTTACCTAAGTCTGAATGTGAATGCATGCTCGATTTAAATATTTTGAACTTGATGTATAACTTATTTTTTGGGGGCGATGGTTTAGAATGGAACCAAAGTGTCATGTAGCAGCATCCAGCAGAAAGGTTCTTGAAGTAGAACTCGTGACTTCGGAATATAATGCAACTCAACTTTCATCACCAAATCAGGGGAATGAGAATGAACCAAAGTAGGAAGTGGGGTCTAAAGAGCTTGCCAGTGTGACTATGGGGCAAGCCTTTTACAAGATAACGGAGATACTGCAAACTTTGTCAGAACGAAGGAACCTAAAGGGGAAAGATGAAGCTTTGGAGAGGTTTCTGAAGTTCCAACCTCTTACCATCTTGGGAGAAGCTGAACAAGATCAGAAAGTGGAGTAGTAGGTAAAGTAGATGGAGGACATCTTTGCCACACTCTAATACTTTGAGAAACGGATGGTAAAATTTGCTAAATTTAGACTAAGAGGCCCAGTTCAGGCATGCTGGCAGTGAGTCTAAGAAGACTGGGAATTAATGGATCAAGACTGGACGTGGGCCAACTTTGTGGAAGCATTCAAAGCGGAATATATCCCTTAGTGGATAGTGGAGAAAAAGGAGGATGAGTTTCAAAATTTGAAGCAAGAGAGCATAACCGTGGCTCAGTATACTGCTTGTTTTACCCAGTTGTCAAAGTATTACAAGAGACTGGTAGATACCGAGTAGAACCGAACTAGGTAATTTGTCAAGGGATTAAGGAAGGAGCTGAGAAGGGCTTTGGTACCTTTTCCACCGACAACTTATTCTGCGACAGTAGACACAGCGACTTGAATAGAGAATAAGGACCGAAGTAAGATGGTACCTAAACCGTTCTTGCCACCAAGGCAACCACCGAGACTCTTTCAGAGGTAACAAGCTAATAAGTGACCTGCCCACCAGCAATAGCAGAACTGAGAAAAGCAAGCACGAATGGCACTGATTGGTCCTACATAGAATCTCTTGTCAGCCAATATTGTGGGAAAAAGGGCCATGTAGAAAAGAATTGTTGGTTTAAGGGAGCTGAACGAAAATGCTACAATTGCAGAGATCTAACGCATCTTCGAAATGCCTGCCTAAAGCTTCTTTGAATCGGGCAAAGAAACCTGGCCCAGACCACAGGAGCCAATCGAGCTAATACTGTGGAAGCCTCCGGAAGTGGAACTCAGAAGCTGCAAGTGAAAGCAAAGGTTTTTGCTCTCAACCAGGAGGAAGTTGGAGCAGATGCAGCGGTGGTGGAAGGTACGTTTACTATCCAAGTTCGTTCAGATAATGCATTGATAGACCTTGGATCTATCCATTCCTATTTAAACAAGAATTGTGCATATCATTTGGGTTGGGATGGAGTAGAACTACCTTTTACTTTATTGGTGAGTATGCCATTAGGAAAAATGGTGCAAGCGGATCAGTATGTGTAGAATTGTAAGATTGAAGTAGGGAAAGAGAGCTTATAGGGAGACTTGGTAGTCTTAACTATTGATGACTACAACCTAATTTTGGTTATAGATTGGCTAGCTAAGCATGGAGCTAAAGTAAACTGTAAGAATAAGTCTATTCAGTTCATTAGACATAGTTGTGATGCACTAGAATTCAATGGCAAGTGAGTAAAAGAATTGAAGTTTTTAATAACTGGAGCAAAAGCCCAGCAGTTGTTGAAACAAGGATGCCAAGGATATTTGGCTTACGTGATAAATAAGCCAAATGATCAGTGCACCCTGGAAAATACTAAAGTGGTAAAAGATTTTCCTAATATGTTTCCCACAGAACTCACTTCTCTCCTTCTTAGCTGAGAAGTTGAGTTCACCATAGGTCTAATTCCAGGAGCAAAACTTGTATTCGAACCTTATATCGGATGGCACTAGCAGAGTTGAAGGAACTAAAGGAACAGCTAGAAGAATTAGTGAAGTAGGGTTACATAAGACCTAGCATATCACCTTGGGGAGCTCCAGTGCTATTTGTGAATAAGAAGGACTGGACCTTGAGGTTATGCATCAACTATCAAAGATTAAATAGTTTGACCATCAAGAATAAATATTCCCAACCTTTAATTGATGAGCTATTTGACCAGTTACAAGGCTCCAGTTGTTATTCCAAATTGGATTTGAGGCAGGGATATTATCAAATGCGAATAAAGGAGGAGGATATTCCCAAGATGGCCTTTAACACTAGATATGGTCATTATGAGTTCGTAGTGATACCTTTTGGAGAGACTAATGCACCGGCGGTGTTTATGGATTTGATGCATCGTGTTTTCCAACAATACTTAGATAAGTTTATGATGGTATTCATCAACGATATACTTATATACTCCAAGAGTCCAAAGGATCATGCAGAGCATCTAAAGCTGGTATTAGAAAAGCTAAGAGAATACAAGTTTTATGCCAAATTTAGCAATGTGTCGTTTCTTGGCCATGTTGTGACCAATGATGGAATCAAAGTGACCCAACAAAAGTTGAAGCAGTTTTGGACTGGAAGCAGCTGGAGAACATTATTGAGATTAGAAGCTTCTTGGGATTGACCGACTATTATAGGCGGTTTATTAAAAGGTTCTCAACGCTAGTATCACCTATGACCCGATTGTTGAGAAAGGATGTACTCTTTATTTAGAGTTAGAAATGCGAGAAGAGGTTCCAAGAGCTGAAACGGAGGTTAATAATAGCTCCAGTACTGAGTTTGCCATAGGGAGATAAACCCTTCACTTTGTATACGGATGCTTCTAAGGAAGGTTTGGGAGCGGTATTGATACAGGATAGGAAGGTAATAGCCCATACCTCTCGGAAGTTAAAGCCTCATGAAGTAAATTATCTGAAGCATAATTTGGAGTTGGCTGCCATTGTATTTGCTTTGAAGAAATGGCAGCATTACTTGTATGGAGCTAAGTATGAGGTGTTCATCGACCACAAGAGCCTAAAATATATTTTTACCTAGAAGGACTTGAATTTAAGGCAGCGAAGATGGATGAATTTTTGGAGGAGTATTGTTGTCCCATCAACTACCACCCCAGAAAGGCCAATGTTGTTGCTGATGCCCAGAGTCGTAAAGTCAAAATGGCTAGACTGAGAGTGAAAGAGATTCAAGTAGTCCAAGAGGTGTTGGATAGAAGGATGAAAGTGCAAGAAGAACGGATTATTGTTAGTAATCTGAAATTGATACCGGATCTAAGGCAGGAAATCATCAATGCACAACAAAGCAATGAGATGTTTCAACTTTTCAAGGACAAAGAACTTAAACAAGAAGCCAGTGATTTCCAGCAGGACAAGACGGGAGTGATGTATTTCTAAGATTGTTTGTGTGTGCTTGATGAGCAACCACTGAAGAATACAATTTTAGACGAGGCGCATAAAAGTAAGTATGCTATTCATCCGGGAGAAGTAAAACTGTATCAAGATCTAAAGAAAGGCTATTGGTGGCCCGGAATGAAGAAGGATGTGGTGAAGTATGTCTCCACGTGCCTGACCTATTAGAAAGTTAAATTGGAGCACAAAAAGTCGACAGGATTGTTGCAACCTTTACTAATACCGGAGTGGAAATAGGAAGAAGTGACTATAGACTTCGTTACTGGACTACCTATGGCAAGGACCAAAAATGATGCCATATAGGTAGTGGTAGATAGATTGACTAAGTCAACTCATTTTGTACTGGTAAACGTAAGGGATTTAATGGAGAAGTTAGCTCGAACATATGTGTGGGAGGTAGCCAAATTGCATGGAGTACCTTCGAGTATCGTGTCCGTCTGAGACCCGAGGTTTACATCCCGATTTTGGGCCAAATTTCAAGAATCGATGGGTTCTAATTTAAAGTTCAGTACGACGGCACACTCGTAAACCGAAGGTCAGTCAGAAAGGGTTATTCAGATATTGGAAGACACGTTAAAAGCTTGCGTATTGGATTTTGGGGATAAGTGGATTGATTGCGTACCATATGTAGAATTGGCTTACAATAATAGCTACCAATCTACGATTGGAATGGCCCCATATGAAGCGTTGTATGGACGTAAGTGTCAAGAACCTTTATACTGGAGTTGGACGGAAGACGATTACATAAGTAAGTCTGAAGAAGTCTACATTTAGGAAATGTCAGATAAGGTGAAGCTGATCAGAGAAAGGTTGAAAGAGGCTCACAGCTGACAAAAAAGTTATACGGATAATAGGCGAAGGGAGTTGGAAGTCCAAGTAGGAGACAGTGTGTTTTTGAGGTTGACTCCGAGTAGAGGAATTTTGAAGCATCCGAAAGGTGGAAAGCTGAATCTGAGATATTTGGGACTATTTCTAATAATGGAAAGAATTGGATCATTGCGTATTGGCTGGATCTGCTGGATGGGTTGATGGGAATACATGATGTATTCTATGTGTCTTAATTGAAGAAGTACAATGTCGACCCTGGACATGTTTTGAATGATGAACCATTGGTATTGCAACCCGACTTGAGTTATGTGGAGAAACTCATTAAAATTTTAGACCGAAATATCAAGACTCTCCAGAATAAGTAGATTCCTATGGTAAAGGAATAGTGGGAGTATCATGGCACTCAAGATGCCACGTGGGAAACGGAAGAATAAGTGAAGCGGAAATACCTCGACTAGAGATAAAGGTACACCTAAATTTTGGGATGAAATTCTTCTAAGGAGGGGAGGATGTAAAACCCCACCTAAACCTACCCTAGAGTAAGAAGAATGGGGTGCATATTATATCATCTTGTATAAGATATACTCCTTGAATGATTTTGTGTGCCTTAGAATTGTAGTTTATGGGTTATATGGTTTATTTGTACTTATTGAGTAGAAAGGGTAAAAAGGTAATTTTTCTTGAGGTCGAAATAGGTAGATGGCTTGAAGCTTAGATAAGAGGAGGATTTGGTTGTGAAAATAAAAGCAAGAGTTGCTATGGTTAAGTAGTTAGAGCTTTGTGATTTAAACTCTAAGGTCTTGAGTTCAAATCCCATCACCTAAGTTTTATTTATAATTATCTTAACCAATGTTTGAATTTTTCTTTTTCTTACATTCCTTAAAGTTAGGAATGTCGTCCTGGGGAAGACACATTGGTGATATCTTAACCATGTCATCTTGTCCTAAAAAGAATTTTAGAAGAAGTTTTCTCTCCATTATTTTTGCAAGCCTAGTCCTAACCTCTTTGAATTTGAACTAACTCTTTAATTCATTTTTATATCTATAAAAGTCTTGGATAATTCCTTACTTGGAATTTCAAAAATTCCAGCTCTTCTGGGATAGAAGTTTGACCGAAATTGTGGAGGAGAAATAGGAAGAGGTTCTCAATTAAGTCACCATAATTATTCCTCCAAGAACTTCATTGTCTTCTTGTTCTAGTTTTGGTTAAAATCTGGAAAATTTTTCAGATTTTCTTCATGGCTGGTTTTCGAAATTTGAAGCCACTTTACCCCTAATTCTTGCAAAGAACCAACCATCTTGTGTGAAATTGAAAGCTAAATACTTTGGAATTTCGCATCCTTACAAGCTACACCAAACCAGAATTTTTTTCCAGCAAATAACCAAGCTTTGCACATAAACATTTAGCTATTCATTTGTGCACAAGACCACCTCAAACTTTATTTTTTCTTCTCCAAGATGGTGGCTGAAAAACCACCATTAATGGACCTTCAAACAATCCTAAACTTCAACTGCAAATTCAGTTCAAAGAGTTTTGAAAAATCTGCTCAAAATCCTCCCAAAATCACAAGAGTTCTTAAGCTAAAATTCCAGAAATTTTCCAGCTTTGTCTATTTAATGTTAAGCCCGATTTCTTCATCAAACACCATCATATTTTTGGCCAAATACAACCATGGATAGAACACCTTAGCTTCTCCATCTACCTTGGTCATTAGAACTTCATTAACACACTTCAAAACACTCCTATCTTCACTCCATTCAAAATTATTCAAACTTCAAAATTAAAATTTAGATTTTTGTTCCATTAAACAATCACTTAGCTAGTTAATAAAACCAAAAATTTCTCTACTCTATCACAACCATTTTCAGCCAACTCAAAGCTGAAACAACTCTCCATTCCATGATAAAATCATAGCTAGTTCAGCCATACACCATTGAAGGACAAGAAATCTTCAAAGAGTAAACACCTTTACCCAATCTTCTACCTCAAACATCTCAATTTTTCTCTCAATTTGAAATTTGAAAAAGCTGAAACTCTCTCTCTCCTTCTTGGATAACCAAAAGCCTCCCCCTAGCTAGCCTATTTGGCCATCATTCACATACACGCATGAAATCACACACTCTCTCAATTCCTCTCAAAAACACCAAGAACACACACTAAGGTTCTTCAACCTTCAATCACCTCTATTCATCCCAAATCACTCAAAGAACCTTCAAACCAGCTAGGATTCGGTCCATACTCCCTCATAGGCCACTCCATAACATCAAAATCACCAAAGTTGATATTTCATTCGGATAAAACACACCTTTTTCGGTCAAGAACAAGAAGAATATCAAGAAGGTAACTTTAAAGACCTTGGACCTTCTTCATCTCATCATCACCATTTCAATATCATCCTAATATCTTTCTTTTTCTCTCTCTCTTGGCCGAACCTTGGATGGCCATTCTTGGACAAACTTCAACCAAGGAATAACACTTAAGCACTCAAGGACCTCTATTATGCAAGGCAATATCGTCATCTAACGTTCATCAAATCAAGTATTTATTTATTGATCTTCTCTTTAAATTCTCAAACTCAAGACTCTTAGATGATAGATTTGATAGGTTGATTGAATAATGTGGGGTTGAAGATATGCTTGTAGGTGAAGGGAATGGGTTTAAGACATGAGAATTGGAATGAATGTTGTGACTTATGGATTATGCTTTAGGATCATTATATGTTTATTATGATTAAGAGCTTTATGGATGTTTTGATGTATGATAGTCATTATACCACCATTGTTGAGTATGCCTTCATGATGTTATTTTTCAATAAATCCTTAGATAATATTATGCCTAATAAAATATCATCCTTGTAGCGATGTATGTTAATTCAAGTCTATTTTTGGATAAATTGGCATATTATTTGTTGAATCCATGTATGTATGAATGTGTATAGATTTTCTCTAGCAATAAAATTATTGTAAAAACTACCATTATTATTTTTAGAATTATTATTTCTATCATTATTATTGTTAATATAATTAATATTATTATTTAGTTTAATTGACTAATTTTGATAAACACAAATATTTTCAAACTCAATAATTAGTTGAAATATTGTTAATTTATTAGATAAATAAATAGTAATATTTTTATTAAATATAAATAATAATATATTGGAATTAATTAATATCAAATGTCTTTTATATTCATATTATTATTAGTTAGCCTTACTAAAACTTTTATTTACACTCATAAATATTATTTATATTAGAATAAATTATTTATTATCAATTTATTTGTTATTTATTATTCAGTATTAAAATTATTTAAAATCTATTATTAATATTACTTTTTATTTGTAATAATATTATTTATTACTAATACTATTTAGGATTTATTATTAATACAACTCATTATTTATTACAAAATTTATTTATTATTAATATTACCCATTATGTATTATTTGTTAATAAATATTTGATATTTTAATTTATTACTTATTATTTATTTGTAACACTTATTTATTTTAACTTTTCAAATTGTAAAATACTTTATCAACTAGTGTTAAAGTTTAAGGCATTGTTGTCATAGCTAGATGTTGTTGAAGCTAGTTGAAGCTAAGAGTTATTTATTTAAGGCAAGTGTTGTCTGGATGTTGGACTTATATCCTGTATTTACCCTAAGCGGGGTTTTGTTGTCTTGAATTACCTTGGAAGGCTTTTATACTCAGGAAAAGCTAGAGATTAGGTAAGTTCCTGCATAAAGCTGTTTGAAGATCAAAGTTACATTGGTAAGTTAAACATGATGTATACGAGGAATTGTATTATGAATGCAATTATGGGTGATTTTCCTTTGCCTTTTCAGTTAAACAAACCATTTAAATATGAATAAGTAATATTACACAAAATGCTAAACTTTGCCTAAAAACCAACTTTGACAGGGATTTTGGAAACCATAATTATT